>CM044436.1:65697804-65708984 GCA_024363595.1 Xenopus borealis
ACACTGTTATTAAAGCAAGTCTTGCATCATCTCAGAATCTTGTTTGTGCACCAGAATGGGAGCCCTGATGTCCACTCCCATGCACTGGTTACACAATTAAATGATAAGAGAAAGGGGGAGCAGTGACATCTAGGAAGTGCTGAATAGAAAATGAAAGTAATTGCCTGCCTCGCCTCTATGCCTAAGGCATAGAGGAGGGGCAGCCAAAATTTGATTGACAGCTGAGATGCTTAAATGAGATTTAAAAAGCTATGAATGTTTTAATAAAAAATTGAGTTTGGATTTCATGTTTAATTTAATTAAACACTTTTATTATACAGCTTTTTATGTCTGGGTGACAGGTCCACTTTAAGAGAATTAAACCTAAAAAATTAACAGGGCTAGGGCCATATTTGACATATTTTACTATAGAACTATAGAAATCAGCATCTCGATAGCAGCAATGGTTCAGGCCTGCAAAGTTGTCACAGGAGTTTCCCATCTTGGATTTAGTTAGAAGTGTCAGTACAGTTTACAGCATGTGCAGTGCTCATCAGAAAAGAAGATGGGGAGCTACAGGTGCATCTTTGGAGGCACATATAATTACTGCTAATGGGCTTTGGCTGTCTTGGGCTGGTAAACAAACCCAATGTACATTTTTGCCCTACTTCTCTAGTTAAGCTTTAGTTCTCCTTCAAAAGAAAGAGGACCACACATATTCTTTTATTAATTGTTCACTTATATTATAATACCATGGCTTACACAATGTTTTGGTTCACCTAAATTCCCACAACCATTATATTGTAAACAGATTGCTATATTCGGAAACAAATTGTGACTGGTCTTTATTTATATTTTGTGTAAATTAGCTTGTTGTTCAGCACCTCTCTGTATCTGGTTAGTATTGTCCAATTTACTCTAGCAAACATGAGAATGAATGAGAGACTGGAATATGAACAGAAAAAGGTCAGAATTACACCATGGACCCATTCAGTAATGTAAGATAAGGCAGACCTCCTTAATAAGTATTATGCTATGTAAGTATCACTCATATGTTGAAGGTTTTAGACCATCAAAACAGCTCCCCTATCTCCCAGTCCAGAAGAATGTGCAGTTTGTGAGACAATCAAGCCATCTGAGCTATATGCAACCCCTCGTGTTTGGATAGCAGAATGTCACACAACTTTGGGCATATATATGTCTGTGGCTGCAAGTAGGTCTCATCTGCTTGTGTGTGCAGGGCTCCTACAAAGTTTTAATTGTGGGGGAGGGGGGGCGATGCCATTGTGCATATAATACACCCACATAGAACTTCTGCTTATCTGGAAGCTAAAATTGTAACAACAAAGCATGTTTATACATAGGGGTCAAATAAAATGAATCTAGTTATTTATATAGTAGCTTTGATATGCCTGGATTCCCTGTTTAGATCAACAAAAACCCATACAGTTTTTTTTTGTTATTAAAACATTGGGCAAACAATATGTTCAGCAAAATTTTAACTTTGTTAAACGAGGGGGTATACTGCACCTCTAAAATGGCAACTGACTTCTCAGTCTCATTCCAAAAAAAAAAAAAAGTACAAACCTGTGCAGGCAGCCAAGGGAGGAGACCCCACATGACTACATATCAACGTGCCTAGGGCCTTAATTGGTCAGACTCCAGGTCTCTTTGTTATTCAACAAACCTGGAGGCATTGGGTGTGACACTCCTGTCCCAAAATGTAATCAAACACACTCTCCCACACCCCTATTTAGCAAGGAGCTCCTGGATAATTTAGGGAAGGCATTGGGAGTCACAGTTCAGACTTGACATTTCTCCAAATTCATCACCAATCAGCAATAACAAATAAATGTATCTTTTGCCCGGGGTGTTGCACAAGCAGCTCAGGTTTGTACATGTTCTTATGAAAACAGATTGAAGCATGATGCAAGCCATTTAAAAAAAATGGAAAGAATGAATATATTCACTGCTACTTAATGAAAAGATGTCTTAAGTCCCACAAATGCCTTTCACCGGTACTGTACTGTAGAGTCTAAAAGTGTCTGGGCATTGATGCATGCTGTCACTGCTAATCTGAAAGTATGTATGTATGTATGTATGTATGCAACAAAACTTGGTAACAGAGACATTTATTCAGGCGATGAGACAATAATACAAATCAGAAGCACTTTTGACTTTTTCACTAGTAAGAGGCATTAAGAGAATGAAAAATCATAGTCATCAAAAAGGAAAAAAAGACTAAAACGTAGACTAAATAGTACTTCATGAACTTCTTGTAGCAAAAACAGATTGTGTCCCTCGTGTTTTTATTAGTGCAGCAGAGCTTTAACACAATGCATTTTCCATTCAAGTGCTACTGGCCCTTTAAGAGCTGGAATGTTTCACTGTCACTGTAAATGTATTGTTTGCTAAGGAAGTCATGCAAAGCTATATTCAGTTTGCAGTAATTAGCACATTACTGACAAAGTATTTGTGGAATCCTGCTTACATCAATTAAGTGGATAAAAAATGAAAATTACCAGCATTACAAGTTTCAGCTTCTTCGTAAACAAAACCAAAACAATAAAAAAAAAACCCAAACTCCTAAACCGACCATACATTCTACCTATCAGGATATAAATGGAAAAGCTTTCAAAGCATAACTGGTTATGTACAGTGCAAACAAGCTAAGCCATTTCATCTTGTTCCACCAACACAGCATTGACTGCATCATGTGATAGTTCTCACAGCTTTTCCTTTACAAGTAAATGTATGGAAGACAAAGGAAAAACAGGCTGGTGGGCTGCCCAATAGCAAATCTGAATTGGCACATTGTATACAGAATAATTACCCCAACATCTGATTATTCAGATTGTATGGAACCAGGCTATTTTTAGCTCAGCTACCAGAAAGCATGCCCACAAAAAGTGGCTACAAAATTAAATAAAATCTTTTTTTTCTCAATTCTACTTTTATTTATAGGTATAGGAGCTGTCCAGCAACACATTTTTCCAGAATGCTCTGAATTACAGAAAGTCTGTCTCCCATAGACTCAATTTTAACAAAATTTTTAAACATGTCTTCCTTGTTCTCTGTAATAATGAAATAGTACCTTGTACATGATCCAAACTATATTTAATTCTTATTGGAATCAAAACCAGTCTATTGTGCTTATTAAATGTTTATATGATTTTCTAGTAAGACTAATTGTATGAAGATCCAAATTACAGAAAGATCTGTTATCCAGAAAACCCCAGGTCACGGGCATTCTGGTTAACAGGTAACATACCTGTATAAATTTCTTTTTAGGTTAACAATGCTACTTTTCTCTTTACTGAAACAGTTTCTGAATACTCGTAAAACTAGGCACACTTAAGGTCGCCATAGATGTAACAATTACAATCTTTCCCAGAAAGAATGTTCAATTCAACACACGTGTAGAGCTGAATTGTCAGATATACAGGTAGAAACAACAGAATTCTTCCAGTATCTGAAGCTTCAGCACTAAACAGTGTCCAGTGTTCTGGTGCCTTCAAAGGCGGCCAATCAAATTTTCCACCTGGGTCGATCGACAAGCCGACTGATATCCAAATCTTGGTCAGCTCATCTCCCACCATACATGCACCGAATATTGTACAAAAATTAGTTTACTACAATAATATCGGTGTGTGTATGGCCACCTTTAGCCATAATAGCAGTCTGTTGCTTACTTCATAAAACTTCTGCTGTGTGATGGACAGCCTGTAATCCTTCCCTCCATATCTAGGCTCTAATTTTACATGAAAGCCACCCTAGGCAAATTTGATGTGCATCTCACTCTCTAGGTGATTGTGTGTTGAACCTTGCCCTCAATACATTCTGTCACTCTCTCCAATTAACTTCTGAAAAAAAGACACCCCAGTAACAACAGTTTATATCAGAGAAATTGTTTTTTAAGAGTAGGGTCGGCTCACCACACCCATAAAGGTCTGCTGCCCTAGACTCTGGCCTTTCTACAAATCTGGGCCTGTCTTTATTCATGGCCCCTGAAGAAGTCTGGTCAAAGGTGATTATTTAGGATCAAAAGTTTTCTCCTCTCCTTGCATAATTGTTTTTGGAGAAAACTGGTAGTAAATCATGCATAAGTAGTTAATAGCTTTTTCTAGTTTTCTTACAAACACTGACACAGAATTTAAAAGGTGTGGGGTGGATCAATAAAATGTTGGGGTGTCACTGACTCAGGTAATGGACCACTTGACTAAGGTGAATACTGGAGATACTGGAATAAATAAATTTGCCTAAAGAAAAAAATTAATCCATTCTATATCATGGAATGGAAATATTTGCTAAGGAAACCTTGCAAGGAACTCTAGATACAAGACTCCATAATACAGCATTATTCTCTTTTTCCAGCTAAGATTAGTTTCATAGGTAACAATGGTTTAGTAAAATCATCTAAATTTTCTTCTTGTATAGGAATGAGAATTTGAGATCAATAATTCAGAAACGTTGGGACTTGTGGTTAATAAGGAGTCTTTTAGTCAAACATCAGAGTGTACTACTTGATTAAGTTGGTCGTTCTGCTGTATTTCAGGGTTTTCTAGACAAGAGATTTTTTTATACCTGTTTGTACTCAAATTATTGGGAAGCTGTTATAGATGACTGAGTTATAACAGTAGAACTAACGTACATATTTTAAACCAGCACCAGTGGAGAAAAAAATTAGTAAGCCAGTCAGTCTATGAAGATGTGGATTTGGAACTGCATATGGTTCTTTTAACTGGTTCATTGTTCAGAAGCTTAAAAATGGCTGACTAGCTTACCTGCTGAGAATGTTAACTGGATCTGTTCTTCAACGATCTCAAGTGCAATAAAGTCATGTTTTTCATTAAACCGCCCATTGTAAAGAAGCAGAGCATTCCTCTCCCTAGTTGCAAACCTGCAACAAAAAGTAATAGTCATAGTGTTAATACAGAGAAATGAAGGCAAAACATGCACCAAATCCATAATCCGATTCAGGTTATATAAGTACGCTTCATAGTCTAGGACAGGTCCAAGATTTTCCAGTATATGTGAATTTTCTATCAACAACACAATCATACTTCTATTGTAAACTATTTAGCTGGGTCAGTGATGCTGAAGGATAATAATGGGCTGCCTACTTTTATGTCCACAGTGAATTAATTTTTTGTACTTTATGTTATTTCATAATATTACATTTCAGATGTTAGCACTTTGGTTTGCTGCAATCTTCACTATATTATAGTTCTCTATGCTTTTGTTAAAGGAAAACTATACCCAAAAATGAATACTTGACAAACAGATAGTTTATATCAAATTAAGTGACATATTAAAGAATCTTACCTACCTGGCATATATATTTAAGTACATATTGCCCTTTTACATCTCTTGCCTTGAACCACCATTACGTGATGGTCTGTGTGCTGCCTCAGAGATCACCTGACCAGAAATATTTCAACTCTAACTGTAACAGGAAGAAGTGTGGAAGCAAAAGACACAACTCTCTGTTAATTGGCTCATGTGACCTAACTTTATAGTTTGTTGGGTATGTTTGTGTGCACTGTTGAATTATACGATCCCAGGAGGCTGTTCTTATTTTTTAAAATGCCCATTTTCTATTTAGGATGAGCCAATGACACATGCTACTAAAAAAGTATATTATTATGAAAATGGTTTATTTACACGAAGCAGGGTTTTACATAGGAGTTGTTTTATGCAATATCTTTTTATAGAGACCTACATTGTTCGGGGGGTATAGTTTTCCTTTAAAGCAAGATGCAAGATGTATACATTCCTGTTGCCCTGGTCTGTGAATGGTGAGGGGATTAAAATGAAACAAAAATACAGAGCAAGGAAATTGCATTATTATTTAGCAGCATGGTTAAATTATTCTGTGGCTGATATATATTCTTGTTAATTTCCTTAGGTTAATTATTTGAAGTTTCTGATGATGTGTGCATGCTTAGACATGCATGGGAATGCAACAATATCGACTTTGATACACAAACATCTCTTTGCAGGCGCAAATCTGTAACAAAAATGATCAATGTTTTAACAATTCATACGCTTTAAAAAGATAGCAATAAAATCTGTATTTTGTTTTGCCAGTGATTTGTTGCCTCTGATGGTGTAGGAATTAGAGTAATATTAACAATACATGCAGTTAAAAAGCTAGTAAATCAAGAAGACATTGCAGTGAGGTTGTATTTGCACAGCTCAGGAATGCAGAAAACCACACAAGTGTCACACCTCATTTGTACTCCGTTTGAAGACCCTTTACTTGAAGACAAATGTGGGCCAACGAGATAACGAGACTTACTAGAAAGTGTTTTACTTGTTACTATGTGCTAAAACTCTTTGCAAGTTAAAAATGGCGATATTGTTAGGGTAGGTGGAATGTTGCTCCCTTTATTTAAAAGGAAGTGTTTAATGGATTAATAACTTCAACATAAAGTATGTGTTTGCATTGAAACAATGAGCAATGTATAATAATGTTGTTTTTCAACACTGAAAAATATTACAGTGCAATTTCTCCATGCTCTGGAAAGTGTAATTGCATGGTAAAATATCTTTACTCTCAAAATGTCACACTTTTGTGTGACATCCTTACCATACATTACATGCCTCAGTCTATGGAGTTGCTGGGTGTTGCCACCTCATGTGACAAAAGGGCCTACGCTGACCTTGTTTGTAGATACAAATCCAAAATATGTAAAAACAGTTACTGTGAACCGAGCACTGAGATGTTAATCAATTACACCTAGATGTCCCCAGACTAGACTGTAGAATCATTTGTTCCAAAGAAATACAAACGGTGCATAGAACTGGACAGAGAAAAGGCTCACAGGTTCGAATTGTCATAGCTTAAGAATGCTTATTGTGCGGCACAAAATCTTGGTTAATATTAAATTTGCACATTCTGAATTTAAAAGTACCTCACATTCAAATGAATGACTCATGCTTGTGCAGATTAGTCAAGTGCCCCAGTGCAACACATGCAATGGTCCCAATAAGAGAAAAAAAGCAAATCTGCTCTTAAGGCAACGGTCAATGCTTGGTGCAGGACAAAATGCAACATGTGCAATTACACTTATGGCAACTGCCACATTAGTAGGCAATGACTGAATGTGTCTCATCTTAATAAGAGTTTAACTGGCTACATAAAAGAGTGGTAAGGACATTCAGGCCAGTCCCAGATAATGCTTCTGCAAGAGGAAGGAAACGCGGTTCCTTATACTACCTTTATTATACTAAATGGAGAAGGCTAGATAAAACAAGAAAACATTCCCCCTTTTCTTTGAAACCCTTTTTAAGAACAATGCTTATATGCATATTTAACCATAGTTATGCTATTTAGCCATATTATTCTTAGAATGACAGACATCATTATCTTACAAAGATTCTGCTACCTAATACCAGTTACCTGCATATTTTTACTTACATTAGGGAGACCGTGAAATGGAAGCGCTGTCGTAATCCTTTAAAGGTAATGAAGGACTGTGGTGGAAAGCTTCTTGTGGTCATTTCACAGTATGGCCTTTCAAATTCTCCAGGAGGGCACTCACACTTGAAACCACCTATCAGAAGATTAATACAGGTTCCTCCATTCTTGCAAACACCTGGAATGCAGCGTCCAGACTGGGAACTCACTTCACAGAGTTCTCCTATGGAACATTACATATGTCATTAATTGCAATGTAAACAATAAATAGAGACCCTCCATATGAAGTTCTTCTGCAGTTATCTTACATATAAGACTCTCCCTACATATTAAAGCAGTAGTCATTGGCAGGAGAGGTCATTTAAAATTGTCTCAAAGATTAGGAATTTCATCCCAGGATATCATTCGCATCCTGTTCGTACATAGGTCGAATAATTGTAAACATTACTACTTCAGACCCATTCTACCAAAAGCAGCAGCATTTTAAGTTATTTGGGCATATTGCCAAAACAGATGCTTGTTCAAAAATGAGGTAAAATTGAAGTTTGTACCAGATTATGCCAAGTGTAACAGATATTTTTGCAAGAATTTTATTACAATTGCAACGGACAAAAGTCAGTGTCGTTAAATAAATTAGACTGTAAATTAAATTTTAACTGTATCTAAATAAATCCAGATTTAGAGGTCAGCTCCAGTGTATATTTCTCTTGACAAAACTAAAGTATGTATGGGTACCTTTGAAGGCAGTCACATGACATCACAGACAGACTGTTAAATTACAGTAATTATGTCTCTTCCTGGAATATCTATATGCAATTTGCATATCTAATCATGCAGTAGATTATTTGTATTAAAAGTATTCACGTACACTGAAACATGAAGAAACTTGCAGGTACCTTTGCAGAGGGCAAGAAAAACAGAATAATGCAAAAACACTTGCACACCTCACAACTGATACATACAGATAGATCACATCTAAATAGGCTTAATATGAATAATATAGATTTTATTTTCAGGTATTAACAACCTGAAAGAGTTGGCACAACCAAACTGCGCTACACACGCACACTTTAAACTTTACTACAGCTTTAAAACTTGCTGACTCTTCCAAAAGAAGTTGTGTCAATATCTCCGTGCAGTCAACATTTGCCATATGAACATATGCAGGTGCCAGAGATTGGATGATACTTAAACAGTTAAATAAAGATACAGATCTCTGTAAAATAAGCCTAGCCCCTAATTCAGACTGTAGTTAGGGAACAGTTTTCTATTTCAGAGCGGATTAAATAGCTTCCCCTTTTCAATATAATATAATCAGGCAAGTATATGGGATTGTTTCCTGTACAATTATTGCATTGTCATATCAACATGGGCCATGTCGTTGGATAACCCAACAATCGGCCTACTTATGGCATCTCTTTTTCCACTACATCTTTGTGGCCAATTTAACACTATTTAAAATGACAATTTTTAAACAAAGAATTGTTTTTGTGCCTATGTATGATACAATATACATTAGGAAGGTGCAGTTTATGAGAACAGAGTGATGAAGAGCATTCTTCAATTAGAAACATGGTAGGATACTAACAAAATGTGTCAACAAGCATCATACTAATTGGAATCGGTGTGAAACTGCAAGGTCTCTCTAATTAAATTCTAGGTGGGTCCTCACAGGTGAGAAGACAGACAGGTATGGGAATATGGAGAAAAGCCAACTGACTGCGGGTATGACTTAAGAGTCACCTGAAGACAGAAACATACAAGCTTGATCTTCATTTTCTGTATAACATTGGGATGTACATAAATTCCCTACTCAATAGAGTTTCCTCTAATGAGATTACGCACAGGCTATGTACAAGCGAGGATGGACTAATCATAAAACTTTATTGAATGCGTTAATATATAAAAAACTATACAGATTAGTCTAGAAGCAGTTTAATTTACTCCAACTCCAGTTGGCTGTGGACACAATAAAAAATTTCACTTTAATTCTACGGCCTGGTGGAAGATTGCCTTTATTATGGATGCACAGAATCCAGGAATCGGTTCGGGATTCAGCCTTTTTCAGTAGGATTCGGATCTGGCCGGATCCTTCCTTAGCCTTTATTCAGTGCCTGCTCCAAAGAATTTTCAGTTCCTCCAAACTCCACTCTAATAAATCTTGACCTAGTTAAAGAGCTATTAAGCCCCAGCCTCGACTAATTGCCTGTTCTCCTGGGCGAAGACAACAGGCAACTAAATATCCCTGAATCTGCCCATGTGTCACTACCCTAATAAAATGAGGGACACTTTCTAAATATCAGGCTTATGAGGAGTATTCTTTGATATCTGAACACTGCACTCAACCTTTTGGGGGCTTCTTCTGTTCCACTTGAATACTATCACTCAGATAAATCTAACTGGATTCAGCATTCAATTGCTATTTTGAGTGTGCTTTACAAAATGGAGACTGATGGCTTATGACACCACTTTGTTCCTGTAAAATCACAGAAGGGTAAATGTCCCAAGACATATAAAAAAGCAACATGCAACTCCATATAGTTATGGCCACTCACAGTGGTATGTCTGCATGGAGAATGTCCTTCTTTTGAATGTATTAAAAAAAAACTAAACTGAGCAACTCTACACATGTAAACATTGTATACTGGCCATAATATTTAATTATTTTGTCTGCATATTCAAAGATAATAATGTCAAACCTATTGAATGTGTTCATATAGTATATACAACACTACACTAAACAGACCAAGAATCAACCAACAATATGTAAACAAAGTGCTCTATAAAATAATCATATATGAAGGCTGGATGTGCAACATTTCTACTTCATACATGTTCACCACAACAACAACACACAACATCATTCTCCTACAAGTATTAAGTGAATCCTATGTGAAGCCCAATACATGCCGAGTTTGAAAGAATGTTTCAAACCATTACTATAAATATATTCATTCTCTGAATACATTTTAAATATTCAATTCTGGGGGAAGAGATATCTATGGATTTCCTTTTTTTTTAGCTCAAATGTAATCATCATTCAGTAATATTAAGTAGGACACTTCAGCAGATTAAAGGAGACAAAGCCTTGGCTCTGAAATACTGTACTCTACATTAAGAAGTTATATTCTAAAGAAATTTACAGCGCAGTGGGGAAATTAAAACAGTGTGACAAATGGAAACAATCTATTTACAAACAAATCAGCCAACTGACAAACTACACCTATCTGTGGAGCCTACGTTGTTTCCATTGTAATGCCACTATAAAACGCAACAATGGTTCTTATTTGGATGGTCATGCAGCATCTATTGATAAATAATGTGAGCGTCTGCAACCATAGCACTGCCTATTATTTTCAGTTGAAAACAATTACAGGCAATTACAGTTTTGTGGCCTGCTTTGAAGGCAAAACAGCATGTATATACCTTACAATGACAGGCTCTTAAGAAAAGCAGCTCTCCTAAGAAATCTGCTAAAAAACAATATTAAGGGTAATATCTTCAGTATAAAGGCTAATGGCACAATAGGTGATTCTCCGCTGGCTGAGTTGCCACCTGCACAGTAAATATGGTGCTTGCTCTCACCAATACTATTAATATGGAAAAATGGCAAAAAAAAATCTAATTTTCCAGAAAAAAATTGCAACCCTATGGCTCAGATGCAAACTCCATTCTGCCTACCATAGAATGGAAATACCTGCCACCACTAGAGCACCACTCAAGCACCTGTTAACATTTTTGGTATGAAAACCTACTGCACATGGGGGCAGATTCACTA
>CM044436.1:65745147-65755250 GCA_024363595.1 Xenopus borealis
TGCAGAAGTCTGCTGGAGCAGCACGATTAATGGATGCATTTGAAAAAAAAAACCATGTTTTCCCATGACAGTATCCCTTTAATCTAAGAGCCATAGTACTTATAGTATTGTGATTGCTGCTACCTGCCACAAATCACTTTCCATTCATTTGGATAGGAAACATCAAAGTTAACTAGCATATCATAAACTTAATTTTTTTAATGTGCAAATGCTTCAAACTTCACGTCAGTATATGCCAGTAAACATCATTATAGGATGAGAGGATCTCCTCCATTTTTTCCTTTTACAAACATTCCTCCCAACATTTTGGAAGTAAAAAGAGGGACAAAATATTTTTACCACGCCCGTTTTTGTGGCCACACCCCCCTAATGGCATGTTTATTTTACAAAATTTGGTAGGTTATGAAGGTTTGAAAATATTTCTCCTTATCTAAACTGTTACAATTACTTATTTTCCTATCTCAAAATTTTTACAAAGTATCTTAGTTGTACCTGGTTCTGGGCTCTCTGCGAAAAGCCAATAAAGTTAGAAACTTTGTTTCTTTTTCTGACTGTTCAGTAAAAATGAGGGACTGCGGGTTGAGCTCTCAAAAGAGGGACTGTCCCTCCAAAAAAGAGACAGTTGGGAGGTACTGTATGTACAAATTGTCAGAACAGTGTCTTTTCTTTTAGTAAGCAAGTTTGGAAATATCCACTTCATTATTCACTGGGAAACTGCTTCAATGAAAACATGCAAACAAGCAAACATTACCCTGAATACAAAACAGAAACAGGTGTGTGAAAACGATGTGTTTAGTTGGTAATAACAGCTCGAGGGTAATTAGAAACTATCAAGTCTAGCTGTGTACATGCCTACACCGTAATGTGCTACAATATTGAGCTACAAAATATAGATAATTAGTTATAAGGTAGTGTTGGGTGGAGACTACCAAGCTGTCTGGTAGTTAGTTGGCACAATGCTTTTGAAGGGATATTTCAATGTCTTTAGCGTATGCTTCAATGTGGCATCAAATAAAACAGCCTAATGTTTTGTAACCATTCCAATTTCTCTATAATAAAAACCTACTGTCTTCCCATGTGCTTTCCGTTCTTTACTTGCTTGCATAGGTGTAACACTAGTTATAACATGTTCGATGACTGCTATGTAGACATGCAGCAACCACGTCATGTAATTTAAAAAAAATGCCTATGTTTGTAATATATCTTTATTGTTTAAGTTACACATCTGCAGGTGATGCCATCCTGTCTCTGCTTACATTTTGAGATCTGCATTGATATCAAAGACTATTTATTTTGAAAGCCGAGCATGCATGTAGTCCTGCCTTTACCCTGCTGCCACATTCTACCCATATATCAGCTTTTAAGATGTTGGCTAAAAGGGCATATAATCATCCCAACCAATCTTCCCATTCAAAAATACAAACACATTGAGTGAGTGTAGTAAAAAAAATCCTTTGAAACTCATTCAGCCATTAGCATTAGGACACTTAGCTGGGCCCCGAGCAAAATAGTTATAAGAACACCCCCTCATATAATGCTGTTTTGATGTCCTTACCCCCCCCCCCATATTGCTTATATATTTTTTTTTTTATAACCTGGCCTCCTCCTTCTTCTTCCTCTTCTAAGCTGTCTAGGATAATGTAGCCCTAGCAACCATATATAAGTTGAAATTTCAAGCCCAAATACTGTAGAATAAAAATAATGTAAATATTTAAAAAAAAACTATAAACAACAAAGACCCCAAGCGCAGCACACTTCTGGTGTACATCAGAACATAGTGTATTTCATCATTTCATTCATTCAAGAGTATACAGACCAGCCCTCATCATTTAAACAAACGTTATCCTTGTAAACTTGGCAAAAAGAAGAATGTTTTAAATCAAACATTGTGTCTGTATGATAAATTGAATTGCATTTTAAGCAATGTTCACTAAAGCTTTTCTCTTTTTAGCCTGCTATAAAAATTTTTGTAAATTACAATACAGAGGCAGGGTAAAGTGAAATTTAAGAGTGCAAAGTAATGCACACAACCAGGCTTAGAAAATGTTATTAGAAGTCTTCAGAAATATATGGAAGAAATCACATGGAGAGATCATAGTAGCCTGGATAAATGGCTGGTTAATCTGCTTGAGAGGCTCTGCTTTCAACAGGATTAACAGGATTAACGGAACAGTAACACCAAAAAATTTAAGTGTTTAAAAGTAATGAAAAGATCATATAATGTTGCCCTGCACTGGTAAAACTGCTCTGTTTGCTTCAGAAACACTGAATATACAGTAAATGTAAACAAGCTGCTCAGTAGCAATGACGGAAATTGAAAAAAGGCTATATGGCACAGGATAAATAATGTATAAAAGATATCATGATGTTCTACAGAGCTTATCTGCTATCTACTGTGTAACTTGAACCCTTTCTCCTTTGAATAGCTGCCCCCATTGCTGCACAGCAGCTTATTTATATATACAATAGAAGTGTTTGTGAAGCAAATACAGCAGTTGTGCTAGTGCAGGGCAACACTGCATTATATTTTCATTACTTTAAAACAATTTCATTTTTTGATGTTACTGGTCCTTTATGTAACATTCTTGGCAATATGATCGCAAAGTTGAGCCAAGTGGGAAACAAATGTGAATAAATTCTACTACCTATCATTACTGGGTACAATTATTCCAGAACGCAGTCTGGACTTAGAGTAACAGAGATACCACCCTATAAATGGATACATCATTGCCAGCACGAGTAAAGGAATTGTTTCCAAATTACGGGAGAAGGTACAATTTAAGGGCCACAGAAAATGGAATGCTTAGTCTCCTACGATAGATTTCCCTCAAAGCGGATAACAAAACTTTGTAAAACCTCTTTCCATTTGTGTGAATCTGTGCCAAAAAAAAACATTTTAAATCATCTTGCTGCCTTCTCCTATATTTAAACATGATTAAAGGGAAACTGTCATCGGAAAACATTTTTTTTTTTTAAAGGAACAGTAACACCAAAAAATTGAAGTGTTTTAAAGTAAAGAAAATATCATGTAGTGTTGCCTTGCGCAGTTAAAACTGATGTGTTTGCTTCAGAAACACTACTATAGTTCATATACACAAGCTGCTAAATAGCAATGGCTTAAATTGAAAAAAGGCTATATGGTACAGGATAAGTAATGGATAACAGATAACATTATGTTCTACAGAGCTTATCTGTTATCTGCTGTGCAACTTGAGCCTTTTCTCCTTTGAATGGCTGCCCCCATGGCTACACAGCTTATTTATATAAACAATAGTAGTGCTTCTGAAGCAAACACTGTAGTTTTACCAGTGCAGGGCAACACTGCATTATATTTTATTATTTTAAAGCAATTAAAACAATTGAGTTTTAGTTAGTTAGCTTTTGGCATTTCAATGGTGCTGCAAAAAATGATCAAACTAATGATTTAGAGGGTTAGAGGCACAAGCCTAATTTTTTGAAAGCCGGTAAAAATGGTAAGTAATTTAGAGGTTCAAAGTGAAGAGCCATTTTCTCGCTGGACAACTCCAATGCTAGACCCTTTTAACACTTTTCCCAATCAAGTCAATGGAAGGTGGTAGGAGGCAATTTTCACACACTTTTCAAGCTGTATGCTAGCAGCCTAAGCTAAATCAAAAGTATGTGTTCTGTAGCATCATAGAAGTGTAGCTCAAATATAAGCAATACATCATACAACTTTTCCCTGTGATATGTGTAGAAGGCACTGATTTTTGTCTCTTTTTAAACCCTCAGAATTTCATTGAAAACAAATACATTCTAGAATATCAAGCTGCCACAGTCTCTCTTAATAAAAAAAAATATAACCCACCTTCTGAGAGCATGAGGTATGGCATAGCCCTAAGGATTAAAATATATGCAAATAAATAAGTCAAGCATGCAGACGTTACTGTACATGGAAAGTACATTAAAACCACTACACTCTTTGTAACATCAACACATTTAATGACAATGATTAAGGAATCAGTCATATATAATTGCCTGTCTTTGATAAGGTAGACTACTCTGGCTTAAATAAACAGAAATGGCAGCATCAAGTACATAGCCCCAAATGACTATATGCACTATGACTATATGCACTATTAAGCAATATTATGAGGATTATTTTTATAATTTATACTTCAACAATATATATATATGGCAGGCCCTAGCTTCTAGAACACTACAGCCATACAGGTGAATGCCTTACTGTATATAAGAAAGACTTGCTATTATTTCAATATGTTTGCAGATCAGTGATAGTCTCCTGAGACAGTCAATGGAGAATGTGGATAATTGTGTCCATGTTTTCCTCTAGTACACTTATCGTAGAAGGCCAGATGTAGCACTTATCAGTCACAATAACCCTAGCAAAATGTGACCTATGCTCCCACTCTATGCCACACCAATACATTCTGCAGTATTGTAGCTTACAGTGTTCATGTGGCCCTGAGGAGTCTGCTACTGAACAACGTTTCTGCTCTGATCTTACCTGACACAGTCCCTGCTTATTCATATCTCTGCCTGAAGTGTTTCTGTCACCCAGAGAATCCACTAACAATAAACCAGCAGCAGATATAATCACAGAGTCAAGGAAACTACCTAATATTACTATGGTCAGCCAAAAGTGGTCAGTCACTGGGAAGACCAAACACAGCAATGACTGGAACAGATACAATAGGATGTATTATAAAAATATGTACAGCACTGAAAAATGTCCTACTCCTAGCATAATTTGCTAAGAACATTTTTGGATTGCCTCTATACGGATGTAAACTATTTATACGGAATGTGTGCCCCCCTGCCTCACAAATGCTTGATGTAGACTTGGCAGTTCTATGTAAATGAGGTGATGAGCCTGAAATAGCTTTCTCTGTTTTTCACGGTTGTGACTAAAAACAGCATTCAACTGGGCTTGCAAACATGTACAAAGCTCTGTTTGTATTGTAACGTCTCAGTACCACACAACCCTGCTTGGGTAAAGAACAAGTGCAACAAAACACATCAGCATTCCCATTAAGGGAATAACCAGGAAAACAGCAGTTTGGCAATTTAATGAGAAAATGTAAAATTCCTTTTGTATCAGAACTACAGTTAGAGCTTAAAGGGGAACTTCGGTTTCCAAACCAAAATTTGATAGAGGCCCACAACACATAAACCCCTAACATACCCATCACAGTTACCGGTTTCTTCAACAAGTTTGAATAAACGCCATTTTCTATGCTGAAATCCAGCGGTTTAACAGTTCTTCACTTTCTGCATCATTTGAAATTCTGACAGGGAAGGCAGGACTAAACACTGATGTTACAAATTGTAACAAGCTTACAGACAGCATGCAGGAACTACATAACCCACAATGCATTGCACTATGATGTTCCTATCCTTATTTAAATCACATGTGCACGCAATTGTGGGGTTTGGCGGATGCAGGCTTAGGACAGCTGGCTCCTGATACAAAGTAACCAGTCAGCCAGCTCAGCAAAGTAGTTAGAAAGATCAACAGGAGAGCAGAGGGCTACGAACTGTCAGAACCCATTAAAAACCCATGAAAAGTCTGCATATAACATAAGAATTTTAACTGATATATATTGCAAAGTTTCTTGAAATCATGTTTACATGATCTTGTTATGCTTTTGCAGAGTTCCCCCTTAATAGCTATCACACACAGCAATTTAGCTTAAATTACTAATAATATTGACATTTAACATGTTGGTTACTTCATTATGGGGAGTGACCTGCATTCCATTCCATAAATGCATACCACAAGAGTACAAACTAGAGAACTTTATTTATAGGTCAGTTATTACAGTGCATAGCATGATGGTTAAAGGGCAAGGAAAGGCAAAGAAATAAAATCCCATTTTACTTTCTTTAATGAAAAAGAAATCTATCTCCAATATACTTTAATTAAAAAATATGTACTGTTTTTATAAGAAACCTGACTGTATGCAGTGAAATTCTCCCTTCATTTGGTGCTGTGGATAGGAATTGTCAGACGGTCCATAACTTCTGGCAGGGAAACAATCATACTTATGAACAGCAGGGGAAGCCCCTGCCTTACTTACCAGCCATGCAGAACTCAAACAGCTTTGTTTTTTGGTAATTTACGATGATCCCTAAGCAGCACAGACTATATTGAGCATGTGCAGTGCCAGTGTCAGGCAAAGATGTTTAACAAAGTTACAAGATGGCAGCCCCCTGTGGCCAACTTTGAAAGCATAAATAATTTGTTCGATTAGGCTTGTGGTGCAGTAAGTTCATGTTTATGTTTAGTATACAAAATACAGCATTTCTAGCCTTATTCTATTTTACACTTTCCTTGTCCTTTAAGGGTACAGGCGTATGATTTCTTAAATGGTTTTTGAAGCAGGGGTCAAAAAGCATTGAATGCTGCTATATGCAGATGTACAGGACCATTGGCTATAATGCAATATTATTTAAAAATGCGTATAAACAGACTATGCTGATAAAGCCATAATATAGTATTCACTTGGGGAACTGGCATTAGGGCTGAAAGAGAGCCTAATATGCACAAAGGCCAGCTCTGTATTATTTTGCTGTGTCTGCTATGGGTACCAAGCTGCTCACTCCAATATACAGCCATAGTGCCATATGAATTTCTATGCTGTATTCTAGTACTAGGTAACAATAAAGAAGGGTATGTGGGCTGCATTTGCACAAGTCATAAATGTAGCAGTCGCTATGCGTTGCACTTAAAGCTGCCCATAGATGCAAAGATCTGCTAATTTTGAAACATTGCCAAATGGGCGGATCTTTTCCCGATATGCCACTAACTGGCAGGGCTATATATCGGGGTAATCCGAACATTCAGCCATGTGGCCAAACGATCGGATTACGACTAGTACAACGGACTTCCAACGGGTCGGTTGGAAGAAAATCCAACCTTCCCAATCAATATCGTGTCCAGATATCAGTGAGGAAGACCCGGCAGAAGCCCCCATACACCCCTAAACGACCGATATCGGCAGCTTTATCTGCCCATGTATGGCCAGCATTATTTTCCAGAATTTAGGGACCAATTTGCAATATACTGTATATACAGAATAGAAATGTCACAATAAAAGGCTGACAGACAATTACTATTGGTCAGCTCAGAAACCATTGCTGTTAGCATCAGAATGTAATAATCAGACTTGTAGCATAATCTTATATTACAGACAAACCTTATTTTCTTCATGTTAATTTGCAATTACCCCTAAACTTAGCAGATGCAGACACCAAGATGGTGACCACCTATGCCAAGTTTGAAGTCCTGGATCATTGTTGCTATTGAGAAGCTGAAACTTTAGGCGTGTTCAATAAAATGTAAAATATGTCATTTTAAACCATGTTTATTTTTAGGGTTTAGTTCTCATTCAAACCAGTCGTGTGCACTGGCGTTTTTAACCCAATAATCTATACTCACCTAGACGCAGCATGTTCAAAATAAGTTATTTGTAAGCGGCTTTCCAAGATATATGGATTTAAAATGTTCAGTTGATTTAAAGCTATTTTCAACTGTACCTAATTTCTTCTCCAGACTTTGTAACATTACTAGAGTCAAAATATAATTAGACACTGTTTGGCCTATTTTTTTTTCCAATTCTAATGAATCTTAACTAGAGTAGAAAGGAAATGGGTGGAAAACACAGCTATGATAATAGATATTTAGTTGAATCAAGGTCTTAATTTGCTTAAAGAGCTACTGACACCTGAAATTAAACTCTTTTTTACATCTATTATAATAACTGGCTTTGAAAGCTACTTCTAAATTTGCCATAAAGTATTTGTATGATGCTTTTACATTACCTGTCTGATCCCCCATGTTCCTGTATGAGGGAGCTGTATTTGTGCAGCAGGCATCTGTTATCATTAGAAACTGTAACTAACAGACGGATTATATTTTTGCTTTTATGTGCTACTTATAAATCCCTGGCATACAGCACTATCTAGGTTTCCTTTCAGCAACAAGACCGCTGAGATAAAATATAGCAAGTGTATTGCAGTCTGTTTCATCTAGACACTGAATTTATCAGCTAGAAAACTGATAACAAGAGTGAGAAAAGGAAGGAATGCATGGCAGAGACAAGCACATCAGTCTGTTCTCTGGCTTTCCTGAAACCTTAGATAGGCCAGTCTAAAGCTGACAAATCAGTTCATAATCTTTTACTTCTCTCAATGAAAAAGGCCAAAGTAAAAATACTCAGCGTCTTATACTGAACTGGTCCCACAAAATATTGTTATACAGCCACAGAATTACTTTTCTGTTCTTCACAGCATCTAGTTTGTGTCAGTTTCGTTTAAGAAATGTCCTAGAAAAAACAATATAAAAGAGTACAAATACATGTTGAGGAGCTCTTCCATCTGATTTAAATGAGTGGACTGGATATTGATAGAAGAATCTCCTTTTAAAAGTTATCCAATTCCAAACTTAATGTCTTATCTGTAAAACAGATTAACCTTTGGTACTGCTCTTTAGCAGCCCTGTAGAGAAACATTCCCAGCATCCAGTGGTTAAAGTGAAACTGCAATTGATCATCTTTAAACCTTTTTTTGTTGTTGCTGCAATAACTGTAGCTGGTTACTCATCTTAAAGGGGTTGTCCACTTTCCAAACACTTTTTTCAGTTCAGTTGTTTTCAGATTGTTCCACAGAAATAAAGACTTTTTTTTTCCAATTACTTTCCATTATTTGTATTTTATGGTTTTCCCAAAAGTTTAGTCAAGCAAAATGAACTTTAATTACACTATATAAAATATTTTTATCTTGTTTCCTTCGTTCTGGCAATTCATAATTATAAAAAGCAGGCAGCAGCCATATCGTGGACACAGTTATCAAGGCAAGCCTTGCATCATCTCAGAATCTTGCACCAGAATGCGGGACCTAATGTCCACTCCCATGCACTGGTTACACAATTAAATGATAAGAGACAGGGGGAATGAGGGGAGTGCAGTAACATCTAGGAAGTGCTGAATAGAAAGTGAAAGTAATTGCCTATGCCTAAGGCATAGCATAGAGGTGGGGCAGCCAAAATTTGATTGACAGCTGAGAAGTTTAAATGAGTTTAAAACAACTATGAATGTTTTAATAAAAAATTTAGTTTGGATTTCATGTTTAATTTAAAAAGGACTTTTATTATACAGCTTTTTATGTCTGGGTGACAGGTCCACTTTAAAGTTGAATGTTTCTGTCTATGGTGTTTGAGTCTGGCAGCTCAGTAATTCAGATGCAGACTCTAAACTGATACATCTCTGGAGTATTAGCAAATATTGTATCATTTCTAACAGCTGCCTGTAATGAAATCCAGGGATTCTGTTCAGAAGGGACATGAAATGTATCCATTAAATGTATCAATTTAGAACAGTTTTTGGTGGTTGATGACCCACAATCCCAGAGCTGCTTTAGAAGGTGAAACATTACACTTTAATTTTAGAAAAACATCCACAAATAGAAAGATTTCTGGTGATCTATCTGAAAATAACTAGTTGTTTGAAGGTGAAAAACCCCTTTAAATCAGTCAAAATAGCCAATAGTCAAAACAATCTAAACATTAGAATTGTTTGGGCCTGTTTAACAATGGTACCGTGGTGTTTTGAAATCTGGGTGGTGCAAGCTAATTGTCCCATGAAAAGTAGTGTGCAATTAACATATGAGCAATACATTAATTGATTTGATTTTTCCTTAAGCCCCTATAAAATGCCGCTGAATTTTCAAATCTAGTTTTAGAAAGAGCAGTTCTGTGCGATCTGCCCTAACATGTTCTGCCATGGTGGAGATGCCTCCCTCTCACAGAATGTTTCAGTAGCTGTGTTTAGTCTAGAGTTCTAGCCTCTCACTGAAGATAAGATGCTCCTATTTATCTGCTTGCTGTACAGACTGTGCTATAAATCACTGACGGAAATAAAACTCATATTTACAAATAACAACTAAGCTGTGCCACTAAACAAACTGGTAACATAAGGTATGTCCTTTCACAAATTCTACCACAGTGGCATAGCAACAACCAGAACAGTGCAAAGTTAATGGAAACCGGACTATGATAATCCTAAGAAAAAAGTTGAAGAACAAAACTTAATTTGCATAAAATTAAACTTTTTGCATTACCTTCT
>CM044436.1:65785034-65806291 GCA_024363595.1 Xenopus borealis
ACCCCCCCCCCAGCAGCCTAACAATAGAACAATAAGAAGGCAATCAGATAACAAGATATCAGTGCCTTGGTACATTTGAGAACAAAAGTCCCACTGCATTTGACAACATGACCTCTTCATGTATTTTGATCAATTGAAATTGATCCCTGGTATGTGATAAATTGACCCAACACCTTAGTATGAGAAACATCCCCATATCATGATGCTTGTGCCGCCATGCTTCACAGTGTAGTGTGGCTTGGATTCAGTGTTTGGGGGTTATCCAACAAACTGTTTCTTTTGGATTCAGAAACAGTTTCTTTTGGCCAGTCACTGTGTTCTTTGGCAAATTGTAACTTCTTCAGCATGTCTTTTTTTTCAACAATGGGACTTTGTGGGGGCTTCTTGCCGAAAGCTTGGCTTCTCATAGGCCTCTTCTAATTGTGACAGTACACATAGGTAACTTTAGTCCTTCTTTGAACTTCCTGGAGCTGATCATTGGCTGAGTCTTTGCTATTTTGACTATTCTTCTATCCATTTAAATGGTAGTTTTCTTCCATGTCTTTCAGGTTTTGGTTGCCATTTTAAAGCTTTTGAGATTATTTTAGCGGAGCAACCTCTCCTTTTCTTCACTTCTTTATACGTTTTATTTTATATTCCCCCTCTCCAATTAAATTTTAATCAAAGTACTTGTCTACTGTTCTTCTGAACAATGTCTGGAACAACCCATTTTACCCATATTTTCAGAGAAAAATGCACTATAACCAGCATGAACAACATTTGCTGCCTTCTTTCCTTAAAAAAGGGCTGTAATTGACACCTCTTTTTTGCAGGATAAATCATCTCACTAATTGAACACCACTCTGCTATTATTTAGAACAAGCTATGATTATGTAGAACAAGCCTCAATTAACGATTGAATTACACAGAATCCGCAGCATGCATGCCATGACTGTTGGGTCTGTTGATTTTGCCATGTAGAAATATAATTTCTACCAAATATAGTGGTCAGACTCCATAGGCTATGGAGGGATTGCACCACCCCCAGCCCACCGTAACAACTCAGCAAGATGATTTAATGGTGTCAGAGAGTAGCCATGAATAAGGTTCACTGGGCTGGGGGCGGCTTTGGGAGACTTTCAGCTGCTTATATTTAGCGTACAGCCTCACTTCACTTCAACAAATTCCTATTTTCATAGGACCATTGAGGAATTTCAGGCTGCCCTAGAAGATATACTGGAAAGACATACATAATAATAAATAGGACTAAACAGACACACAAGTGAAAGTAAATATATTTCTAAATAAATATATCATACCTTAAAAAAATGCATCCTAGAATAGGAATGATGTAAGTGTACACTACTGGGCATTGGTTCCCAGTAAATTGTATCATAGCATGTAATAAATTCTTACAGGATATCTTCTGTATTTAATATTACAGACAGACTGAGATCACTGACCATGAATGTAATTTCAAATGATGATTCTGAGTATGTTTTTTGACCAAGCCAGACAAAGGATTCAAAATCACCTACCCCATTCACTATGAATAAAAATGCCTGCATTGGTCTGATGCTGTCAAGTGATAGGAGCTTATCATTTGCAAATGTATAGTATCACATTTTAATGTTTTGTACAGTATTATAAATATACAGTAAAATAAGTTTTCCTGATAGAAAACAGTTTAAATATCCTGAGAATATAAATCTTTTCAATAGATTCCAGAAGATCCAATACTGGCCAAAATGTCATTAAATAAAATGTTATAATGTTTATAAGCAGCATCTCATGTTTTACACAAGAACATCAAGAAAAACATAATAAAATTTAAAATGCTTAAAAATGAATTATTGTTCACTGTATCCCTTTATTGTAAGCCATTTTAGCAAGACACTACTAAGAAGGCTACACTTTTGTAGCTTGCCATCTATTAGAGCTGCACCACTAATATTTGATTGTTCATGATCAGTTTTAAAATACATTAATATTTATGATTTTTCATTCCATGATGGATGTTGATTAGTTTCGGCCTTCCTGTACCTGATATTATAGGACAGCTCTCTTCTGTAGCACATTGTTATTTTCAGTGTAGTAGCCTCAGGCTCACTATAATAATATAAGATCAGTAAGGACAAAAAGTCCTTATATAAATAATGAGATATATATATATATATATATATATATGATATAAAGTATCGTTTGATATAGAACCTACAAACTCTTTTTTGCCAACAAACTTCCGCCTCTAGAGAGCTATGACATTTGATCAATTTTTCTTCCTGTGTAAGAACTAAACCATTGGTATTCTGTACAGTTCATCTGTTATTGTAACATAAGGCATCCCCAAACCCAGAACAAACACCATGGTCCTGGTCACGGATCACACTGTTGTCTATAACAGCCTCCTTTCAATTCAGATGCGACCAGATCTTCTCTTCCAACCGCTTCTTCCAGGATGCTGCTCCGTCGGCGGCGCATGCGCAGGACGCTGGTACTACTGCACATGCGCACAAAGTTCACCGATTGAACTTCGTGAACTTTGTGTGCATGCGCAGTATCACCAGCGTCCTACTGCACATGCGCCGCTGGAACCAGGAAGAAGCGGTTGGAAGAGAAGATGGCCCCTGTGAACTTCGCTGAAGGGGACAGAGGGGTAAGCATCGACTTAGGGGCAATAGCCTGGGAGGAGAGGTAGGTCGGGGGGAGGGGATAGTGCCGGGGGGGTTGGATTCCCCTTTAAGAGAATTGAGGGCACACATTTCTTCAATATCCGGAAGAAGCCACATCATGGCTGGATAGCAGACCACAGTCAAACCCACGCAATAGCCCCAAAAGCTAGACTCTGGGGAAACATTTCCAAGCAACTTCACCAACTAAATACCACTACAACTGGCAGCAGCTACCACCTATGGATATTTGGAGACAAGGACATCACTTGGTCAAATTTATTCCTGTTACTCTGCCACCCACAGACCTAGCCCTGGTATCATCCATATTACAACCTAAGGTCACTAATGTTTGGTATTTACCTGGAGGTATATCAGACCATGCCCCACTATCCTTATCCATCAGAACACACCAGAACTGTACATCCATGTGGCACCTTAACCCCAAATGGCTAAATATAGATGCGGTTCACGAAAAGGTGACACAGGAACATGAGATGTACTGGATAGAGAACACCGAGTCAACTGACCCCCTCACAATCTGGGCATAGCTGCATATAGGCGCCAACTAGACAAAGAACTAGATCACCTTTCTGCAGAGGTCCAAAGGTAGCAAAGCCAGTTAACTGCAAACTCATCCCCCAACAATTATGCTAAGGTTGCATAAAAGGGACCTGCAACTCCACATTGGGAAAACCAAAAAAAAAAAAAAAACTGCTATGTACCTCACAGGTTATATTTGAAAAAGGTAACAAAGCAGGCAAGCTTCTGGCCTATCTCTCACCAGAACAAAAACTAGCAACAATTATCTCTAGAGCCAGAAAAGAAAAAGGTACGCTCATTGAATCCCCTGGGGACATCAATGATGCCTTTTGAGAATACTATACCCAACTCTACAACCCACCAATCCTTGAGCAAACCACCCAACCTATACAAGTCCTTAAATATGCTAAGCTCCCCAACCTCTTGACCCCACAACAACAGTTCCTAGACAGCCCCATTTCAGAAGATGAAATAAGGACAGCAATCTCCGCATTTCCAGTTTGGAAAACCCCAGGACTGGACAGTGACCAAATAGAATTCTATTAACTCCATCAGGATAGAATTGCACCCTGATTTCTTATTATGTACCATGAAGCTCTTACTAGGGATCACCTCCCCTCTTCTACCCAACAGGCATTAACTGTACTAATCCCCAAACCTTGGGGGGGATGTAGATGATTATGACGCTTATAGGCAAATCTTCTTACTTACCTGAGACAACAAGGTATTGGCCAAAATATTAGAACTACGATTATTACAAGTGATAGAATCACTGATCCACCCAGACCAGACTGGGTTCCTGCCCGGGAAGGCCACATCTATTAATATACGTAGGCTCTATACCAATATTGAATATCTAACCCTTATCCAAAGAACCAATAGCCACACTTGACATCAGGAAGACTTTCAATACCTTTCACTGGGATTTCTTGTTATAGAATACATGGTCTTTGGACCCAAATGGGTTGCATTACTATATACAAACCAAGCTCTAAATAAGTCTGATTTCCTCAAAATCTCACCTAATACACCACTGTGGCTAAATCTGACCCTGCCACACTTACAAACAATTCCAGACCCACATTTGTGGGCAAAACACAAATTTAACTATCTGGGCCAGCTATATAAGAAGCAGACACTTAAATTGTCTACAGAGCTAAGTCAGGAATTCCAACTACTATTTAACTCCAGATCCGGCATGCCCTGAATGCTCAATACCCATGTGCACCCACATTGCAAACCCCTTCCATGTAGACAGTGCTCAGGGTACTTCAGAAGAAAAAACTTTGTTAATTTGCTGAATTCTCAGAGAGGTAACCCATATTCAAAATGTTAAGTGGGTACAAGACATTCCTACACTAGATTTTGACGATTGGGACATATAACGGATACCTTTGTCCATACAGTGATTGGCAGAGTGGACACACTGCACAACTTCCACTTTCGGCACGCACTTCCAGAGATCCAGCGAACAAAGGTAAGTTTCAGTTAAAAGATTTTTATTCCACAGACATCTCACCTGACGCGTTCCGTGTGTTACCACACGTAATCATAGGTAGTGGACACACTATTCCAATATAAGATGATACATAGTATGTACTATACACCAGTGCTTTTGCACAACATGGGTTTGACCCCAGACAACTTGTGTTACAACTGTTGATTAGTCCCGGGCATACATGACTTTTGGTCCTGTACTGTGATCCTCCCTGACTGGCACAATGTTGCCACCAATCTGCAAACCTACCTTGACGCTTGGTGGCCCATCCCCCCCTCCCCTTTACCACTACCAACAAAAACATTCCCTAATTATGTTCTTACCTTTTCTTTTCCATTTTGTATTACTTTTTAATCTATAAAATGCAAAAATATAAGCTCCCATTGTGAGCTGAGACCTGCCATATTTGTAAGAAAAAACACACTCCCAGTCAAATGCAGTCATGCTTTAGCTGTGTTTTATCACAATATAATGTAGGAAGGCTGTGTGTCTAACAATGTTTCTGTTCTTTCATCCTGTGTGGGTATGTGATTTGAAAATGAAAATCATTTCACAGACATTTGTATCATTCATTATACAGCACCATCATATTTTACAGTACTTTACAGGCAGATTCTAAATAATTGGTGGAGCCAATTAATCTGTCTGTATGTTTTTACAGTGTAGGAAGACACTGGATTGCCCAGAGGAAACACTGGAATAACGTACAAACTCCTTGCAGATAATGCCCTGGCTGTTATCAAACCTAGGACTGAAGCAACAAACACAGAAGTGTTAACTATTACACTACCCCAAGATGCCAACAATCAGAAAGGATATTATATATATGATTTTATTTTTTTATTTTTTTAATTATATACTTTAATTTATTTTATAGCAACCAAAAACATGACAAATGAGAAACAATTGTATAGTACAAACCTTTCTGCTGGAGAAATGTTAATTGAGTATTATACAAGTACTAGGACATCAACAGTCATTTGGATCAAATGCCAAGATCACTTGTACAGAATTTCCATGCAAAAAGTGGTTGTGGAGGCTGAAAGAAAGACAATTTGCATCAATACAATTAACAATATAATAGTGCAGTGAGTTTCAACTGACAATAATCTGGCTCAAGACCAGCTGAGTATTGGCTTATTACTAGACATTTAAAATCAGAGATCCTTAACTACCAGTTCATAGTTATTTCAGCTCACACAATGTCAAGGGCCAACCTTTAGGCCCAGTAAGACTGTACCCCCCTGTGCCCCCACCCCCCCAATGGCAGCCCTGACCCTGCCTCTCCATTGGTAGGACATTTGCACTAATCTTAACCAGCATGTTGAGGATGTGCACACTGATGCATTCTTTCTGCCATCAATACTCTGTCTAGAACAGGGATCCCCAACCTTTTGAACCTGTGAGCAACATTCAGAAGTAAAAGGAGTTGGGGAGCAACACTAGCATGAAAAATGTTCTTGGGGTGCTAAATAAGTTCTGTAATTGGTCATTTGGTAAACCCTTTGTGGTTTGTCAACCTACATTGAGGCTCTGTTTGGCAGTACACCTGTTTTTTATACAACAAAAACTTGCCTCCAAGCTAGGAACTGAAAAATAAGCACCTGCTTAGAGGCCACTGGGAGCAACATCCAAGGGGTTGGAGAGCAACATGTTGCTCACGAGCTACTGGTTGGGGATCACTGGTCTAGAAGTTCCTCTTGAAGGCCATATACACAGCCCAATTTGGTCTGAAGGTGCAAAGTCAGCAGGATTTACCAGCCCATGTATGGCAAACTTTACCACAAGAGTGCTCTGTCACTGCATTAACTTGGTGCTAGTCCTAGACCAGTGATCCCCAACCAGTGGCTAGTAAGCAACATGTCTCTTGTATGTTGCTCTTAGTGGCATCAAAGCAGGTGCTTATTTTTGAATTCCTGGCTTGGAGGCAATTTTTGGCTGAATAAAAACTAGGTGTAATAGGTTGCCAGTCCACATAGGGGCTTACCAAATTAGCCAATCACAGCATTTATTTTGCACCACCAAGGAACATTTTTCACGCTTGCATTGCACCCCAACTCTTGTTACATCTGATTGTTGCTCAAGGGTAAAAAAAAAGTTGGGGTCCCCTGACCTAGACAATGTTTTGGATAGCATGCCAGTCCTTTTCTATGACTGTGATTCTTCCAAAATCATGAATCAGAATGCATATTTATTGTAATACTAGTGATAGTATGGCATGTAATTACCTTTTCCTAGTTTCATCTGCAGAATTTTTCTGTTTAGAAACAATTACTAACAGCTATCCTAAATTGGTCTGTGTCTGCCTGTGTTATGATTGCAGCAGCCATAACCCAGTCTAATTGAAATTTCTTCCGCCTTTGTAAGTATGTTAAACACTGATTGTTTAATCTTGTGTTACCCAAGGGTAAGAAATAAATTATAAGCCATGGGTTAGTTTCACGGCAGAATCGGTTCTACAGGGCTATCTTTTCATTTACAAACACAGCAATAATCTGGTATCTGAAAAAGAATCCCAGAGGGCATGCTGGTTTCAAACTTGCAGGTAAAAGTAAGAAGTGTTCAAAGAGACTTTATGTGATTGACAGTGTACATCTAACACACTTTTAGGGAGCTATTTACTAAAACTCTATCTCATTTTATTAAAAGAAATCCACAATTTTGCCTTATTTATCAATAAAACAACTAGAAAAATTTGTTGCGGGAAAAGACTTGATAAAATTGTGAGAAAATTTAAATCATACAAATTTTTTAAAATTTATCAACCGAAAGCTCAAAATCTTTTTATTAAAGGACCAGTAACATCAAAAATTCTTTAAAAAAAATTCGTTACTATACATCAAAAAATAAACACGAGACAAATAAAATGTTAAAATTTCAAAGCCTTTATTAAGAAATAACTTACCGAATCTCCACTTCCGCTCTTGTTCAGAAAAGGCGAAAGGGCGACTATCCATTGTGCGGTGCGGGATTTCTTCTCCTTGGCTATCTCTCATTTTGATATATAGGTTGGCTGTGCACACTTATGTAAACTTTAAATAATTACAAAGCCAGCACTAGCTGGCGGTGCATGAGACTAAGAAACATTAAATGGGTAAGACTGAAAAAAGAGTCTCAAATTGCACTCTGTAATTTATAAATCAATGCAACAAAGTTTTATTTATAAATAAGGTTTCATTCTCTCATTTTGCACTGACAGCACATGAAGCGTCTGCACCTCGATGTGGAACAGTTGTAGGTGCTACATCGGAAGGAAGATCATACACAGCAGCAGCTCTCTGGCGTTCATCTTGTACTACAAGGACTCTCACACGGCACACCATTCTATGAGTCCGATCCCACTCTTGTCGTATAGAAGGGGATCTCTCTCATGTGCAGGGACACCACCAACTTACACACAGAGCCGGCTACACAGAGAGGAGCGGCCGGAACTTCGGGAAATAGCGCCGGCTTTGAGTGATAAACAGCCAGTGCCGACTGCTTGGAGCAGTTGTAAAAGGGACATCAGGCATTGACTTTTACATGATTCCTGCAGGTCTGAAATAAAGTATTTTCGTATTTGATCTTTTTTTTCCCATTAAGAAATGTTTTCCTCTTTGAAACCCTGACCAGAAAAATTCAGGTTTTAGTCAATAACCCCCATAATATCACTAGTAATGTACACACCAAAGAAGAAACACGTAAGTAATGCGGTAAATTGAAATAGCCAATGTACTACTCGTGCCAGGGCTGGGCCAAGGTAGTTTGGCACCCTAGGCAAGTGTTCCATTCAGGTCCATCCGCCTGCCCCTCCCCCGGGTCCGAAATATCCACCATTAAAACTGCAGGCCCCAAGCCCACCTGTACCTGTGCCCAACCCAAGCCCCCATGATCTGTACCTGTGCCACTGCCAGGCCAGCAGCCAACAATGGGTCCAGGCCCTGCCATATCCCTTAATACTGCAGTCTGCCCCTACAGGCCCCAAGCCCATGCCCACACCATACCTGTGGCCAACCCAAGCTCCCATAATATGTACCTGTGCCAGCAAGAAGTAAAAGGCAGGTGCAGCTGCAAAAAGCCCAGCAGCAAAGAGCAGAGAGGTCTCTTCAGCTGGATGTGTTACTGCTCCCTCTAGCAGGCTCCGCAGGTCCTCTATGCCCAACTGATCCGGCTTTTGTAATGACGGATTCTGACTAATGTCTCACACCAGCCCTGCAGCCTATTACGCATGCACGTCAGAGCGACAACGCGCCAGTCAGCATGGAACTGGAAGACACCAATTCCCGCTCCAGAGTGGGAGAGCCTGTACAGATACACCAGGCTAAAACAAACCCCATAGGGGGTTGGGGCATGCAAATGTTATACATTATAATGCTGTTAATAAAGGCCAACAAGCCAAATGAACTGAAAAAGTAAAAATAAAAAGTGCTCCCCCCTAGCGATTGCGCCCAAGGTGTTTGCCTACCCCTTGGCTCGGCCCTGCTCAGTGCCACATAAAATAGTTCAATATACATACCCAATCCAGCAAGGTTCATGTGTGGATTGGGGATGCAGTATAAATCTAATCCATAATGCCCATAGGCTACTGAGCTGAAAACACTCAATTCCAATCATTAAACGTACATCAGACTATGTAACAGAACAGTGTTCAAAGCACACTGCAGTTACTACATGATATATCTGTGTGTATGTGTAATCAGATTAAAATATATAATACATTATAAAGTAAGCCATTTGTAGTAATATGTATATATATCCAAAATATATGATATAAAAATAATTAGCAGACATATAAGTAGCATTTCATTTGTTACTTTATTTATTCCATCCTGCATTGGCATCCCCTAGTCTCAAAATGAATGTTCACTGTGTGTTGACACATTTCTTACAGATAAGAGTCTGTGATAATGACTGAATATTGTTGTATTCTAAGCAAATATGGAACAGCTTGAATAAAATGGTGCAATGGACAGTTGTTGAGGCCCTACCAGGTAACACGGGCCATAACAAGCTGCTTTAAATACACATTTATTTTAGGAACTATCACTGATAACTATGTGTCTAATGTATTTTTTCACTATTTTTGGTAAAACATATTTGTAAAAAAGGAACACAAATCAGCCACTACAATTTGGGCACATGCTTATATCAGTGACACAACCCCTTTAAATAAATACAAAGCCCTTTTATTTTTGTTGCTGAAATGCAGGCTTGTGATTGCTACATTTACACACAAGAATCTGTTAAGTGAAGTTTGTTCCATGTAAATCCGTTCAGTTGGGCGTAACCATGTGCCACTTTTTTCTTTGTCTATTTGCTAATGCCCAGTAAATCAATTTGTTTTCTGTCATACTGTGAGGATAAAGAGTGAATGACTGATTTAAGTTTTCACAAACACTATTGCTATTGAACTGAAGTAGCTGTTCCTTTAGATTTATCATTACTAAATAGTATGAGCTGGGTGAATAAAACCTTCATAGATACTACTGCTATTTGTCTTGAGCCAGTGCTGCTGGTAATGGCACCTATATTTAGTTATTAGAAATGGTTAATTGTCTAGGTCTTGGCTTGCCTATTATCACATTTTATATTAGAATGTTATAAAAGTCAGAGGTATAGTTTTAGGTAATATTGAACCATAACAGAACTAATTTATGATGAAAACTTGTCAAGCTACCAATTGGACAGGTTTGAAAATCCCAATTAGATGAGAAGCACACATGCATGTTGAGGCAATATTAGTCTCAGGTCTCTGTAAGTCCCAGACGATGCTCCAATAGTTGGGCATCAGCTCAATTTGGCCCAGAATGTGGTTGGCCAAATTGTTTCCAGATCCATCATGTATGGCCAGTGTAAAGTTAACTTTTAGCAGTTAAACAGTTAAGTTAACTTTTAGGGGTTGAACCTCGAAGTTAAAAAACTGAAATTCGACCATCACATTTTTTTAAAGTGCTTTTTTGATTGAAAATGGACCTTTATCGTTCGAATAGGTCCAGTTTCGATCGAATAAAAATTGTTTGAATCCATCGTTCGATTTGAATGGCCAAAATCCTTCGATTTGAAAAACACTTCAGGTTCCAGGAGGTCCCCCATAGGCTAAAATAGCAATTCAGCAGGTTTAAAGGGCAAGGAAAGTCTAAAATAGAATTAGGCTAGAAATGCTGTATTTTGTATACTAAACATAAACTACACCACAAGCCTAATCAAACAAAATTTTTATGCTTTCAAAGTTGGCCACAGGGGGCTGTCATCTTGTAACTTTGTTATATGTCTTTGCAAGACTAGACTACATACACATGCTCAGTGTGGTCTGGGCTTCTTAGGGATCCTCATAAATGATCAAAAAACAAAGCTGTTTGAGTTCTGCATGGCTGGTTAGTAAGGCAGGGGCTCCCCCTGCTGTTCATAAGTATGATTGTTTCCCTGCCAGACCGTCTGACAATTCCTATCCACAGCACTAAATGAAGGGAGAATTTCACTGCATACAGTCAGGTTTCTTATAAAAACGGAACACATTTTTTAATTAAAGTATATTGGAGAAAGATTTCTTCATCATTAAAGAAAGTAAAAATGGGATTCTATTTCTTTGCCTTTCCTTGCCCTTTAAGGTGGCGAAGCATCAAATGGTCGAATTTTAAAATTCTAATTGAAATGTGGCCTAGAATGGCTAATTCTAGTCAAATTTTCACTTGGCCTGAATTTTTTCTCTTTTATAATTTCTTAATTATTTGCTCGTCTTCTGACAGCTTTCAAAGGGGAACCCCAACTCTGTAAAGCTACAAATGTATTGTAATTGCTAATTTTTTATTACTCGTCTTTCTATTCAGGCCCTCTCCTATTCAAATAAGCGCATGGCTGCTATGGTAATATGGGCATGCTGCAAACTGGAGAGCTGCTGAATAAAAAGCTAAATAAATAAAACAAAAACACAAATAATAAAAAATGAATACCAAATGCAAATTGTCTCAGAATATCACTCTCTACATCATACTAATGGGCAGATTTACAAAGGGTCGAATTTCGAAGTTAAACAACTTACAAATTTGACCACTGAATTTTTTAAAGGCTGACATATTCGATCGAATAAAAATCGTTTCAATGCATTGTTTGATTCTAACGATTTTTTAAAATAAACTTCGATTTTCCAGGACTTAGAAAAAATTTCAGAAAAGTTTCCAGGAGGTCCCCCATAGGCTACAAACGCAATTCGGCAGGATGAAATGTAGAATTTATAGTTTTTTCAATTCAAATCGAATTTTGGGCTATTCGATAGTTGAAGTAGCCCAAAATTACTTTGAATTTTTAAAAATCTAATTTTATTCAAATATTCACTTTGATCATTAGTAAATGTGCCCCTTAAAGTTAACTTTAATGTGAACAACCCCTTTACAGGACCAATAATATCATTTTTTAAATAAGTTTTTTAGTATACAACGAAAAAAAAACCCACAAAGACAAATTAAACTTTGAAACTGCAAAGTCTTTATTAAAGTGGACCTGTCACCCCAAAAATATATTCAAAATCACTATTTTATCACATTGGTCAAGCAAAATGAACATTAATTACACTATATAAATTATTTTATTCTTGTTTTCTTCAGTCTGGGAATTCATAATGATAGCAAGCAGGCAGGAGCCATTTTGTGGACACTGTTATTAAGGCAAGCCTTGTATCATCTCAGAATCTTGTTTGTGCACCAGAATGGGGGACCCGGTCTATATCCCCATGTCCTGGCTACACAATTAAATGGTAAAGAAAACTGGGGGAATGTGTGGAGAGCAGTGGCATCTAGGAAGTGCTGAATGGAAAGTGAAAGTAATTATCTGCCCCGCCTCTATGCCTAAGGCATAGAGGAGTGGCAAACAATATTTGATTGACAGCTGAGATTTTTAAATGAGCTTAAAAAAGTTATGAATGCTTTAATAAAAAATTGAAATTGGATTTCATGTTTAATTTGAAAAGGACTTTTATTATACAGATTTTTGTGTCTGGGTGACAGGTCCACTTTAAGAAATAACTTAACGAAACTCTGCTTCCGCTACTCTTCAGAAAATACCTCCTATAAGAAGCCATGGAGGAGAAATTGAGCGCCGCATGATGGATCGTTGCCCTGTCGCCTTTCCTGAAGTAGTTTCAGGAATTCAAAGTTTAATTTGAGTGTGTTTTTTTCCCTTGTATACTAGCCAACTGCCAGCAATGGTTAGATATTAGCAGATGCACTGGCTAATCTCCTGCTCGGAGGACTGCCTAATGTTTTTGGAAAGGATGTCACTGAACATTTAATTTACCTAGTTACAGTGTGTGAGGTCACCGCTTCCTTATAAGAGTAATTAGACCGTGCTTTGCAAGTTACTGGGATTAGCCCTAGAAATCCTCACACAAGACAGTGGAATGTCATTTTATAATTTAAAAATTCCAGTGTTTCAATTTCCAAAGGCACATACTATAATTAACTGTTTAAATTCATTTTAAATATAGGTTCTTCTTTCATACAATGTTTACTTCCAATAATGATCAGAAAATAGCTTTCCTTTGATAAGGTTCATTTTGCTACAGATTCCCAGTGGCTAAAGCAAGATTTTACGGCTCATAAACATTTAAAACAACATGATAAAAGGGTCCATTGGTGCCCCACCTGGCCTGTTTATAATATAGCTATCACACCAAGTAAAAAGGGCTGGAATTACAATAACGGATAACCTCTCAAAGCGTTTTCAGTCGCACACTATAGTTGTTCGGAAAAATCACGCAAACTCAATCCCTAGAATAACGAATAGATTGAAAAATTGTACTAGTTGCGCCCATGACATGTGGTAAACTGAAAACGAGGGAGTCACCCCTGCCTTTATCATCGCTACTACCCACCCTCGCACGCCGCAGAGCGCTCTCCCCAGGCTATAATTAGAAAACATTCAAACTGGACAACACTGAGTCACACAGCAGGCGCGGCTAGCAAGACCAGCGACAAGAGCGCACCCTGATGACGTCACACACATAGGTATGTTCGGCTCTCCAATACCTGGGGCGGGGGTGCCTTGTGGGCGTGGTTTGGGGGCAGTGCCAATAAGGTACAAAACCACTGGGTCCTAAGAAGTTTAACGGGTTGTTGCTGCCCAGGGTACTGAATTAAACTTTCTGTAAATGATGAGCATTGAAGTAATAAAACATGCACCTGAATGCAAGCCTGAGGAGCCCAGGGAAACGCGACTGGACTGTATTTTCTAGGTGTAAAACAAGTTCTGAGCATATTTAAAGGCGTGTTTGACCTTTGAGATAAGTTTTAGTATGATGTAGAGAGTGATAATCTGAGACAATTTGCAGTTAGTTTAAATTTTTTATTGTTTGTGGCTTTTGAGTTATTTAGCTTTTTATTCAGCAGCTCTTCAGTTTGCTTTTTAAGCATTCTGGTTGCTAGGATGCAAATAACACTAGCAACCACACACTGATTTGAATATGAATATGAGAGGAGCTGAATAGAAAGATCAGGAATATCAAGTAGCAAAAGCAATACGTTTGTAGCCTTACAAAGCATTTACTTTTTAGAAGGGAGTCAGCAATGCCCATTTAAAAGCTGCAAAGAGTCAGAAGAAAAAGTCAAATAACTATAAAGCTATAAAAAATAAACAATGAAAAACAATTGAAAAGTTGCTTAGCATTGGTCGTCAACCTATAATGCGCTAAATCCCATGCCCCCTCCCCTGTAAGCCCCCCAGCCTACTCTCTCCTCCAGGCAAATGCCCCTAAGTTGCTACTTACCCCCCTCAGCGCAGGTCCTGACCATGGAGTTTGCAGGTGCCATCTTCTCCCCAGCTGTCTTTTTCCTGGATTCTTCGCTTGGTGGCGCATGCGCAGTAGAATAATTTGCAGATTCAGTTACAAAGTTTTCAGATTGAAACTTTGTGCCTTCCGATGCATTTTCAGTAGAGCTGTGACTGCTACTACTAGTGCGCATGCACCGCCAAACGCAGATGGATCCTGGAAGAAGACTGCACAAGAGAAGATGCCGCCTGCAAACTCCATGGTCATGGGGGTGTAAGTAGCAACTTAGGGGCATTTGGCCGGGGGGGGGGAGTAGGCAGGGGGGAGGGGGCATGGGGTTTAGCGCATTATAGGTTGACTTCTCCTTTAAAGGAGAATTCAACCCTACATTTAAAAAAACCCATTCCCAACAAGACCCCCTCCCTCCTTCCCCCTGGCAAACGCCCCTAAGTTCATACTTACACCTCCATGCAGATTCAGGCATCGGACTTCACAAGCACCATCTTCAGCTGCTTCGGTAATCTTCGGAATGACATGGTGCTTTGGGTGCATGTGCAGTTGTTGGCGAAGCGTGAGATTGCCCCAACTGTGTACGCGCCAAAATGCCGGTTTCATTCCGAAGATTACCGAAGCAGCTCAAGATGTTGTCCTTGAAGTCTGATGCCTGAATCTGCACAAAGGGGTAAGTATGGACTTAGCGCCATTTGCCCGGGGCATAATTTAGGTTGGGGGAGGAGGGAGGGGGGTCTTCCTTGGGATGACAGGAAGGGTTTTTTTTTTTTAATGTAGGGTTGAATTCTTCTTTAAAGGTGAATCACCCCTTTAAAGACTTTTTTTACTGGTAAAAAAATATAGATGGGTAAATTGATTAGATATACAAAATAATAATGTTTTCAATATAGTTAGCCAAAATCTTATCTATGAAACGCTGGAGTAAATAAATGTCTTCATAAACGTTTTGTTTTTCCAGCTGTGTATTTACACGGATCCCATGGGTTGCAGGGCCAGATTTACCTAGCAGGCGCCCCAGGCCCTCTGTCGTTTTGCACCCCTGTCCCCTCCCTTTTATTTGCTAAAATTTTCATCATCGGGATGGAGCAATGGGAATTGGCACACAGGAAATTTAAATTTCTGAACGAATGAGGGTATGGTTGGGCAGAATGCTTCCCCCCTAAAATCCTGCCGCCCTAGGCCCGGGCCTAAGTGGCCTCTCCACAAATCTGGGCCTGATGCGTTGGCAGTAAATAATCTTAAAGGGAAACAGTCATGGGAAAAATGTTTTTTCAAAACGCATCAGTTAATAGTGCTGCACCAGCAGAATTCTGCACCAAAATCCATTTCTCAAAAGCGTAAACAGATTTTCTTATGTTTACTTTTTAAATCTGATATTGGGCTAGACATATTGCCAATTTCTCAGCTACTCTTTACTGCTGTACTGCAAGTTGGAGTGATATCACCCCCTCCCTTCCCCCCAGGAGCCTAACAACAGAACAATGGGAAGGTAACCAGATAGCAGCTCCCTAATACAAGATAACATATCCTACTTTGACTCCTTCAGTTACATTGAGAAGGAAAAACAACAGCCTGCCAGAAAGCAGTTACCTTGTAAAGTGCTGGCACAAGTAACTGACCAGGGGCAGCTGGGAAATTGACAAAATGTCTAACCCCAGCACTTTTCAGAAATGGATTTCAGTGCAGAAGTCTGCTGAAGTAGCACTGTTAAATTATGTGTTCTGAAAAAAAAAAGTTTTCCAGCCATGACATGATAAATATAAAACACTTCATTTGTTTGGTTTTACTGTCCCTTTAAATGAGCAATAACAAATCATGCTCTTTGGGGAAAACATGTACCCTGTCATGGGCCGTAGATTTCGGTTGATCGCTGATACTTTCCAGTTGTGCAGGCGACAATACACTAGTTCCGGAGCTCCAGAAATAGCGTATTGGAACCCGGCACAACGCTGAAAAGTCCCACCAAGCATCAAGCCCCGCCCCCTAAGCAGCTCCGGTACTGAGGACTTGTGCACATAGTGAGCCGGTAGGCGGCGCTGGCAATAGGAAGGAGGAGGTGGCTTTGAAGCAGGAATTGGTGGGCGAGAAGGTAGATCATTTCTGTGCAAGGCAGGGAGCCGAGTGGACTGGAACTGTATTGTGTCTTACCTGCTTGCTTGGCTCGTGCTGCTCCTCCACCGCTGGGTTGTTTAGGAGAGGCGGCGACTGCTGAGCTCTGGACTGGACACTGGGGCTACGGAAGCCGGCAGGTTGGATGAAAGTTTGTACGGGCGTCGGTGCAGGGTAAGGCCCCTTTCCTTCCACTGTGTCTTCTTCTCTTTAGGTTCATATATTCAGTTTTTTTTTTCTAAGAAAACGTCGCTTTCTGTCCTTTATTGGACTACAATTCCTAGCATCCTCCTACAGCCAGATCTCTTGGCATATGCCTCCGCAGCTGTACTTTGGGGGCACACTCCGATGGTCAAAGGATATAATGAAGAGATGGCCAACCTTTTGGACTACAATGTCCTCAAACCCAAGCTCTCTGCGAATGAAAGTTGTAGATCATAAACTGGAGTAATGCATAGAATATTGCTGACACTTCTTGTAAACCATAACTTAAGACTGGATATGACACGCTAATATAATGTAATGATTGTATTACATAATTCTCAAAAAAATAAAAATATTTAAAAGAAAATGTGCAGCCACATACATCTGTAGATTCCTTGCCTTATAACTTACTAGCTGGCACCTCTCCTCTATGTTATTCTTCTCCCCTAGACCCTTGTCCTTCCTTGCAGGACAGTGAGAACAGTCCATTGGTGTTATCTGTGTAGGGGTGATATCCCCTTCGTTCCTGGTTAGTATTTCCTTTGCCTGTACTGATACTATTATTTAGTATTTGTGCACAGGCAGTTGATCATTAGGCTGGGTGATGACATTTTCATGTAATGGGAAAGTAAAACTTTTAATAGCTGTTAATCAGTTCTTATTGTGGTTGATTGATAGAGCTTGCAAAAATTTCAGAATGCAGTATTTCACATTTTGTCCTAAAGTATGGCTTTCCATCGTGAACCTCTACAACTTTTGTTGATCTGCATCATCAAGCAATCCTGAGAGTTGTAATCCTACAATATCAGGGGGACAATAGTGTGACATCTCGGCCTTATAAAATAACTGTTTCTATATATGTAATATTTATCTCAGGCCCACATTAGGGCAGTGATCATACCACACATGTAGAAATCCCTCTGCCATTCTGGAAACGTGTCAGTGCCGCATATGAAGCGTTTCTATGGCTAAAGGTGGTATTATTTGTAGGATAAATGATAGTATGTCACTAAGATGCTATCATCCCAGCAGGTTTAGGTAAGTGCCCAGTGAATCAGAGATTACAGTGCAGTGTGTATAAGACATAGAGGGGGTCAGTCAAGTGACATATGTAGTTTTTGTTTATTCTTAAATCCGCTGGAGAAAATGAGGGATCATTTAAAACTTTAGAACACCTTGGAAAGGATATAAATAGTAGGGTTGAAGAAGAATGCCTCTTGTGTAACTTTATTTACATGAAGTAAGTGGAGAGTCTAATGTCAATAAATTCTAAAGGTGTTGATATTATAGCAATTGGGACTAAAAAGAAAACATTGAGGTTTTTGTAGAAGTCTGTAACTTAAAGGGGTTGTTCACCTTCCAAACACTTTTTCTGTTCAGTGGTTTTTAGATTGTTCTCCATAAATAAAGATTTTTTTCAATTAATTTCCATTATTTATCTTTTATTGTTTTTCCAAAATCTAAGTTTAAAGTTGAATGTTGGTGTCTCTGGTGTTTGAGTCTGACAGCTCAGTAATTCAGGTGCAGACTCTAAACTGATACAATTTTGCAACATTTAGTTGATACATTTCACAGGAACATCTCTGGAGTATTAGCAACTATTGTATCAATTCTAACAGCTGCCTGTAATGAAACCCAGAGATTCTGCTCAGCAGGGACAAAGATAAGAAATGTATCCATTAAATGTATCCGTTTAAGTGGGTGACCCCCCCCCACCAGAGCTGCTTTAGAAGGTGAAAATTACACTTTACACTTTAATATTAGAAAAAACGGTTAGAAATAGAAAATAGACAGTAATGAAAACAACTAGTTGTTTGAAAGTTAACAACCCCTTTAAAGGACAAGGAAAGTTAAACTAAAGAAGTAGGCTAGACATGTTGTACATTATGTTTTGGGCTTCTGTACCAGCCCAAGGCAACCACAACCATTTAGCAGTAAAGATCTGTGTTTCTAAAGATGCCCCAGTAGCTCCCCATCTTCTTTTCTGCTGATTCACTGATTCACATGCTCTGTATTGATGTCACTTACTGAGCTTAGGGACCCACTCACAATATGCAGTACACATAGAATAGAATTATCACAATATAAGGCTGATTAGTAATTAATATGGATAATTACTACATGACAGCACAGAAACCAGTGCAACTAGCATCAGAGTAGTATCAGCCCATAGGACAGGCCAACCTCATCCGCTTGATAATTTGCAACAAACCCTAAGCTTGGTTGCTCAACAGCTTCTCAGAGCCCACTGAGCATGTGAGTGTCACAGACACTTTCCAAGATGGAGGCCCCTTTAGACAGGTTTGAAGTCCTGGATCATTGCTGCTATTGACAAGCTGAAACTTTAGAGGACCAGTAACCAGTAATTGTTTCTTTTTAACGAAATGAAAAACCAACACTTTAAACTCGCAAAGCTTTTATTAAGAAATTACTTACAGATTCTCTGCATGCACTCCTCTTCTGAAACGGCAACAGGGTGATGATCCACCATGTGGCGCTCAATTTCTCCTCCCTGCCTTCTATAGGAAATAGCCAGGGAGGAGAAATCAAGTGCCGCACAATCGATCATTGCCCTGTCGCCGTTTTCAGAGGAGCACATGCAGAGAATTGGTAAGTAATTTCTTAATAAAAGCTTTGCAAATTTAAAGTTTAAACTGTGTTCATGTTTTTAGTTAGTAAAAAATAAACAAATTTAAAAAAACAAAATCACTGTTACTGGTCCTTTAAGCTGGTGCAATATGTTCACCATATAAAACATGACCATTTTAGCCATAAAGATAAATTACAAAGGTGTCGGTAAATGGCACATTTTCTAATTGAACTCGTTTTGTTAGTAGTGTAATGTAGAGCTCTGTACTTGGTCCTTTGCTTTTCAACTTGGTTACTGATGACCTGGAGGTGGCCATTAAAAGTACTGTTTTTATTTTTGCTGATGATAATGAGGTTCAATGTTGATGTTATGCACTTTTCAGAAAAATAATAGAAAAGTAAGTTATACACTAAATGGCAGTGTGTTGGAGGTTTCCCCCATGGAATGAATGATCTAAGGGATTTTGTAGATAATAAGTTGTCTAATTCTATGCAGTATTATTCTGGGGCAACTAAAGCAAATAAAGTACTGTATTGCATAAAAAATTGCATTAACTCAAGGGATGAAAACATAATTTTTCCTCTCTATAGGTCCCTGGTTAGGCCTTACCTAGAGTATGGAGTGCAGTTTTGGGCTCCATTCCTTAAAAGAACAGTAACCCCAAAAAACAAATGTTCAAAGTCATCAAAATCAAAATATAATGTAGTTTTTTTCCTGCACTGGTAAAATTTGTTGTAAATAGGCTGTGCAAAAAAAAATTATGTTTCTAATATAGTTTACCAAAAATGTAATGTATAAAGGCTGGAGTGCCTGAATGTCTAACATAATAGCCAGAACACTACTTCCTGCTTTTCAGCTCTCTAACTCTGAGTTAGTCAGCGATTTGAAGGGGGGCTCATGGGACATAACTGTTTAGTGAGTTTGCAATTGATCCTTGGCATGTAGCTCAGATTCATATGGTTCTGACCCATGCCCTCCCCCCCAAGTCTCTGGTTACTGCTTGGTAGCCAATCAGTGGAACCAAGAGAGCTGCAAAGCAGGAAGCAGTGTGCTAGCTTTTATGTTAGACATCCAGTTATTTCAGCCTTTATACATTACACGTTTTGGCTAACTAACTATATTTACACAGCTAAACTAAAATTATTATTTTACACAGCCTATCTATTTAACCAGTTTTTATTTTTATACCGAACCATTCCTTTAAGAGTGTCTTGGATAATTTCTTTGACAAACATAATATCATAGGCTGTTATACAAAAATATAGATATTGGTATGTGCCATTTATGTGAGTGTATGGAGGTGCCATTTATGTGAGTGTATGGAGGTGTCATTGTGTGTATATATGGACCCTGCCAGTGGTGTAACAAGATGCTACTGGGCCCCACAGCAAATTCATTTTAGGGCCCCCAACATATCCAGAGATTGTCCTGTTTTGCCTATAAATGCTGAAATAAAATTGCTCATGGGGCCCCCTATGCCTCCTGGGCCCCCCTATGCCTCCTGGGCCCCCCTGCAGCCGCAGGGTCTGCTAACTCTATAGTTATGCCCCTGGACCCTGCCTTTCATTTGAAGGGTTTGAACTTGATGAACTTGGTATTTTTTCAATCCAATTTAACTATGTAGATATGTACAGTAAGTGCTTGGATTTGGGTCCCCAGATATAGTAATTTCAGCCCTTGTGGCATTGCCCTAAGTACTTAGATTTGGGTCCTCTGATATTTCTAGGCAATAGCTCCCAGCATGCTCTAGCCACAGTGAAAAAAAAATTGATAAAAGTTTCAAGTTGCTTTTCACTGTACGTTATATAAACATTTTCAATAGTTTTAAAGTGGACCTGTCACCCCAAAAAAAAGATTAAAAATCCTATTTTATCACATTAGTCAAGCAAAATGAACATTAATTACACTATATAA
>CM044436.1:65852538-65868439 GCA_024363595.1 Xenopus borealis
TAACCTCATAAGACAAGCAAAGTAAAACAATCTGCTACAGAGTCCAAAAGTGGTTTTACGACAGATTTGGGGAGTACATTGAGGACTTTCGATTTCAGCCGGAAGAGTGCACTGTGGAAACAGAGGAACCATTGAGTGCTAGAAGGTATTACTTCACACCTTTATGATCATGCAGACTTTTTGTAGTTTTCACGTTTACTTTAGAAATTATGTGCCTAATGTCAAAGAACTGTGGCATTTGCATCTAGCTCGAATGTTGCAAACCATTCTTTTGTGGCAATTACTTTACCTCTTGATAAATATATATTTTTTTGCTATTTTTACCTTTTTCAGATTGACAGAAAATATGAGAAGGCTAAGTAAGTACTGATCTAATTTTAGTGGCATAGTTTAAAACCTTCTGTATAGAGTACAGGTAGTGTGAATGTGCTTGGGAAATGCTCAGTCTCATAAATAAAAAGTGAGAAATGTATGTGTATCTGGTTCTTTAGTTCTATGGCTTTTAATCAAATTAAAAGGTCCTATAACATTTGTAACTGTGTTGAAATCCTTTTTTATTTTTTTGCACTTTATTTTTTGCTTTATATGGATAACACGTTCTTGAAAATGAGGGGAATTCAGTTAAGGAACAAATCATCAATAGATATTCATATTATCTGTAAGAGAGTCATTTTATGGTTTAGAGTCTGCAGCTACCTGCTTTTTTTCCCCCAAGTACTTTTTCTCATCTATTCTAAAAAGACATACTGGCAGGTTAATTGGCTCCTGAGGAAATTGGTCCTAGTGTTTATTGTGTGATAATAAACATCAATGGTAAACTGCGCTGGGACAGGAACTGATTTAAATGATGAAGTACTCTGTAAAGTACTGAGCAGAATGTTTGTTGTGGAACTGGGCTACTTAGGACCCACTCTTACAGCAAATACATTTAGTTTGTGCTATAAATACCTATGGTGGCAATAGGAAAGGGCTGATGGGAACTATTCTAGGCTGGAGATCCTCTAGTACTCTCTCAGGCCAGTCTGCACTATATGTAGAAAGCCTAATGCATATGTAACAAAATTGAGGTGGTACAGTGAATAAAATCTATTTATACAAGTAAAATCCCCTGTTTTTATCATCTTTTCTAACATTTGCTGTTTTGAAGTCTTGCTCCAAATTCTGTCATTTAATTGGCATTAATCCTCAGGGCCTCTTAACACGTTGGGGGGAATTCACAAAAGTGGAGGAATCATTTTTTAATGTAAAAGTGTCATTAAAACTGGGGTAATTACAATCTCCATATTCACAAACAGAAATCTGTCAAAGTAGTGACTCAAATGCCACTTTTCATATGCAGGTGAAAGAAAGAACACAGTTTACAGACACTTTTGTGAATATGTTGTTAAAAAAAATGGAGAAGAAAAACAAAATTTTAACATTTTCTCTCGATATTTTTAAAATGGAGAAAAGCTTGGTGTAACTCTTCCATCTGCCCTCCACTCTGCATTGTTTGCAGTCTCCATACTATCCACTAATAAGTATATTCATGGAGATTAATAGCTTATTGTGTTTTCTGTATAATCAGAAATAAATAGTAATGGGTTTCTAAACAAGAAAAATAGTATATATAATAGTTTATTATATATATATATGTATATCTGCATAAAAGGTGAAATAAAGCAACCCTGTCAAATTTTAGTGCTGGCCCCAAATTTAGCTGTGTCACTTCTGTTTCTAGTATCCATTTTGCTGATCAGTGATCAGGTCCATACACACTGGACGCTATACTGGCATCTTCGGCTACTGCACCTGTTCTTAGGTGAGATAAATAATGGGAATAAATATGTGATAAAGCATGTGATCTGCCATATTGGCCTTTTAAAGTGGCTGGGAATCTCTTCCCTGAAGGGCACAACATACAAGTACAGCCATTGGTACAATTTTACAACTGAGGGGCACCTTATGACTGACAGGGATATGAAGTGCTAATGACATATAAAAAATTGTTGTTTGAAATGTGCGAAAAACAAAATCTGGAAATTGTTCTGTTTAAAAGACAAATTCACAGAAGTTTAGATAGAGGTTTGTGAATAAGGAGGGACATCTGATAATTTTATCTCCACTTTTATTTTGGTCTCAATCACCAATTTTGTGAATTCCCCCTTTGTGTTTGCACAACAAGGAGCAGATTTGTCAAGTGTCAAATTTCAAATTCGAATTTCAAAGTCGAATTTTCACGTTTTTGTATGGCCAAAACTGTCAAATTTGATTTTCGAGTTTTATTATACTCTGTCCTTTAAGAACTCAAATTCAACTATTTGCCACCTAAAACCTGCCAAATTGCTGTTTCTTTAAGTCAATGGGCGTTTTTCAAAACTCGATTCAAATTCAAATTTGATCACTTGCATGTGTCACAGTAAGGATTCTGTAATAATCCCAGCCTGAAAGCACCAACCTGTAACATAGGCAACTTATTTTCTTTTTAAACAGAATCACTGTTTTGAGTATGGAAGTCCAGTGAGGAAATTTACAAAAGTGGAGGAAGCATATTTTTGATGTAAAAGTGGTGTTAAAAACTGGTATAAATACAATCTCCATATTCACAAACTCAAGGTAACGTTAGCATTTTGAGAAGATATAATATATATATGATATATATATATATATATATATATATAGTTATAGATATATATATATATATATATAGTTATAGATCTTTAGTTTGCACCAGTACATGGGCCAAGAACAAGAGTGTTGGCCCCAATTTAAGCTGCGTCACTTCTGTTCCCACCATCCATATTGCTAATCAGTGAGCAGCCCATACACACCAGAAAGCTAAACTGGGGTCTTGGGCTACTGCACATGTTCCTATGTTGTACAATAATGGGAATGTATTTGTGATGAACCATATGTTCTGCCATATTAGGCTTTCAAAGTGGCAGGGAATCTCTTCTCTGAAGGGCACAACCATTAGTACAAGGAGCATGAACAGCTGAGAGTCACCTGATGACAGACTGACAGGTTTAGGAAGAGCTAAAGAGAAATTCAGAAAAATGTCGGGAAAATGTCATTTGAAATGCCTTTTGAAAGACAAAGTCTTTCTGTTTGAAAGACATTCACAGAAGTGGAGATAGAGGTTTGTGAATATGGAGGGAAATCCAACAATTGTATCTGTACTTTTATTTTGTCTTTACTTTTTTCAATATCGGCACTTTTGTGAATCCCCCACCCACGCTTGTGAGTATTGTCAAACTTTAATTCTACAGTTTAGATGGTAAGTTAACATTTTAGCATTTTATGGTTTTATCCTTTTCCCGAGAATCTGTCAGCATCAATACCATTATTCTTTAGCTGTATATGGTGTATTTTAAACAAAACAGTGCTCATTACAGTATTTAAAGGGATACGGTCATGGGAAAAAAATTTTTTTTCAAAAGGCATCAGTTAAGAGTGCTGCAGCAGCAGAATTCTGCGCTGAAATCCATTCAAATTCAAAACTGAATATAAAAAAATTATGTTTGCTCTTTTGAGAAATGGATTTCACTGCAAAATACTTCTGGAGCAGCACTAATAACTGATGCGTTTAGAAAAAAACTTGTTTTCCCATTACCATATCCCTTTAAAGATGCACTGTAAATTCTAAATTAGATTTTCTTTTAAAAGAAGAACATATTGCTATGAACACTGTTGAACGTAAATGTTTTTATTTGCATTTTCAGAGAGAGGTGCCAAACCTGTGACAAATTTTGTAAAGAACCTTTCTGCCTTATCAGACTGGCATTCCGTCTACACTTCTGCTATTGCCTTTATTGTAAGTATAGTAGAAGTATCTGTGTTTAAACTATAGAAGAAATTTATTTTGCTGGTTTCAGTTCTTTGTTTGTCAAACGTGCATGGCAAGAACTGAGCTGGGCTCCCCAATGCCTTTGCCTTGCATTTCAAATGCTACTTTGTGGTTACTGAGGTTATCCAACAGTACCTACAACACTTTGCTGAAAATGAGCCACTTAGGTTAAACAGCTAGGAGATATTAAATAGAAACATGTTTCAATATTGTATGTGCAACCTAGAATAATTGATAAGATATATGTCCGAAAGCTGGTGATCCTTTTGTGCTTTTGTACACAGGATGATTTGCCTGTAGTATTACGTCTTTTCATGATTTTGAGGTACAGGCTGGTTTATGTCATGCTGCAATAGTATGTCATAGCATTGCCAGAGAAAGAAATAATCATAAACTTTGACAAATTTGACATTAAGCTAGAGAAAACATGCTCTTTATCTCTTGAAATTATTGCCATCTAACATTGTGTTATAGATGTAATAAACTAATAATGAAATAGAATTTAAAATGAAATCAGCCATCCATGGTATTTGATTTAAGGGTTTCCTTAGCTAGGGTGACATATGATATCTTTATTTCACCACTATATAATGTGTTGTGCATGCTGTTTAACTAAACTGTATTTCTCTTCCTTTACAGATTTACATGAATGCTGTTTGGCATGGCTGGGCCATACCTATGTTTTTATTTTTAGCTATTTTGAGGTTATCACTAAATTACCTAATAGCCAGGTAACTTATTTTAAATTCATATGATAACCATATAACATATAACACCTTATCAAGCATACAAAAACTATAAAACTCTTTGGAGAAGACACTCTAGACTTTTTTTGGCCTAAATCTGCCCTGTGTAAGCTGCTGACAGGAGGATGCCGTTCCAATCACTGCACACAGACCACAGTGTGGATCAGAGCAGATTAAAGTTTTCTGTAAGGGCTATGTTGCATGAAGCAACCTGGTGCATTATGCCTGATTATATTGTGCACTTACTGGCAAAATTATTAATTTTTTGTTCCAAAATTTACTTTGTTCACTGACTGGCAGATTAAGACCCTGAGGGTAACGGCACATGGGATGTTTTGTCATACATTTTTGCTACCACTGGTGACAAAATGTCCCTTGTTTCCTTTCAAAATGCAAATGTAAAATGAAAATCAGTGGTGAGAAAACATATGTGGCATAAAGTAGTCTGAAGTTTGCTTGTGTGGAAACTTGGGGCCACTGTAGGAAGTAGAACCACAATGTTTGTTTCCTCAATGGGGAATTGCATTTTATCTGGTGAAAAGGAAGCAAGGAAGAAGAAGGAACAAAAGGGGCTACATTTTGTAGCCACAATAACAGATTTATCACAGGTGAAAAAAACATACTCTGTGCCATTAGGGCGAAGACACACAGAACCTCCGATAGCAGCTACTTGTTATGGCTACAACATGCCAGAAAATACCATGCGGTAGACAATGTTGAGAATTGCCTCTGCTAAAACACACGTAGTGTTTTAACAAAACCAATTACTACTATAGTCTATTTTGTAGCCATGACAATTAGCTGCCACTTGAAGCTCTGTACATTTTCACACTTATACATAAAGGAGAAGGAAAGCTTTATTGCCAATAGATTAGCTGCAGTAGTTCACGCTAGAATGTTGTATTTATTCTGTAGAATGTTTCTCCATACCTGAGTAAAAAGCTCTAGAAGCTGTCTGTTTAGAATAGCAGCTGCAGTGTTGACTTGGTTTGACATCACTTACTGTCAAGTTAAGTGATGTCAAAGGACAATTTGCAGCAAATTTGCCAATTTACTAAAAGGCGAAGAAGACAATTCATTAGCGGAAAAGCTCAGTGCTAGAGAACCTCTGCACCATTTTTACCAGGCAGATTTTCACTCAGGCAAGCGATTGTTAATTTGCAAATTTGTCAAAGTATACACTTTCCAGTACATTTTTCAAAAACAAGAGAAACAGCAGCTTTATCCAAGCAGTAAAAGCTCCAAAACTTATAGTAACAAACCGAAGCGCACCAAATGTAAAAATTGACCTGGATGCTTGGCCCGGTCCGTCTTTTAGGGGTTCAGCATTCTCGGCAAATTAAATTAAACAATGTAAGCATTATTTGCACTCGCCGATGAGAATAGGTGACCAGGTGCAGTGCCGAAACCGTAGCTTGGGGTGAGCTGCAAGAAAATCTTAGAATGAGCATGCACTCCTGTGACACAGCAGATTGGATAAAATCTCAATCTTTATTCCATAGCTTAAAGGGGAATTCAACCCCCCGGGTGCTAACCCCTCCCCCCAACCCTACTCCGTAGGTCCTCCTCCCCCCGGCCTACCTCTCACCCCGGGCAATTGCACCGAAGTAGCTACTTACCCCTCTGTGTAGGTCCCATCCAGCGAAGTTCACAGGGGCCATCTTCTCTTCCAACCGCTTCTTCCTGGATTCGGTGGCGCATGCGCAGTAGGACACACACAAAGTTCACGAAGTTCAATCGGCAAACTTCGTAAACTTTATGCGCATGCACAGTAGAACCAGCGTCCTACTGCGCATGAGCCGAGCGCCGACGGAGGTACAGCTGAATAATAGCAGTCCAACATCCTGGGGTGACATAAAAAAAATGCTGTTTTCTGAGGCAAAACCAAGGGATGCAGACAGGGCCGCTCCGGCCATGAGGCAAGGTGAGAACCTTTCATGAATTTCAGAAACCAGGAAGAAGCTTGATTGTGAGTTATACTATGTAAACAAGGTAATTAGAGTTTTCTCCAGGTCACTTGTTTGAAACAGGAATCTGATTAGACCGGTTGCAAAAGATGACTTTTATTACATTACTGCCTTTTTTTTGTTTTTTTTTAGCTTGTATTACATTTAGCCCAATACAGCAATCAGTTGGTTTGGTCTGATGCTGTTAAAATACTTGCTTTGTGTTAATACTAGCAGTTCAGCAATTAACTGCATAAGCCCATACATCTTTTATCAAATTGCTTCTACGTTTGTGCAAATGTTAAAGAACGGTCAAATAATCCTGTCCATTAGGGTACAGCAGTGATCTTTTCTTTCTCATCACAGTTTTGGAAATTCTAATGCTCAAAACATGCTACAGTATTTTCAGGTTTCATCTGCTGAAGAGATATTTTATAATATTTTTATACATTTTCTGTTGTATTTAGGGGATGGAGGATACAGTGGAGCATTGTGCCTCAAGTTTCAGAAACCATAGTAAGTGTTTGTTACGGCATATTCCTGAATGTCGATCATACAGATCTGTGCTAGAAATTGATTGATTGTGTTTTGGGGAGTAAGCAACACACCTACTCTTCCAAATGGAAACATTTTATCTCTCATAATCAAATGCAGGTCTGGGACCTATTATTAGGGTTGCCACTTTTCCCAACCCCTTACTCTGGACAGGGAAGGCTGTTGATGTCACAAAGCGGGGCTATGGCATTATGATCAGCAATTGGCCTCCGAGAGCTGTTTTGACCGCGATGACCGTTTTGAAAACTGCGCTGTCTGGGTTAAAACCAGACAGGTGATAATCCTACCTGTTATCCAGAATGCTCTGGACTCTCTTGAGCTACCACATTCCCACAATTATTGCGGTTTTACTTTTTTCTGAACAGAGTCTTATAGGAATATTTTGTTGCAGTTAAAGTATAGAAATGAAAGAGCTTGTCTTGTCTTTAATATATTACAGAACTGATCAGCTGTTTCTGGGAAGTGCTGTTAAGAATTGACCAAAACTAGTTTGAAAGACTGCTGCTTGCAGTATCACAAAATGTTCAATGTTCAATACCACTGAGGTTTTACATGGAATAGCTTCTGAATTAAACTTCTGTGACATTTTCATAACAAAACTATTTCAGTCCTGTTACAGTAAAACTTTATTTATATATCACTATTAGGATATGGAGTGCTGGTCAATTTGACAATATGGGAAAGCTCTACAAGCTTAGGCACAGTAACACCAAAAAATGAAAGTGTTCTAAAGTAAAGAAAATATCATGTATTGTTGCCCAGCGCTGTTAAATCTGTTAAAATTGATCTGTTTGCTTCAGAAACACTACTATAGTTCATAAAACTAGCTGCTGAGTAGCAATGGCGGAAATTGAAAAACGACCATATGGCACAGTATAAGTAAGGGTAGGGACAGACAGGGAGATTCGGGGAGATTCTGTCGCCTGGCGTTTTTAGCAGGCGACAATCTCCCTGAATTTCCTTCTCCCTGTCTGCCGCTAGTATAAGTGATAAAGCGCCAGTGCCTGTGCACACGCTGCGCGGCGATTTCCGGAATCGCCCGAAGTTTCCTCACGAAGTATCTTCGGGCGATTCCGGAAATCTCCGCGCAGCGTGTGCACAGGCGCTGGCGCTTTGTCACTTATACTAGCGGCAGACAGGGAGAAGGAAATTCGGGGAGATTGTCGCCTGCTAAAAACGCCAGGCGACAGAATCTCCCGGAATCTCCCTGTCTGTCCCTACCCTAATGGATAACCGATAACATTATGTTCTACAGAGCTTATCTGCTGTTTAACTTGAGCCTTTTCTCCTTTGACTAATTGCCCCCATGGCTACACAACATCTTATTTATATAAACAATAGAAGTGTTTCTGAAGCAAATACAGCAGTTTTACCAGTGCAGGGCAACACTGCATTATATTTTTATTACTTTAAAACAATTAAATTTTTTGATGTTACTGGTCCTTTAATAAAGAATAATAAAATATAAATGAAGTGCCATATTGTAAGAGGCATAGTTGGAAGCCTTATTCTTGCTAGACTTTTACAATAGCCTCTATATTCTTTATATCTAGTCATTCTTATTTCTCTAAACTTGGAAAAATCATTCTGTTCCTAAAAGTGGCTGTCTAATCTTTTCCAAGTATTTTGTGTTGTGATGCTTGTTAGGTATATAATGGCAGTGGCACATGGCTAATTTTGCAGCCCAGACAACTGAAGTTGTGCGTTATTGCCAGCAACATAAATCATGGCAGGTGAATTATTCAAATTGTATCATCTTGTAAAAAATACAAATTTAGCATGATTTGAGTAGTTCACCTGAAGTGATTTACATTGCCGGCAAAGGCACCACATTTCAGTTGTTTTGTCACCTGCACTTTGACGCAGGCAACCAAACAACCCGACTATCCTGAAAGTCTATACTGTGATATATTTTATTTTCTTAAGTATTGTAACTGCTATTATTTATTTTTTATAAATGCATGTTTTTTTGATAATGGTCATTCCACTTTTGTTTTTCAATGGATACATATTCTTTCCCCTTAGGAACCTCCAAAAGAAGATCTGACCGTATCTGAAAAGTTTCAGCTAGTCCTGGATGTAGCACAAAAAGCACAGGTACAGCATTCCCTTTCCAGCAGCTGCTTAGTTCAGATTCATGGTGGACAGAACAAACTTACATTAACATACAACCTGGCTTTCCTGGTTTGCATTATGGTTAGAATCGTGGACCAGCGATATTGTCTTAAATGTCTCTAGCACAGGTCAATGACCATTTCAATACATAGTATATGCTACTTTATTTTGAGTTTCATCGCTTGTATGTTCAGTAAACCATATGGTATATATTTTTTTCAGTTTATATTAATATTTGTGTGATCCACAGCAGAAGCCCAGTTATTAATTCAAATTATATCTGCAATTAATGCCATTACGCAATTAAGGGCAGATTTACCAAATGTGTGATTAGAACTAGCCACAGAAAAACTCGCCCACTTTCTATTTATTCCTATGGGATTTTTAGAAGCGTATTTATCAAATGTTGAACTCCATTGATAAATCCACTTTTAAAATTCCCATAGTAATAAATAGAAAGTGATGAGTTTTCCTGTGGCTAGTTCTAATCACACATTTGGTAAATTTGCCCCTTGGATTCTTGAAATCTTAAAATATAATTATTGCAATGCAAAATAACTTATCTATTAATGGGAGTAGACGCTGCGCTATTATTATTCTTATTAACATGTATTTATATAGCACCAACATATTTCATAGCCCGGTACTGTTCCTTACTTCAATATATAAGAAATGTAATAGTCGCCTCACAAATCTCCCATTCCTCTTAGAAATGCAACGATAAGCCCTGTTGGAAATAACATCAGCAGAGCAACTTTAAGTCAAATTATTAAAAATAATTGGAAAATATTTATTTATATTTGATACCAATGAGTCAGAGAAACAGAAAAAAACAATACATATTTCACTTTTTAATGCAGAACCTGTTTGGGAAGATGGCAGACATCCTGGAAAAAATTAAGAAGTATGACATTTTTCATATTATATGCCTTATAAACATATATAAATGCAGATGGAGCTAAAATTAATTCTTCTTTATATGTATTTCTTCCTAATTTACAGCCTCTTTATGTGGGTTCAACCAGAAATAACCCAGAAGCTTTATATTGGTCTCTGGGCAGCGTTTGTTGCATCATGCTTTTTTCACTACAAGACAATTGGCCTTTGTATGGGTAGGTGTATACCTTCTGCTCTGTGATGTGTGTGTTTCTGGGTAGTGTGTGCGTGTGTTTGTGTCTGTGTGTGTGTGTGTGTGTGTTTCTGGGTAGTGTGTGTTTGTGGTGTGTGTGTGTGTATATATATATATATTATATTTATATATTTATATGCTATGTAGGCTGGAGCACACACAATCAAAAGAGCACAACTGCTTGGATGCTGGTTCTAAATTAATGTAAAGGTACTTTTTGGCTCCTAAACTCGAGCCATCTTCCTGAAGACGGCTCCAGTTTAGGGGCCGAAACATTGAAATAAATCACTGAATTTTTCATGAGCTTCTTCAAGAGCTATGGGTGTGGTTCCTTCCTTTTTTGTACCTTTATAAATATTTATATACATGTTTGTGTGTAGATATACCTTGGTATGTGCTACGATAATTTTACAATTTCATAATTGTGAAATACTGAATAGAAAATGTGCCATTTATAGTGACTCAAGTTATTGTAATATACATTAATTATTCGGAGGTAGCCTTGTTGTACCTGAATAACCTGTTGAATATTGGTGAAGGATAGAGTTATTTTATAGGTTTTATACAGCACAATCATTGAGTGATTGGTCTGTTTTTTGGCAGTTGTTTAGAAATACAGGGGGTCATTTATCTGCACTGCGCAAATTTGCCCATGAACTCTAATGAATGGCATCTAATAACTTTGTTGCATTACTTGTTCTACCTGTAGCTGACTGAAAAGGCAATCACTGACTGGTTGCTATGGATTACTGCCCTTGGGCAAATTTGCTCAGCATTGATAAATGAGCTGCACCGTCTTCTCAATGTTACTTGGTTGTTAAAATTCAATTCATTTAAGAAAGACCTATGGAATAGCAATGATTTCATTACTGCAGTTTTAAAACTGCATGCATACAGGTTAGTTATATGTTTTATTTTTTGAACCATGATTTTCCTAAATGAAAGGGTCATATATCAATGTTGCTGAAACATTGTGTTACCTTGTGTACCCTGCAGGACTGTATGCTGGAATCAAGTTTTTTCTCATTGACTTTATCTTTAAACGCTGTCCAAGACTTCGAGCAAAGTATGACACCCCTTATATCATATGGACAAATCTGCCGACAGACCCCCAGCTTAAAGAGCGGACAAATGCAACTTCATCACGAAGGGTATGTATCTTTGTCTTGCTTCCAATGCATTAAAAAAACCAAACTTCAAAGCATTCCTCTAATTGATACAGCTTATAGGCAACATTGACATGAGTAACATAGGCAAAACACTTCCTGTAGACTATAAGGAGGGGAGGCTTCCAGCAGTTCAAATTGCACCAATGGAAACATCCTTTATGCCATTGACAAATATTGCAGAAAGGAGCAATGTTTGTGCATAACCAGCAGAGACAGAGATATACCACAATAATTGCTGACAACATCATTCTGGGAGTTCTAATTCTGGAGCTGGAGTGCTAAAGTTTACTAGATACATGACTTCAAATACACTGCCAAAAGAAACAGCTTTGTTGTAGTTAGTGAGAACAAGCTGTCTTAAATCTGAGGTTGTATGGGGACAGAACATTCCAAAGCAGTTAATTTCACAGCAATACATTAAAAGAACACCACACCTGATACATATTCTTCAGTTTGACAATTTGGTCTCTGTTACTAATGCAGCAATCCTTAAAGAGGACCTGTCACCCAAAAATAATTATATCACATGAGTCAAGCAAAATAAACTTTAATTACACTGTATAAATTATTCCTTCAGTCTGGGAATTGATAATTATAGCAAGTAGGCAAAAGCCATTTTGTGGGCAATGTTATTAAGGCAAGCCTTGCATCATCTCAGAATCTTGTTTGTGCACCAGAATGGGGGACCCAATGTACATCCCCATGGCTACTCAGTTAAAGGAGAATTCAACCTGTGGGGGGAAAATACCCGTACCCCACCCTCCTCTCCCCAGGCTAACTACCAGGGAGATGCCACATACTCCATACTTACCCCTCGCTGCAGATACTTCCAGCGGAGTTGTACGCAGACATCTTCCACAATCTTGGTTAGCTGACTGGGAGATCGGCAATTTCTGTGTAATTCAACGTCAAACTGCTCCATCTGTGCATGCGCATAAATGCTGAACTCCCAGTCAGCTTACAGAGATTGCGGAAGATGGCTGCATGCAACTCTGCTGGAAGAATCTACGGCTAGGGGTAAGTATGGGGCATATCCCCTGGAGAGTAGTCAGCCTGGAGGGAGGTGGGTATACCTGAGGTGGGGGGGGGGGGGGGGGGGGGGGTACAGGTTTTTTCCCCTCACAGGTTAAATTGTCCTTTAAACAGTGAAGAGAACAGGGGAATGTGAGGAGAGCAGTGATATCTAGGAAGTGCTGAATGGAAATTGCCTAAGGCATAGAAGAGGGGCTGACGATATTTGATTGACAACTGAGATTTTTAAATGTGCTTACAACAGCTATGAATGCTTTAATAAAAATAGAAATTGGATTTCATGTTTAATATGAAAAGGACTTTTATTATACAGCTTTTTGTATCTGGAAGGTGAACAACACCTTTAAAGTGGACATGTCACCCAAACATTTTTTTCAGTTCAGTTGTTTTCATATTGTTCACCATAAACAAAAACATTTATCAGTTTCTTTCCATCTTTTATTTTTTACTGTTTTCTCAAAATTTAAGTTTCACTTTCCTGTCTTTAGTATTTCAGTCTGGCTGCTCAGTGATCCATGACCATTCTGAACTGTTATAATTTGCTACATTTAGCTCATACGTTTCTCAGCAGAATCTGTGGAATATTTGCAACTATCAATTGCTCAGCAGGAACAAGGATAACGTGTATCTTTTAAATGTATCCATTTAAAACAGTCGGCAATCCCAGAGCTGCTTTAGAAGGTGAAAAATAAAACTTAACACTTCAAAATTAGTAAAATGGACACAAATAGGAAATAGAAAGTAATTGGAAAAAATCTTTATTTCTGGTGAACAATCTGAAACCAACTGAACTGATAAATGTGTTTCAAGGTGAACAACCCCTTGAAACAACATTCTTAGTAATTGTGCAAAGTTAAAAAGGTAAAGTTTTGAGGAATGATGCAGTAATATTGGTTATTGTTATTGTTTTGTTTTTTAGTGATAGATTGATGCTTGCTTAGGCTTAAGGATACAGTCTAGCCTCTGTTCATTTTTTTTTTCCAGCGGCCTTCTGCTTCGAGGTCATCAATGTTATTTACTTTAAAAGTCAAAACTGCTCTAGGGCAAAAACTCTTAACTAGCATGCAAGACACATACTCTCTATACATGGATTAATTTTCCTGTTCCAACATCTACCATGCTTGCTTAATCTTGTAGCTATATTGGTTCATTCACAGTGAAAAGAATAGGTACAAGGTTTGACCTACAACAGCCAATTTCCAGCACTTGTACCAGCTGTTGTCAAATGTGGTATTTTCACATTTATGTACCTATTGAGATTATACAAGGATTGCAGCACTTCCATTCCACAGTATTAAAGGGCAAGGAAAGTGTAAAATAGAATGTGGCTAGAATTGCTGTATTTTGTATACTAAACATAAACATGAACTTACTGCACCACAAGCCTAATCAAACAAATGATTTATACTTTCAAAGTTGGCCACAGGGGGCTGTCATCTTGTAACTTTGTTATACATATTTGTCTGACACTGGCACTGCACATGCTCAGTGTGGTCTGCTTGAGTTCTGCATGACTGGTAAGTAAGACAGGGGCTCCCCCTGCTGTTCATAAGTGATTGTTTCCCTACCAGAAGCACTAAATGAAGGGAGAATTTCACTGCATACAGTCAGGTTTCTTATAAAAACGGTACACATTTTAAAATTAAAGTATATTGGAGATAGATTTCTTTTTCATTAAAGAAAGTAAAAATTAGAATTTATTTCTTTGCCTTTCTTTGCCCTTTAAAACCACCTTTATTTCACATATGGCAGGATCACATCAATGTTTCAGAGTATACATGTCCTTTCTCAAGATAAAGTATATGACAAAATACTAACTCATCTTGAGAAAAGTCTTGTGTCCGAAATATTGCTGTGATGCAGCCACGTGTTAAATAAACTAGGTTCACCCAACTTATTTTTTTTGTTACATTGTAGTACCCCTCAACAATTACCATTCTCATAAATATTTTCTCTTTTCTGCTCTAGTGATGAATGCAACTGGTAGTTACATATGTGTTGTTGCATAAATAATGCATTGTGCAGCTTTGCTGTTCTGCCATTTTTTATTTGAACACCAACATAATCTTATGTCAAACATTTTGTCTCTCCTAGTGGAGACCACTCACTGTGCATATACTTGTGTCTAAATCCTCTGACTTGGTTTGTTTTGTAATGTGTATATAATGTGAACAAAACCTCACCTTTTCTTTTGTCACTGTCACATTTGTGTTTGTTTTTTCCTGCTAGCTGTCAGGGCATGACAAGGTATGGAACACAGAGTGTTGCTCAAAAATTCATTTTTGGGGTATAGTTTTCCTTTTTAAGTGAATTAAAGCTAAAGTCTTAAGTCTACAGTTCAACTGCTTCTGACTTGTTTCATTTAAAATTTATTGTGGTAATGTAGAGAACCAAAATGAGAAAAAAGTTGTCTGTCCAAATATTTATGGACTTAATTGTATCTAATTTATTTTATACATAAGATTGATTCCGTGTTGTAGGACGCATAACTTGTCCTAGAAGTCACCTCAGCTACTGAATAATCAAAATATTAACTGCAATTTTTGCAGGGTAAAAAAACACAAAAAATACTTTGAGCCCCCCAACCATATAATTTGGGGGGGGGTCAAAGTATTTTTTTTTGTTTTTACCCTGCAAAAATTGCAGTAAATATATTGATTGCAGCTGAATCTAAAATGGGTAACCATGTCTTTTTCCTCCAAAGTCGCAATGCTTTCCCAAAATAGTTTTGATGAAATATCTGAGAATCACCAGAATATATCAGAAATATATAAACTAAGGCAGGGGTGTCCAACCTGCGTGTGGCCCAGCATGGATGTGAATGTGGCCCAGCTTGAACTGCTTGATTCCCAAGGAAACTTCATTTTGCAAAGGATATAGGAGTAGACAGGAGGGGGGACTCTGCCCATTACCCAGCTATGAGTAATAATATAATAATAAGTCTATTTAATATCCAGATGTCCCATATTCCAGTGTATAACTCCATCTGGTTGTCCAACTGTTATTGTAGTTCTTTTCTTTACTTTTACAAATCAAAAATGTTTATTTCATGTGTGGCCCCAGACAATTTTTCTTTTTCCAATGTGGCCCAGGGAAGCCAAAAGGTTGGACACACCTAAACCAAGGGCTATGGTGGACATAAGTCATACGAAAAAAACTCATAAAATTGCTTTCCCACTGGCCATAATGTTAATTGCTGGTGGGAGAACATATGCGTTGCCTGGTGTTTCCAAAGTAGCCCTAAATTGCTTCACAAAGAAGTGTACCCTGATTAGTTGCCTACTGTAGAGTAGATTTGTCATAAGTGGCTAATCTCCACATGTAGCATTAATCTAATGTAGTAAATTAGAACAGTTTACAGAGTCTGTGTCCCCCCCCCCCCC
>CM044436.1:65886815-65905680 GCA_024363595.1 Xenopus borealis
TATATATATATATATATATATATATATATATATATATATATATATATATAATTGTTCTGATAGTACCAGCATTCTTCCTCCAAGGATTAATAGTGGGTGCTGTGGTCAAAATGTAATATGCAGCCTTCAAAATGGACCTGCACTCCAAAAGTTTATTGAAACATCACTCAATGTTTCGGCTCACAATGGGACCTTTATCAAGGACTGAAACGTTGGGTACACAAGTACCCATATATATACCCATGTGTATGTATATATATATATATATATATATATATACATACTTATATATAAATATAAAAAGAAAGCTTGCAGGGTTTATGTTGCAAAAAACAAAAAAGATTTATTAAGCCTCAATGTTTCGATCTCTACATGGATCTTCGTCTGTATACTGCTCCTGACGAAGGTCCCTTGGGGGATCGAAATGTTGAGGCTAAATAAATCTTTTTTGTTTTTTGCAACATAAATCCTGTGAGTGCCGCAAGCTTTCTTTCTATTGCAAATAACCAGTGACTGGATATCGGAACTCATGAAAATGCTGTATTCAATGCCTGGGTGGAAACCACAAGGATGGATATAAAAATCAAAAGAAGTCACACTTGCAAGTCTTAGCAGAAAAAACTATAATGTCAGTTCTTTTCAATAATTACTTTTTAAGACCTGAGAGTGTGGGCATCTATACTGGTTAGAAGAAAGGAGGTTGCTATTTGGAAAGGGTTTTTTTCCACTAAGTATTTGTGCAGGCAGATACATTAGAGATGGTTCAGGAAGGGATTAGATGGCTTTTAATCAAGTGAGAAAATATAGGGCTATTGAAAATAGCTTTTAGTACCAACTTTATCTAGGAACTGGTCTGATTTCCATGCTGGAGTCACAAAATAATTCTTTCTCCTCTGAAGAAAATTAAAGAGGCTTAAAAAACTTGCAATTTATGCTGTTACAATATGATGGAAGGCTGACTCCAAAATGGTTAGTTGCTGAATTTATTTTTTAAAACACTAAATTGCATTAATTTCTAAATGAACATAAGTGAATGATACCTAAGACTAAACAATGTAAATCATGTTTATCTCCTGTTATTGTATCTTGTTGCGAAAGTGTATCAAACCTTATAACCCATTGCTTATTATTATACTGAATTTAACTCTTGCAGCTTATCTGTAAACACTAGTGATAAGGGAAGTACCAGCATGAGAGAGGAAATGGCAGTATGGGATGACTGTGTTGCAAAAAATAGCATTTCCAAAATCTTGACTGATGAACTAATAAGAGTATTACTTTCATACAATTCTCTTAATGAAACCTACACCAGATGATACTTCTTTCAAATAATTCTATGAGTTCAAACAAATCTGCTTTAGAAGAAGATTAAAGAGTTTGAGCAGAATCCAACATGTATATTCAATTACAGCCCAAGCAAGTTATAGGTAATGCATGTGTTGCCTTTGATGCAGTTTATCCGAGTAGAACATTTATTTTTATAAAGTGCTGCTTGAGCCACATACTATATTCTTTGTATTGGCAGTATTTTGTTTTTAAAAGCATTTTAATGGCCACTATAGGCATTTCCCTACCAGATGCGGTATGCCGGACTATGCTGTCATGATCAATGACCAACAGGACTGTCTGAATAGAAACTTGTGGGCCTCCAAATAGGAATTTTGTGCACCATCATTACTAAATAATTATTATTTTTGGCTTTTTTTTTTATACTATACATGTCCACAATGTCCTGTCGTGTCATGAGCAATAGGTTTGCTTTATGCTGGCTATTTGTACAGCTAAAAAGTTGCTGTCAGGCTGTGGAGTGTGAAGGAAAGGTGTTTGCCTCATAACTACAGTTCCTAGCTTTGTTAGTAGCACATACTTGGACTTTAGAGAAACCAAAGCAAGAAAAAAAAAAAAACACATTTGGTTAGCACAATAATAGTTGCCCTTTAAGACTATGAAGATTTTCATTCATCCAGGTCATGTTATATCTAATATAAGTAATTCTTAAACAACTGGACTTGCTGAGGAATCATTGAAGACATTTCACTACTCATCCGAGCAGTTCCTTTTGTTCAACTGACCGGTGTGTGGGAAGTTCTCGGCATATAAACTCTTCCACTAATCCAATCACAATGGCACGTTGTAACTGTTCAGAGAGGTGACGGAACCATTACTCAGCAAGTCCAGTTGTTTAAGAATTACTTATATTAGATATAGTTACCCTTTAAATATCTTTAAAGGCTTCCATAATATTACAGGTTATGTCTTTGTTTTATACCATAAGGTTATAGCTTGTTGACACTGGTGTGGAATCAATGTTTTTGTCTATGGCAATGAGTATTACAGCTTATGTCTTTGTGTTATACCATAAAGCTATAGCTTGTTGACACAGATACAGAATCAAGATTGTTTTTTTCCATGGCAATCAGTGTACAAACAGCCCCAAGTTATAAAGGCTGTTGACCTCTGTTACTGTTTTACTTGACCAAATTTAATATTCAGGTCTGCTGTCGGTGCCTCAGAATACACAGACATCTCTGCCACTTCCCCTTAGATTCTCATTATCATTCATGTTAATTGGTTCAATTATGAACGCCTTAAGCAAAGGACATATTTATTAAAGTCCACATTCTTTACGGGTCTAACTCCTCCAAAGTTTGCAAGATGTCAGGTGTGTTTTCATTATGACATGTAAGTACACTATTGCGAGCATTATATCCCAAAAGTTTGCTGGCATAAATTCAAGAAAACCCGTACAATTGCCTGGGGGGGGGGGATTGATATAGAATTTGTGCAAAAAAAAAAAAACACAAATATGGGATATAACATAGATAATGAGATGCAACCGTGGGTGTTCTGGTATTATAATGGTAGTTCACCTGCCTGAACTTGGAGAAATTCCTTCTTGACCTCTATAAATTGGCAAATATTCAGTTTGTTCACTGATAAAAAGCTGCAAAAGTGCACCAATACAAACTTAATATGTTAAGCCATTTAATGAGCGAAGAACGCAAAATACCAGTGCTCTGACTCAGTAACGTAACGATAGAGGGGCAGGCTCGGGTGCAGACCGTGCAGCAGGGCCCTCCCCCCTCCTAAACCAGTTTTTTTACAGCCTGCACCGCTCTGGAAGCAGGTTTTTAAAGTGTGTGTGACCTACCAGTGGTCCACAGGGGTGCGGACTGTAGACCCTGGTATAATTGCACCTCCTGCTCCCCCGGTAGTTCTGCCAGTGCTCTGACTGCACAAGCTGGCAACTAGCAGAACTGGCAGTAGCAGAACTATCATTTTTAGCTACAGCACCATGGAGACAAAGTGAGATGGGGGAGAACAATATTTAATCTGAAAATAGAAAGAGATGGAGAGGGAAAGAGCAAAGATATAACATGAGGAGGAGGGGATCAATAAAAGATAAAAATAAATAAAGTGATCAAGAAGGGAAGGTTCCCTAGTAAGTACTGTATGTGAAGATTAGAATGAAATGTAGCTGCTTGAATATATATTTGGCTTTACTTTTCTACTGCTGGAGCATATGGGACTTGCTTTTCACTGCTGTGATATATTTTACTGTGAAGCAGAACTACTTGGATATATGAAATTACATCTGTGCTACTGGAATAAACTCTATGTAACTCTAAAGTTGTAGTGCTGAGATGTTTATAACTACTGGTCCCGTACTGCCTTCTACACTGGAAGCTGAATTCTTGGATAGTTTATGTCCTGTCTGATAATCAGGGCCAGATGTCAGCACCCTTAGGCCAGGCCATTCACGTGACCCCATCACACTCTGCTCCCTTGCTCTTGTTCATTCTTCAGTGCAGCTCCCCTGTTACTAATACAGATCTGTCAGTACTGTATGACTTTTTGCTTCTTTAACTGCAAATCTAATTTCTGGGCTACTGTGGCCTCCATTTATCAAGTTATGTCCTGGTAATAAATCTGAAGTGTTCCATGAATGCCCAGTGTACTAGATGAAGTACCCTTTCATTATATTGTTAGTTTGAACTATTTTACACAATAATTCTTCTAAAAGTGTGTGTGGGAGTTACAGTTAAGCATAGATGCCCTTTACTTTCACTATCCCTAGAGGACTCAGCTGAGATAGATGCATGCAGCAGTGCCTTGTTGGTAGAATGGCAGGCGTAAAATAAAAACAACTTGACGATGCAGAGCCACGTCTATTGTGAAACAGCAAGCTTGTGCTGGATGACAATAGACGTGGCTCTGCATCGTCAAGTTGTTTTTATTTTACTATTCTTTTTACTCATGAAGGAAATGTAGTTGCTTTATAGGGGTGGGATCAAAAGGTGGCATGCATTATGTAATTTCACTGAGAATCCAGTAACCATATTCTCCCTATGGCTTGAGGCTGTTTATGTAAAAAAATACGGTATATTCCATATAGGGATGCACCAAACACACTATTTGGGATTTGGCCAAATCCCTGAATCCTTCATGAAAGATTCGGGCAAAAATGAATCCTAATTTGCATATGAAAATTAGTGACAGGAAAAAGTGGAAAAAAACATTTTTACTTCCTTGTTTTGTGATGAAAAGTTACACGATTTCCCTTCCTGTCCCTAATTTCCATACGCAAATTAGGATTCCCATTTTGTTCAATCTTGCTGGAAAAGGCTGAATCCTGGCCAAATCCTGTATTCGGTGCATCCCTAACAAGGGCAGAATTCTATGAAAATATAATATTAAATGCAGAGTATGATCAAAGGGGCACAAAGTGTAGCAAAACACAAGATTAACACCAGTTTTATTGATAGATTGAATGTTATAATTAATGGCTACTTCAGTGGCCCAAGGGGGAGATCAGTCTTTTCCTTCTTGTTTTCCTAATTTAACTTATTGATTAAATGAAATACAACTAGCCTTAAAGGGAAACAATCATCATGTTCAGTGCTTTCACCCCTCAGTTGAACTGATGAAGTCTCTCAGAGAATGAGAAACACTTTCAAGATTTCTCAAGTCCAGTTGCTTTAGATTTATCACTACTACTATACTGTATATCATAACCTTGATATATAAAAACCTTCATAGACCTAACACTGGTATCACAGTGAGAAATAGATTTGGACTATTCAGTGCTGTTCTTATATCTACCAGGGAGTGTTAACTGGTTACCTTCCCATTGTTCTAATGATGGGCTCCTGGGGGGGAGGGGGGAGGATATGATATCACTCAAAACTTCCATGCAGCAGTAAAGAGTGGCTTAAGTTTTTTCAGAGCACAAGTCAAATGACTGGGGGCACCTGGGAAACTGACAATATGTCTAGCCCATGTCAGATATCAAAATTAAATATAAAAAAAAAAAATCTGTTTGCTCTTTTGAAAAATGGATTTCTCTGCAGAAGTCTCCTGGGGCAGAACTATTAACTGATGCTGATGCATTTTGAAAAAATGTTTTCCCATGACAGTATCCCTTTAAGAATACGCAGTACAGAGATAGTAAATGGTCAGCACTACGAAACAAGTTGGCGCTATAGAAATACATGTTAATATTAATGGATCAAATTAAATTCAGTTAAATACAATTGTACAGACAGGGACAACCATTTGGAGGCAAATTTCTAGCCAAATAGTTAGGAATTGTGTGTTATAACTTCATTTGAAAGTTAAGACAAATTTTAACTATTTGCTTGGCATTGTTGTCAAACGGCTGTGATATTTCCTATAATACATAAGTTTAAAGTTACTCCTGTTATAAATTCACTGTATTTGTTGATTTTTGAATGTGAAATCTAGAATATAACTCCCCTGATAGCCTTGTTCAGTGACTTTGCTGATTTGTGTGCCTATGAATTTGCTAAACGGCATTAACTATGTATTTTCATACCCTATTAGAGGCTCTCCTCTGTAATCTATCATTATAATAGCCAGCAATAAATGATTTGTTATTTGTTGCAAAGAGACCACTAGATGGCAGTGTTTACTAAAGTAAGCAGAAAAGGTGGTTTGGTAAATAGAATGCTGAAAACAAGAAGGCATTTCCCGAATTAGCTAGGTTATATTAACGTCATCTCATTTTATCTTTCCTTTCAAACGTGTATCATTTGTTAACATACAGCATGAAACTATTTACCGAGCTGGAACAAATATTGTATGAAAGGTACAAAGAAAACTGAGGGAATGTGAAGTTTAATTGTGCAATTTTCTCTGCTGGTTTCCACTGAATGTTGCTTATATGCTTGTTACTGATACATTCTTCTAATTGACAGAATCCTGTCTATATCCCACGCTTGTATTTTTTAAATATCACCCCCTCCCCCAAACCGGGGGCATTTCGGGGGGTCCTTGCCACCCTGAGGCAGCCTTTCTGATGCCCTTTTGTACCTGAAATATACAATTTAGAGCGCCGGAGCGAGTGTAGGGAGGCACTTCATTATACATTTTACACAGGGACTAAGTTTTACCTGCAACTTACTTGCTGCTTTCAAGGTTAAATTTCCCAGACATGTTTGCCCTTTTATTAGACACCAATGGGATCACCTGATTATAGCTGGAAAGGGGTGGGAGCTACAACAAGGAGCTGGCTATGGCTCCTGTATAAACTAAAACAAACAAGGGAAAGTTGTACTCATCACAACAAATTTTTTGCGAATTGCTCAGGAAATGAGTGAAATGTCAAAAAATTAGCGAAACGCCACTGGCGTCTCGGTTTGGACGCATGTGTCCATTTTTGGATGCTGGCACACACTGCCATCAAAAATGGACCTATTTCGATCGAATAGGTCCATTTTCGAATAAAAAATCGGTGTTTAGCTGTTTGCAATACAGAGAGTAGAAGCGAGCCTGCATGCTGGACAGGCTCTCATTCTGTATGTAAGTGTTAATTAACAAAGTGCCTTTATGCTGATGCTTTCTGGTAAATGTTCCAGTCTTTCAATGAACTGTTAGAGGCAGTATGAGAAAACTCAACATCTGGGTTTGTTGTCCCACCAGTCCCTGTATAACCATGATAAATCTGTTGTTTAGAGAAAGAGAAGGTTTGCTGTAGAGGCAACACTTGACTGGTTCTTCATGATGCTACTCTGACTAATGACCACTATTTGATCTTACTGGTATGGTGCCTGAACGAAGACAACTTTAGTTAAGTCTGCTGTGTAGTGGAATACTCCCAAAGAACTAATCCAGGACATGTATGGCTTCTGCAGCAAGTAGCAGGAATGGCTGCATTGGACTTCATTCTATCATTAAGATGCAGTGCTTTTGTGCTCTCTTATTCACACCGGTCCATTCCTGTTGGTAAATCATTAAAGCTGAATGATTTTCACAAAGACACATCATTGGAGAGTTTTTATCTAATATATAATGTTTAATCCGGCAGCTGGGTTTAGAAAGGAAAACAAATAACTGCTTGTCCTTAACCTGGCCATGGATGCAAACATCTGCTCTCGTTTGTCGACATCGCCAAACGAGCGAATCTTTCCCTGATATGCCACTAACTGGCAGGGCTATATCGTTTAAACCGAATGTTCTGCCCTATGGCCGACTAGCACAATGGACTTCTGACGGGTCAGTCGAAAGAAAATCCAACCTTCCCGATCGATGTTGTTCGATCAGGAAGACCTGTCAGAAACCCCCATACATTATGTAAAGACAAACATTTACAAAGATCTGCGGAATAAGTGCAATAGTAGTGCATTCAAGCAGCACTTCTGTCCTGGGTCTAGCTGTGCTCTGGACTTTGCACTGAATAAAAAAAATCCAAAATGGAGTCCAGAGACCTGGGCAGTGTGGAAAGCAGGGTGGAAAGTGTGGAAAGCAAGTAATACTTGCACCCTGCCTTCCATGTTACCAGCAAGCCCTATTCTCTTCACTATGACTACAGTTCATTTTTAAAGTGAGGCAACTTTGAGCGACTCTTAAAATCGCGCCGCTGCATGTGAACAAGCGCATGTGACTTTACGCAGAGCGGGTGAGCAGCGCTAGTTAGCTATTCGGGGAGAATCGGGGGAGATTTGTTGCGGTGAGAAGTCGCCAGGTGACAGATCTCCCCCGAATCTCCCCGTCTGGCCTTGCCCTTACTGTGGGATGGGCAGTATTTCTATCTCTTCACGAGTGTGGTGTCCTGAGCACTGCAGATGCACATTAAGTCACACCGTTAATGTTTTACTAGGTTCACTGTTTGTAAAGAGAAAGTTTTTGACCCTTCCCTCATTATTATATGGATAAAGAATTGTTCTCACAAGCCTCTTGCTCTTGCAATGTCCTGCATCGGTGTCTTTGGTTTGGTCTGAAAATGGTTAGGTAATAAATGATTAAGTTGGTTATATAAATATCTGTTTATAAGTGTGCAAGGATCATTAAATAAAACATGATAATAAAGCTGTGACCTACCTCCATCCACGAATTAGCCTCTGAGTCTTTTATTGGGTAATTGTTGAAAGTCTTCACATGAATGTGATATGGACCTTAGATAATAAACTCCACTAGATTCAAAGGCAATCTTGTCAACCCCCTTCTCCCATTCCGTGCTTAAAACTTTAGCTTCGGAGCATGCCAAAGGGGTTGCATCTCTACACTAGCACTCTCTGCACTAGCTGAGCCGAATTTCCAGTTTAAAAAACTGTCTCTTAAAGTTACAAAAGGTGGACTTTTGCTTCTCCTGGTAACTGGTTCTCACCTTGCCTATTGGCAGGAGCGCCCCTGACTTGTGTTTATAATGTTTGTTTACCAATAAACAGTAAAAACACACTGTAAACTCTGTGTATAGTGCAAGTGCTATATCAGTAATGGAAAATGGTAACTATGCTGAAGTTGTGAAGGCAGAAATAACTGATCTACAATTACTACATCCTTTGTTGAGCCAATGCAGAGACACACAGTGGTTGGGTAAACACAGTTTTTGCACAAGATAGCATTTAAAGGAATATATGCTTGTAGTGCTGCCTATTACTTTCTTGGCTTTACAGCTTTGTGGTGAATTGTTTCTGCATTAATAGAGGGTCCTAAGAAAATTTCCACCCTAGAGTGGGGGATGCATGTCTAAATGTTTCAACATTTATGCCAGGATGGGGCAAATTTCAACAGACCCTCCAGAGATCCTGCTAGACTGCAGATATACATCCTACTAATGTATTCTGCTAATGCACAATGTAATGGGTGCATGGTGTATGCACAGAGCCTCTACAGTAAGATCTAGGGGTCCAGACATAAGAAACAGTGTTGCACAGCATTTGGCATTGAGATAAGCAATACAGCTTTGGGTTCTAGGTTCACTCAGGTCACTACATGCAATGACTTTGTATATTTCCCCAGTGTCTGTGTGGTGTCCTCTGAAAATAGCACCCATTATCTAAGAATGACCAAACTGTGCCATTATGGCTATTTCTGGATACCAATTAGGGACCCCTAGCTGCCAGCAGATATTGTAAGCTACAAGATCCCCATCACTGGCACACACCAGAGTATTTACTTTGCATTGCTCTCTTTTCATGTTTAAATTGGTACTATTCATCATGTGTGCCACAGTGGAAACAAGCAATGAATTACAATAAAATAATGAACTAAAGTGCGTATGCATGTTCAATGTGATGAGTAGGACTTATCAAGCAGTGAGATTGAGATGTATTCTACAAAACAATCTTTATTTCCAAGCTATATTTCCATGAAGAGAACAATCTGCCATTTCATGAAAAGCAAAAAGCTTTTCAAAGTGGTACATTACATTCTGAAAGGTAATTATCTTTCCAGAGATCAAGGATTTATTGACACAATATGATGCACAGACAATGCACGCATTATCCTGCAAATGAAGCAGCAAGTATATGCTGTCTCCATCTGAAACTAAACGCTGTCCAGCAGAAACATATTTTTATTAAGGTTTTTTTAAGTGGCTTAAAATATCTTTCTTAAAGGGAAACTGTCATGGGAAAACATGTTTTTTTTTAAACGCATCAGTTAATAGTGCTGCTCCAATAGACTTCTGCACTGAAATCCATTTCTCAAAAGAAAATGAGTCAAATCAGTTTTGAAATCTGACATGGGGCTAGCCATTTTGTCAATTTCTCAGCTGCCCCAGTCATGTGACTTGTGCCAGCACTTTAGGAGGGAACTGCTTTCTGGCAGGCTGTTGTTTTTCCTTCTCAATGTAAATGAATTGTACGCAGTGTGACATGCAGGGCTGCCATTAGAAATCACGGGGCCCCGCACAACAAAATCGTTGGGGCCCCCTGGGCCCTGCCCACCCAGGCACCAAAGCCCCGCCCCTGATCCCCACCCACTCCACATCAAAGTTAAAAGACCACACAGACATCAGCTCTTAAAAAGTAACCCCCCATGCTCCCTTATAAGTTAAAAGAAATTGGCACCAGGGCCCCCCCATAAAAGTTTTTTTTTAAAAAAAAGCATTGGTGCCAGGGCCCCCCACACAATTTAAAAAAATTGGGGTCCCAAAAGATATTTTAAAAAAAAAACATTGGTGCCAGGGCCCCCATAAAAGTTTTTTTAAAAAATTGGTAGTCAGGGCCTCCGACAAGTTAAAAAAAATTATTGGTGACCAGGGTCCCCTATAAGTTAAAAAAAAACCTTGGCGCCAGGGCCCCCTTACAAGTTAAAAACCAGGGCCCCCTTACAAATTTAAAAAAATTTAAATAAAAATTTTTTTTTTTTTTTTTTTAAATTGGTGCAGGGGCCTATAGAGTATCAAAATAAAAAATTGGTGGCCAGGGGATTTAAAAAAACCAAAATAAACCCACATTGGTGTCATTAGAATTGAACTCGTGGCTTCTTTTCGCTGCTTCAGGACTTCAGTGTCGGCTCCTTTTGTGACTTCGGGTCTTTCCGCCTCTTCAGGACTTCAGCACTTCTGCATTCTGCCTCTGGACTTCGCTACGAGTGCACGCTTCTGCGCTCGTAAGGGGGGCCCGGCTCTTTTGAATATTGCAGCACTTCCGGGCCCCCCTTCAGCCCCATGGGGACATGGGTTTTTACTATTGAGTGCTGTTCTTAGATCTACCAGGCAGCTGTTATCTTGTGTTAGGAAGCTGTTATCAGGTTACCTTCTCATTGTTCTGTTGTTAGGCTGCTGGGTGGGGAAAGGGAGGCTGTGATATCACTCCAACTTCCAGTACAGCAGTAAAGAGTGATTGAAGTTGATCAGAGCACAAGCCCCATGTCAGATTTCAAAATGAAATATAAAAAAATCTGTTTGCTCTTTTGAGAAATGGATTTCAATGCAGCATTCTTCTGGAACAGCACTATTAACTGATGGATTTTGAAAATTTTTTTTTCCCATGACAGGATCCTTTTAAGAAAACTCAGAAACTTCTGACATGATCAGTATATGTTCAGTTGATCTGTACAGGAATAGGCTATAGGTTGGCAAAGGCAGCATTCCATGGTTGGCAGATGGGAAGGTGATTGAGTTTACTAATTTAGGATTTATTATGAGTTCTTATATGCTTCTGTTAAATAAACATACTTATGTAATGTAAGGTATTGCAAATGAGTCTAATGTGAAGTATAATGTTACATATATAGCACCAAGGCCACCACCAGGCGTATACTGGGGTTACTGCAGTCAGTACTACAGACACAATGCAATTTGTGGGTCATGGAAAGGGTGGAGCTTATGAGAGAGTAAGTGTAGTTTGTGTGGCTTGTGAATGGGGTTTTGGAATAATCAGTGTGGCTGGGTGGGTCAGAGGCATGGTGATACGTGCATGGGCCCTGTCTTTTTATTGCATTTGTTTTTGGAAACCCATGTTGACACAAAGAGAACATACTGTAAATATATACCTTATAATTAAAATGAGTCAATTATAGGTACATTATTACAATACATTCAGACCCTGTTCAATAACATTCTGTCAGTTTTGCCATTTTGGACGATATTTCATTGCTGTGAGAGCTTTATATGGGAAGGTTCAGTTTGATGGCAGTTCTCTGTAAATCAAGTGCTGTAGTTTGTTTGTTTGTTTCATTGCAATAGTACATTTTGCCACAAGTTGTGAGGCTGGTTGCATAATGAGTCTAGAAACATTCAAAAGAAAACATTATATTATACATTTCTACTTTGCTTGTTGCCTGCTAATTCCCTGTTGGTACAAAACTATGTTTATTGAGGGTTAGGAGTCTTCTAGTCTATTTGTCAAGGCATTATAGCCCCATATCCTCCCCAACCAAATAAATGCAAAACAGAGGAGTTGATAACGGGTTAAATACAATGTTTTCAACCTTTCAATTGCCCCTTTTTATTCCTCCATGGAAAAACTACAAAATCATAATCTTCTTGAATTACTTTGTAAATTTCCTTTAAAATGTTGCAGAATTCTGCATATTTAACTTTTTTGCAACCTGGCATTGCCACCTTTTCTTATTATATGTATTCTGAGCAAGTTCTATGTATATTTTGTTGTTGGTCATTTCCTAAGGTTAATGGTGAGTGAGTAGTCACCAAAATGTACACTGCTGCTACTCAGGAATACTCCTAGGAGCAAATGGAGTTGATTTGGGGCATTTTATTTAAGAAATAAGAAACACCTGAAATCACTCTGTGTACCATTGTTGTATCAGGAAGACCCATGAGGTTTTTTCATTAAGGGTTGACAAATAATGAATAAAAAAAATGCCGAATCAGTAGCAGAAGTAACCATTGGCTCATAGTCTACTGAGTTACTGTACCATAATTCTGCTGTAGAACCTTTATTTGGTTACTGCCTGGTAACCAATCAGTGGAAACCAAGAGAGCTACAATGCACGAAGTTGGATTCTGGCTATTATGTTACACACCCAGTCACTCCAGCCTTTATACATTACAGTTTTGGCTAACTAACCATATTAGAAACATTTTTTATTTTGCACAGCCTATCTATTTAACCATTTTTTATTTACACTGAACAATTCCTTTAACTGAATAAAAGGGTTGGTTTAGAGTCAGGTGTAAGAATTAAAGGAAAACTATACCCCTAAAATAAATACTTATGCAACAGATAGTTTACATCATATTAAGTGGCAAATTAAAGAATCTTACCAAACTGGTATATATGTTTGTCCTTCTCTTGACTGTTCAGTTGCAGCACAGTGTAATTTCCCTTTACAGCAATATTTTAATGGCAGCTAAGAGGAAAAGACTATGTTTTTATTTTAAGTGGGAGTAGTGTTAGGTCCATATTTGTAATGCAGATTCCTAAAGCACCTGCCCCTATGCCCCCTTAGTACCCAATAAGGTGACTGAGATATAAAGTGCAGACATAATGCTCCCCTTGGATAAACACATAATATTAATTACACCACAGCAGCTTCACAAATATGCAAATTTAACTTGTGTTGCTCCATTGTTGCTCCATTGTGCATAAAATAGTTTATTCCATATTTAGCACTTTGTGCACATTGAAATGTGGGCATATTGTTTTGTAATAACCTTAAATGAACCAGAAGTTCTACAGACATGTGCTTCTGAAGTTCCCATCCATGTCTTAGTCTTTACATCCCTTTTAATTGCCTTTTGGAAGGACTTCCAGCAAGTGAAAAATGAAAATATATGTAAACACATTATACATTATAATAGAAATGATTTCCATTAAACTACTAATAAAAATCACACAGTTTTACATACTGTATGCTGTGCACATGGTTTAATAAACATACTGTTCTTCCATACTTCTATACTTCCATACTGTTCTTCAGTTTTTTTATGAAGCTCAAGTGTAACACCAACAAAATCATAAAAATATCACGCTGCGGCGATGAAGCCTCAGATTGCATGTTGTGCAGCTGCTAGACACTAGAAACTACTTCTTATTGGTTTACACTGTAGTATAACCTAAATATGATCTGCAATTACAGGTACACTCGCATAGTACATAGAATGAACAGGCTACCCAGTACTGTACTAGAACATGTACCCTTCAGTCTTGCCACATTGTTATGACAATACAGGTGTATAGGAATTTTACATGAATAGTAGTATATACATGGTTCATTATTTCTGATGTGGTGGTGTCTTTGTGATGAATGTTGAAGTACCAAGTATCTTGGTTGCTTAGCAACCTCAGCATCTCTTTATTTGTCTGTCTTACATAGGATGGGAGGATTTAAAATGAGCACTTATCAAGTCTGTACACAGTCAGGCAGATGCCAGAATTGTTGCTTGCAAGAATCTGATCTGTTTGGTTATAATGTTCATGTCATGCAGTTGCTTATTTACCTATGCCACCTTATAATACATAGGGACATCTTAAATGTTTTAACTTAGAGGGATACTCTTATGGGAAAAAATGTTTTTTTTCCCCAAAATCAGTTAATAGTGCTGTTCCAGCAGAATTCTGCAGTGAAATCCATTTCTCAAAAGAGCAAACAGATTTTTTTTATATTTCTATATTTCATTTTGAAATCTGGCATGGGGCTAGACATATTGTCAATTTCCCAGCTGCCCCAAGTCATGTGACTTGAAAAAAAACTTGTTTTCCAATGACAGCATCCCTTTAAATTTTTACTGGTCACTCTTTGTGCCAGGAAAATTAATATTATATAGGGACCATGCTTAGCTCTCTAATCTCTTTCACAAATATGTATATATTTTTTTCTTTACATATTCTTTATTTAGTTTTCTTTTATTTTTCAGGAAAGAAAAAGAATAAACAGATCATAAACAATGTACAGAAGGAAAAAAAAATATTAAAGCAAAAACAGTATGGAGTTTACCATATTCACAGTATGTCATTACATCCTGCACAATCAATGTTTATCAACAATCTGTAGAACAACATGGACAATAAAGTTTTTATTTATTTCCATTTTTGTTCAGCGATCTTTATCTACCATTTGTAATATGCCAACACAAATATGTATTTTTACCTAACTAGGTTTCAGTAGGCCATTAAAATGTGCTGCTCTAACATTTATATATATGCACTTGTTGTACCAGTGGTGCTTCAACCCAACCCAGTACCCAATTTGATGTCATAGTAGTAGTAGTAACAAGTAGTTCTAACTTAGATCTTATTAGTATGTTATAGAATGTCATGTTCTTAGCATAGTTTCAGTTGGTCTTCCTTTTATTAATTTAAATTATTTGCCATCCTGTTCCAAGCTTTCAAATTGGGTTCACTTATCATGGCAGCCAGGACTGACCTGTGATGCTGTAATTTTAACATTATTGTTACTTGCATAGCTTTCTATTTAGACCCTTCCCCATTTCCAGCCTCTCAAACCTTGGTATGGGAAAATTGGACCATGTCCTACCCGAGGACAGCTGAACAAAAAGATAAATAATTTAAAAACCACAAAATAAATGAAGTAAGGTCCCTGTTAGTGATGGGCGAATCTATCCCGTTTCGCTTTGCCGAAAAATTAGCGAAAAATTAGCAGAACAAGTCATGTCATTTTTGGCGCACACCTCATTTTTTTTTTACGCCAGCGAATTTTCGGCAGGCGCTAAATTGCGGGAATTCGCCACGAATTCGCACCTGGTGAATAAATTCGCCCATCAGTAGTCCCTGTCTGCATGCTATATAAAGAGGGTGCAGCTCCCTGAAAATGATATGTAACAAGTTGTTACAGCAAAATAATTATAGGGACCCATCTTGGGAATATTAAATTTTTCATGCTAGGACTACTTATTAGTCAGTGCCCCCCAGATCCCTTTATTGGTTTTGTCCTCCAATGGCTGAAGGATCTGCTTTATTTTATAGTTACACATCTGATTGACAGATAAAGAATAAGAAGGTCTAAGTCCCCTAAAGACTGTGAATAGCCTGACAGATATTAATGCTCAACTGTAACAGTATTAAAAAACACTTTAGTTACAATACAACTTTACTGTAGATTTTAAATCAACCTATGTTTGCCAGCATTTATTGGCAACTTTTCACACAGACTTCAGTCTGTATCCTATGATCAGTGGGATTATGTCCATCTTCGCTATCATTACAAATGTTAGGTTTTATCCTAAAATGGGATTTTTCAAAGATGCTTAACCTGTCATCTTTAATACACAAGCTATAGAAAGCAGCATGAAAGGCAAGATAATCACTACTAGTCTTTGATCCCCTATGAGCAGAAATTATAATTAAATACAGGACAGAGGGAAATTATTGAGCAAGTTTTGATTATAAATGGCAATAATTTTCATCTGATTAATTTAGTCCACTGGGAATTCTCCTAGACGTTCACATGCCGGAATACAATATAGTTTCCTAATGAAACTCCTTCAAAGACTTTTATTTTCTCATATGAATAACTGCTATTTAATTTCAATAATTTCATTAATATAGTGTCTAAATATTTGATACTAAGGTAGAATTTCCTTTTGGATTTAGTTTTACAGCCGTGACTTGGATACCTATTAAGCTATAGAAAATAGTTGTATATATAGTTGTATAGGTGTACAGGTATGAGAACCATTGTCCAGAAACCTATTATCCAGAAATCTCTGAATTACAGAAAAGCCATCTCCTTTAGACTCCATTTTTTCCAAATAATCTACATTTTTAAAAAGGATTTCCCTTTTTTCTGTAACAATAAAACAGTGCCTTGTACTTGACCCAAACTAAGATATCATTAATCCTTATTGGAAGCATTAATGCTGGGTTTATTTAGGGGCTAATTTACTAAAATTCACCCAAAATCGAATGCTTATCGAATAGTTCTAGGCTATCCTTTTCCTCGATGAAATTGTACGATCGAATACCGATTGTTCGATTTCACGAAAAAATCGTACTTTTTCCTTCGAGCCTCTGAAAAATTTGTACGATTGGAACGATCGAGGCGTTCGATCGTACGAATGATATTCGAGCAGGTCTTTGCAAAAGAAGCCTATGGGGGGCTAATTCGATCAAACGTCGATCTCTTCATGTGCGTTTTGTAAATCTGCCCCTTAATGTTTAAATAATTTTGTATTAGACTTAAGGTATAAAGATCCAAACTACGGAAATATCTGTTATCCAGAAAACCTCAGGTCCTAAACACTCTGGATAATAGGTCCAATACCTGTAGTACAATTCTTTCTGATAAACCAGGAGTACCTGAACTGTATCCTTAGGCTGAGTTGAGATGATGTGACTTCTAGTTTAAAAAAAAAAACAAAAAAAAAACAAAACAAATTAAAAATGGCAAGTTGAATACTTCTGTTGTAAAATATCCTTTGTGCTGTACCTGCTGATATATAAATCTACAATGCTTCTGTTTAATTAGTGATGCAAAGTGCTGTATTAGTGCAATGGTGCCCACTGGGTGCATACTGTATATGGAGCTTACTGTAGATAAACAGACCTTGCTCAGATTTGCAATTAATCTTTAGTAATGTTCAGTCTAAAGTCAATACTTTTGTGGAACTCATGCCCATTCCCATTGTTTTTCTACTAAAGTATATTTTGTACCTAGTTGAAAGCGCATAGATAACTACAAAATACTGTTGAGTGAATGACCTTTAGCAGGTCCAAAAAACTGTCAGCTGAGCTGGCTTATCCCATTGATCTGCAGCACTACATTAAGCAAATTCTGTTATTTTAACAGTAATTAGAAAAAAGAAACTAGGCAGACTGACTTATAAACATGTACGTTGAATAAGAGCAAGATTGGTGCATGAGCTGAATTTTCTATTGCTGTCCATTTTAAAGAAGTCTATGTAGGATAGCCATTATAAAAATTATTTTACAAGAGACCTCTCCACTCCTTTATATCAGTGTAATTGTTCACAAAATGCATTGTCTTGCTCTTGGCTATTTAAGAAGTGATTGCATACTATTTCGCATTTCCTTCACAGTCTGGCAAACACAAGATAAATTCTTTGCATGCAGGGGATAAGGACTCACCTTTTTTCATCAGGATCCCAAGAATCAAATTCTCCTTCAGAGATTTTCTTTTCCCTATAAGTAATGACCCAGCTTATTCTCACTTCGCTCCCAAATTCCTTGACAGGACTAAATTATAAATTTAGGAGTAAAAACGTTCAAGGTAGTAAAAAGAGAAAAAGATGCTATTTCATTTTTCAATGCTTTTGGAAATGCATACATAGTCTAACACAAGGTAGGGACATCAAACCTGCCCCCAGCTGTTGTTAGACAGCTTCCTGCACCAGAGAGTTGCAGCGTTCTAGTTCAGCAGCAGATGGAGGCACAGTGTGGGGACCCCCTAGTGTAAAGCATTGCTTTGTACATAATGGCATAATGTTTTGATGTCTGTGAGTTAAATGAACCCTGCAGACCAGAGATTGCCAGCTTGTGGCTCTCCAGCTGTTAGGAGCTACAATTCCCACATAGATAATTTCTGTATGGCACAGATTGGTTACCCCGGCTGCTCACCTCTGGGATAGAAAGTCCATGTTCTACACTATATCACTGAAATATGTGACACATTCCAAATGAATGTTATACCTGCCTATGTACAAACTAATTCCTATTCTGTTCTGTATATGTGTTTTGTTATGATTAGGGTGGAAGGGCTACAAACTTGGAATATATTTACTGATAAATAATTTTGTAGTAAACAATTACAATTAATTTATATTAGAATGACAAAATACTCCCATTAATGCAAAATATTTTTTCTTTTTTTACCCTACCCTGGAACTACTAGGAAAACATGCAGAAGGGAAAGTAATGATAAAACAAAACCGAACTAAAATAAAACTAACAACATAAGAAATAAAGACCAGATACTAAAACAGATTTACAGGTTTACATGTAGGTCCTATATTACAGAAAATATACAGAAAAAGCATCAAACAACAAAAACTGTAAGACTTCAGCAGTGCATTACACAATCAAATGTCCAAATATATGTGCTGTGCAAAGAAAATACTTTTAAGCTTTTAGTTATAGGTTACTAGCTTGATTAGTTAATTGTACCTTCCCAACAAGGAGTTCAGTGGTTCAAGGAAAAGGGGGTTATTTATTAAAGTCTCAATGGCAAAAACTCA
>CM044436.1:65907454-65920244 GCA_024363595.1 Xenopus borealis
CTAGGGCGGCAGGATTTTAGGGGGCCATTGCTGCCCTACCACACTCACATTGGTTCAGAAATTTAAATTTCCCATGTGCCATTTCCCAGTGCTCCGTCCTGATGATAAAAATTTGAGCAAATAAAATGGAGGGGACAGGGGCAACAAACAGCAGCAGGCCTAGGGGCACCTGCTATGTAAATCCGGCCCTGACTATAATAATATTATTATATGTCTGCATAGAATCTCTCCTGCTTTAGTTTAATCATGCTTTCACCTATGCAGCCCTTGAATATTTTTCCTTCCATGCCCTATTTTTACCTGCTTTTGTAAGGCTTTCAGTGCAGCCCCCTCTGTATTCCTGCAGACAGCATGTCTTAGTTGATATGTGTACTCCACCACTGCCTTCTGGGCAGCAATTCAATATCCAATAAGCCTGATATGTTAACTGGTTACATGAGTCAAGTTTGGTGTTTATACAAATGACCTTTAGGTGTCACTGTGAACAAGCATTATACTGTGCATACACAGTTCTTTCTATAAAGCTTAAAGTGTTAGAGTTGAAGTTACTGTTGAAGTGTAATGGCTGCATGAACCTGCAAATAAAGCACTGTTATGCTCTGCTCATCTTTGACTACCAAAACATAACATCAAGAATAAATGGAATAGAATATTTAGAAACAGTGCAAGGGCACAAAGAGAAGCTATTGGCCCCCACAGCAAAATCTTTTTAGGATAATGAACTTGCACATCAATCAAGACATGGCTGATGGCTTTATCGCTTAAAGAGAAATGTCCCTGTTACACCACCCCCTCCTTCCAGCAAAAGCCAAAGAGCTGTGGTTAATTCCTGCACTGCAGCTGAGACATCAGGTAAATCACCCTTCTGTGCATGTATTTATGGCAGTGATTGTAACAAATAAATACTTGTTAAACTCTTTTACATCCATCAGCTATTCCCTGACAATGACCCACTTTTCACATATTGCTTAAATAGTGCTGCAAATGGCAATTTCATTTGTAACCCACTTCTAGAGCGTAGTCAGACTTGTTGGCTCTTCATTGCCCATAGCAATGTTAACAAACACAGAACTGGAATTGGGATGAGTGGGTTTAAATGTGTGCTTATGTGGAGCAGGAACTTCAACCTGGTGCTTACCAGCTGTCATGGCAGTACAAATCATAGCAGCCCCAGGCAGATATTGCAAACCTTGCCATTTTGTTTTTGCAGTCTGAACATATTTAATGTGTAATGTTTATTTCAGGGCATGTATTGGCATACTAAGCTGTCACAATCCTGCTCTCACTATTTCAACCAAACTACATTTATTAGTTCTGTATTATAGTCAGCAAGACAGCAGGGGGCAGCAGAGATTTAGATTTCTTTCCCTGCTTCTCTCCCACCCCCATTTTCATAGATGACTGCTTTCTACCTGGAAAATATTTGGATTGCAGTACAGCATACATTGCCTTAGCAACACAAAAAAAAGAAAAGCGACCTGAAAGTAAAATGTAAGTAAAACACATTTGCGTGATTTCAATGGGATAGCCAATGTCAAAAAATAATTTAGAAAATATATTAGTCTTTCAAGCTACTGTGTATTTTCCAGCAATTTTATTAGAATTTCCCAATGATTTTAGTTGTGTAAGATCACAGACAATCCTGCAGAGGGTAGCAGAGATTCACTTGCATTATGCCTTTCACATTTGTTTCAGCATAAGATATGGCAGTATTGGCTTTTTAATGCAGTGAATAAAGTGGCTGAAGAAGAAACTTACCTGCACTCAGATCAAAGTGAAACATTGGATCGAAATGAATACATGTGCAGGAAAAGGTCAGAAAATGATTTAGGAAATACTATTGACCTATAGGGCACATTGGCTCTTTTCTATAGGTAGTGTCACATATCCTATAATAAGATAGAAATACAGTGGGCCTTGAATTCTATCATGGAAGGTGACTCAGATGGATGTGTACATTTCAGTAACTATATTAACCATTACTGTAGAAGTGATCTTTTTATACTTCTTGCATCAGCTTTCATAGCCATTGAAAATCCAATTTCTCCTGCAGGTAGTCATTTCTGCACATGTACTCAGAACCCACCTGTAATCTCAAATATCTAGTAAGGATCACTCTTTCACTGCATTGGGCATACATGGCTCACATAATTGTATACTGTAGGGAAACATGACATTCAGTTCCTAGAAAGGAAATGATAAACAACTTCCTAACTTCTTCCCATTCCTTATAAATATTTAAGAAAGAATGGACCTGCCAGAGAAACCTGTTAAAGGAGAAACTAAAACAGAACAGCCATTTGCTAAGTGGCACTGGAGTTTGAAGGATCAAAAATGACCTGCCATGGCTGACAGATCTACTTCAGATCAGTCACAAGAATTCCTACAAAGTTATCAGTTGTCAGTGATGTATAACACTATCAGTGTGTCAGTGAGATTTCTAAAGTATCCATATTAGCTAATTGGGCTAGATGTGTCTACATGACCAGTAAGCCGACCATTTAACCTTCCTGAACACATCCGTGCCCAATTAAAACCATGTAACAAATGGTAACCCATCTGTTAACAGTGAGATGGTAATGGCTTCCATTGCATACCTTCAGCAAAAGAGGACATAGAAAGATATACACTGAAGGATGAACCATAATATGAAATGACTACTTGAAACACTGCTGTGTGAAAGGCACACCCCTGTTTTAATAGTGAGGGACCACCTTCCACATTCTGTTGCTTATGGGGGGGTTACATGTGCGGAATTCGATTACAAATAACTAGCTCAGCCTCATTAACCCAGCTGGGAGACCAAATGCAAGCTCTTTTCCTGAAATCTAATAAATATTTATATACAGAAAAAAGAGATGACACTCTTTTATTACATTGGAAAAAGCCTGTAGAGAAAAAACATAGATATAAAAGAAAGGTAAGTGGAGGTGAGAATGCCGAGCAGGTATTTAATTTGTTCTGCCATAGAGGAGTGAGGAATGTTATTGGGTGCATACTGTAATACTGTAGGCAATGGGACCTGCTTCACTCAATTTATGTTGGCAATATAAACTCAAAAATAACAGTGTTTCCTATTAAAAGAATTTTGTAATTTTAAAATACTTCCCAATATACATTCATTGCATATTTTTAATGTTTTGCAAAGTTATATGTAAATGTAATTGTTGCTAAAGCAGTACATTTCTGCCTTTTTTCAGCACTGCTGCACTGTCAAAAAGAATGTAGTAGAAGCCATCAGATTTACAGATCGACAGACCTGTGAAGAAGCATGCAGGACACTGTGAGAAATGATTGGGCACATTTAAAATGGATGCAATGAAGAGTGCATGAATGAACTTATGCAATTTATTAAGGTACTTGTGTCCAAACATGCTCCTGCTCTCTTGCTTCAGTCCGGCCTATTATGATGAATGGTAAAGAACTGGTCAACTAAACTGATGATACCCCCACTAATCTGAAATGCTAGATGCAACTCCATGTAAGCTGAACCCATTTGTTGCAAATCCCAAGTGTAATTATATCTGTGCTGAGGCATTTGCAGCAATGGTAATTTTGACTCATTTATGCTTAAAGGGGTTGTTCACCTTTACGGTAACTTTTATTATGTTATAGAATGGCCAATTCTAAGCAACTTTTCACTTGGTTTTTATTATTTATTTGCTATAGTTTTATAGTTTTTTGTCTTTTCGTCTGATTCTTTGCAACTTTCAAATGGGTTTCGCCGCCCCCTTCTAAAAAAACAAATGCTCTGTAAGGCTACAAATGTATTGTTATTGCTACTTTTTATTGCTGATCCTTCTATTCAGACTCTCTCCTATTCACATTCCAGTCTCTTATTCAAATCAGTGCATGGTTGCTAGGGTAATTTGGGTAAGACATGATTTGTAAGCAGAATATTAATTTTACACCTATACATGAATGGAGTTGTATCAGGTGAATAGCACACTGATGCCATTTTGGCAATGCAGGTATTGGCAAAATGGAGGTAAACCATTGATTAGCTTGTCCAACTTCCCCACCGTTTACCAATGTAGAAGCCATTTTTGCACATAAGTTGCACTGATACAGGAATTCTGGAGCAAATGTTCACCATAAGTTAAAAACATGGCAGTTTTCTAAAGACTTTTGTTTGATATTTTGCAAATATGTATTTCATCTATGCATATTTTCTTTTCAAATAACTTGTAGATGAAAAGCTGTAATAGTTGATTACAATTTCAGCATGCCAAGCAATAAGGAAGATGAGGTTCTCCTCACCCGTGAGGTGAGGACTTCAACAAAACATAACACACAATGTCTAAGAAATCTTCAGCGTTTTTGAAGTTGAACTGCAGCTGAATTAAAAAGGGAACATAGAGGTGGTCTATTTTTGCGTTGCCCAACTAGGTTAGGCATGGCAAGTGTCTCAAAGAAAATCGCAATGTCCTACTTTAAGCACTATATAAGGGTTAGCCTCCCCCCTGCTAGGAAATAACAGGACCTTAGAATTCATTGAGCATGAGGGTTCTGGCCTCTCCTACAGGTCATGAAAAACTGTGTAAGTTCTATCATTTATTTCACACTAGGAGTACTGTACATCATTTCTTACAAAGCCAAGAAAATGTCAGCTTTGTGCTCTTTATTATAAATTAGTTGTTTGTGAGAGTTTTGAAGTTAAGCATATAGTACAGATCTTTTTCACTCTCTGACTTCAAACACTAAAAAAATTATCTATTGTTATGTTTCTCAGGCTATTTCTATTAGGTTGTGTTTGCTTGTATTTTATAGTGCTATTCTAGCATTTGGGTGGTTAACCAGACAGATCCATGGGTATTACGCCTCATTTGCACACAATAAAATATGTAGACATTAAACTTATATGATGTAGTACTCCCATCAATCAGACCTGTCAAATTAATTTTTGCTAGTTTGTGCATAAATATTAGATGTACAATAAAAAATGTGCACTGGATGTTTTCTGGATTGTCTCCACAATAAACAAGGCTCTGGAATTGTGGGTTCTTTGGCCTCCTGCCCTTTATTTCTGAAGTGAAGCTTTTTACATTTATTTTACTCATCTTGCAGACAAAGCTTAAATGATATTGTTCGTCACAGTCTGCCTATCACGGAACAATATCTTGTTACATATCTTGATAGAAGGGATGAAACCTGCCTTATTCATATGATTTGGCCAATTATTTCTGTTCCACTATGTTTCTTGCCCTTTTCCTGCTTACAGTATTTTATTGGATTTGTGTTTGAATGTCCTAGTATAGATCAGTATTATATTTCATTATGCCAAAACAGCAACTGTAAGGGAAACTGATGAGGAGAAAATGCTGAAAACCCATTAAGGTTATGTTACATGTTGCATACTAGTTCAATGACAATGGCCTAGAATTTATTATTAGTAATATTAACACATATTTATAAATTGCCAACATATATGGTAGTTCTGTACAATAGATGGATGTAACATGGACCATATAGATTAAGCACAAATATTTTAATATTTTTTTTTAGGCCCTGCTCAACAGAGTTTACACTCTATTGGGCAGAGTTAGGGTCCTACACACGGGCGTTTTGGACCTGCGCTCCCCTGCGTTGCGTTTGGCTGCGTTCAGCCGCAGGGGAGCGCAGGTCTAGACGCACCTCATTCTTTTCAATGAGGTTGTACTCACGAGATGCGTGTAAGCGCCGAACGCAGGTTCAGACGCAACATGCTGCATTTTTCCTGCGTTCGGTGCTTACATGCGTTCGTGTGAGTACAGCCCCATTGAAAATAATTGAGTGCGTCTATACCTGTGCTCCCCTGCGTTTGAACGCAGCAAAACGCAACGCAGGGGAGCGCAGGTAAAAACGCCCGTGTGTAGGAGCCCTTAAGCTTGTGCTTCAGCCTCTTTCTGTGTGTAACAGTTAGTGATGGTGGTTAATTAGTGATCAACTTAATCTACAACACGTTTGTTCTAGTGTAGCAAACCCATTTCACCAGAAATCCCATTTGCAAGGACATTGCCAATTCTCCAACAGGTGTAGACTACAATTTGCTAGCAAACGAGTTCATTCGCATGCTATCACCAGGCGACTTTTTGCTGTGGCAAATTCAGTAAAGTGAGAATTTTACTGAATGTTACCTCTTTCGTCAGAGTTTCCTTTGCCACCTCAGACGAAGCTACGTCTTCCTCAATCTTATGTCAGTTACATCATATCCTGTCTGTCGGAAATGCATTTAAGTTGTAAAACCACTTTTTTTTTTGTGGTAATGCCTGCAAACTACTAAACTTTTTTTTATCCAAACATTTGGGGGGCATGGAACATTTTTTTTAGGGTGGGCTCATGTGTAGGGTATTAGAGATTCTCTTTTGTCTTTTTTCAGGTTCCTTGAACATTTGTAATAAAAAGTGGTAACTTCAAGCATTTGCACCTGGCCTATTCAAATTGAGACTAAGTGCAAGAGTGCTAGCAAAGTTTCACCAGTCAGAAATAAAATATAGCGAAAATTCTCTATTAAAGGCTTGCCCAGCAGAATTAATGCTAGCGAAACATTGGCAGCATTCTGCAGCTGAGACACAACTTCCGATTTTTGCACTTTGCTCTCTGTGATTGGGTTCATAAATGATCCTTATACCTTCCTAGCCTTTTCAGTCTGAATTGAGTTTCCAAGTTGTATTACAGCTCTCTGTTTCAAAGACATTAATGCAAGCTCAAATCATTGATTTAATGCACTAAGTCTCTGTATTTGCTGAGATAGGAACTTAATGAAAATAACTGCATAGAAATTCTCTGTCAAGTTCCCTATCTCACCAAACAGTCACGACACATTGAACCAAATGAAATTTCATTATATTTTCATAAAGAAATGCAAATGGAAAATTAGTCTACATACGGATAAGTTCAAATAACTTTGTAATCAGTTTTACATGTTTACAAAGACTGTGCGCTGCTGTATTCTATGAAATATTGTACCTTCATTGAGTACATTGATTTTTGATATTAAGTGGAAGATCAAGTACTTCAGTTGCACACATTTGTAAAAAATAAACAATTATAAAATACTGTGAGTTCTGAGGAAGATGACCTGGAAAATAGAGCATCCCTGTCAAGTGAGGGGTGGATCAAGCATTGTGGAAGTTGAGAGGCACACTTATAAACCACAAGTGAGGTTTCTGTATATACAGCAATGGCTGCCAGTCCCTATGTGCCATTATATGACTTTTTGAGGATAAATGACTGCTATCAGTACATGGGAAAACGGGAGTACTGCCCTTATAACTTGCATTCATTTACTTGGAAGATGGCTGTTCTGCCTCTGTGTGAGACACAGTAAACTGTAATACCATGAAGTGTGCTTGTAAATAAGTGAAAAGATTTATACCCCCTGGTCCATGATGACCCGAACCAGACTGTTCTGGACATGGAAACCTTTTGGGGAGAATTTTATACATGCAATAATCTCAGCATTTTGAATTGTGTTCGGGGATTGTGAGCAATATGAAGGGTTCCCCACATAAAAACAGGTTAAAAAAATCAAGAAGAGAATATCAGGGGGCACTAGGGTTGCTACCTGGCCAGTATTTTACCGGCCTGGCCAGTATTTTTGATGGCTGAGCCCAATGTTGTTAATAGGAAAAAAAAGATAAATATATAGGAAGGCCGGTATTTTTTTCAAGAAAAGGTGGCAACCCTAGGGGGCACATGAAATTCTGTCAATGCAGCAAAAAGGGTGTGTGAGTGGACTGGGGATGTGCCATTGGCTAAACTGAAGAATCTTTGATACTGTGTAACATATTTTACCACTAAGACAGGTGGTGTTAAATATATGACATAGATATAAATCCATCCATCAAGTTGATAAAATAATCCATTATAAATTATAATGCTATGTATTTTTAACATGAGATGAACACTGGAATTGAAGCCATTTTTAAACCACTTCAGCCCTGTAGCTGAAGTTACTAGGACTAATTTTAATAACAATATATTGATCACCATAAGAACAACACAATCTGAAACATTCTTTAATTGACTCTACAGTTTTTTGTCATTTTGTGTACCATGTTTAAACATTTTTACACACAAACTGGGTTTGGGGTTCCCACCAGAAACTCTCCAAACAATTTGTCCTTCTCTCTTCAGTTTCTTTTTTATTCTTTTAATCAATTCTCCTTACATTTTAACATCTAACCTTCCATCTATTTCGGCCCTTTGCTCTCATATAGAAATAGGAAATGACCATTGTATAGACATATAAGGCAAGGCAAGGTGAGCAGGAGGGCCTAAAAACACCTTGGACCACTAGATGTTTTTCCCATATGCTGGTTTGCCCATTTGAAGCTGGTTACATACATGCACAGTTTTAGGTCTACTAGAGATTATACATAGCATATAGCAGTGCTATGGCAGCCATGTTCTATTGTGCTTTGTCTGCAACCTTACATTCATTTGACATAAAAGGTGACAATTGTTTATTCTACAATAGCATGGCTTTTGTGCATCCCTAGATGTGATCCTTTAAACTTTTCTAGGTCCGCTAACATAAAATATTGAAAACAGGCTATAGTAAATGCAGAAACAGAGATGTGGTGCAAAACTCTAAGTCTAATGAAGAATATGACATTGCTACATGCAAATTTTTTATTCTTATTTGTGCACAAACTTGTTCTCTTTGCAAATGTTACTACATTCCCCCCAAAGTGCCAGATTTGCTGTATCAAGTGACTATTGTGGTTATTGTGCTGCATGCCATAAATACCACCACTGAAAACACAAATACAAGGGAATGGTAAAGCATACACCACATGTGATTTGCTGATAAAAATCATATTATGCCTCTATATTGGGGAATCACTTACATTTTGCAGTGGATGCAACTTTGGTATTTGCCCATAATTAGGTTGGAATTGTTTTCCCTACATTGTGGCTAAAAACCATGACAGTTAAAACTGCACTCAGAACATTGCACTGCCTTTGTAACTAAGGCTCTGTGTGACAGATTGTATGCAGTATGACAAGCCAAGAAGGATAATGCAAATACGGTATCTAGTTCACATAAACTTAATATAATTGACCCTGAGATAACTGCCAAAGAGAACATTTAAAAAATGGAGGTCATTTCAGCCTAGTGAAAGACAATTAGTGAGTGCAATTAGTCGTAACCACTGCCCACCTAGGAGATCAGATGCCCATAATGCAGCATACAGTACATAGGCTAATAGTGATAGATTGTTGAATCTGCTCAAATTCACATACCAAGACAGTATTTAATGTCATAATCTGTAGATAAGCACTCTTATTCCCACAGAGTGGGGGTGTAAGCAATCAGAAACAAAATATTCATAACGGCTTCATCCGCAAGGGAATACAGAAAAGACACAGACAGTACAAGAAAACTAAAATTTCTGTAAACAGGTTTCAGGCTTTAAAACCATTCTCTGCAAATGCAATATACAGTGTCTATTCTGTTTCCTTACTATTTATAAAGAAAGCCTACTGTCAGCTTGCTAAGGCTAACCTGCCACCCACTGTTTATTCTACTGGCAGTAGTAATGCATGAAGCACTTATATCAAAGCTCCTTGTCACTGATGGTATAGGTGGTTTATGGCCTTAGACAGTAAGACCAGTGACATGTGTCATTGGTGACTCCTGCAGTTTCTTCAAATCACCAGCTGTAATATTAGCATAAGTATTGGCAATCCACAATGACATACCCATAGGTTTACTACTGTCTTCCTAAATCTTCCTAGAAACCTACACAAATAATCAGAGACTATGCAAAAAGTTCCCTGCTCAGAATCCAGCCTAACTGAACCGCACTGTAAGTTACAATGCTAGCCATGCCACCACTGTATTTAACTCCATGTTACATTCACTTATACTTTCATCAGAAGTCCCTTCTCCAGGACCATATTTCCCCCATATGACGGCCCTAGGCCTTCATGGTCCTGGCACCTGACAGCCCCCATGCATGCGCCAAAGCACTGGGGGTCTGTAAGTCCCCAGTGCTCCCAAGGGAGCCCTAAGCCGAGCCTTTGTGGCCTGTGCCTGACCTTCTCAATGCTTTAAAATGTTATCTCCACCCCTTTTCCCCACTATTTTTATTGTTTTTTATGCTGCTGTTTAAACTGGAACAAAAATGATCTTTTTAACATCAAGAACACATTAGACTGCTAATGCATTGTTCAGTGGCAGATGCTTTTGTTCCTACAGCCGTGTCCCCTACCATTCTACCCCCAAGGCTTCTGACACGAATGGTGTATGTGACTCATTCAGCTGACCTAATGATGCACCTACTCCCTATTATTGAAGCCCAGAGTGTAAATCCAATTAAGGTACTCTTGGTATTATGTTAATACTCTGCTAATTTAGAATACTAGGTTTATTATAGTCAAACTGAATTTTACTTTAGAATGATTTTCCCATTTGAGCTCTTTTATAATTTACTGGACTATGGGCTTAGTATTGTGCAGTAGTTTAATACAGTTCATTTTTTAACGAATTACAAAACAGGAGTCAATCTATTTGTACTTATCTATGCACTGCAGGGGTGTATGGCCCTTGATAAATAGCCAGTTGAATGTAACAACTCTTTATTGGGATCTAGGGTTTTGCAATGTACTAGTTAAAAATCACTTATCTCTCATATTTTTCCTTAGTTATTGCTACTCTTTTAAGACATAAAAAGACATAAAAGCAGATTAATTCAAATGTAATGAAGTTGTCCTTTACCTGTGTGTGTGAACATGTGCATGCATGGTCGGGAACTGAGCTTGCCCTCACTTGAGGGCATTAATGATGAGCAATCTCTGCAAAGAGCTGTGCAAAGTGTTGCCTTCTGTTTCACATGTCAAAATTTCTGAACTCAGCAGGGAAAACAAGCAATTACTTAACATAATCGGTTTTTATGAAACATTATATTTTAAAGCTGATTAGTGAAAATCTACTGCATGCTGCTAATTGAATATTCAGTACAAGTCATTTTATGTATTACTTATTGGCTTTGTAATGGCCAACGGGCAAACTTGTTTCTATGTTTAGCCCAATGCATTTTTGTCCATCTGACAAAATCATTTTGGCCCAAAGCAAAAAGATCACAGTGTGTTTGTATATTTGCTTTTGGCACTTACATGAAGGGCCCTCAGGCCATTTTCTGGTTTATATATATACTACCTTATATGTCTTCTGATCTATAGTAATTACAACAAAGACTATCATAGACATTTAGGAGTCTCACTGGTTCACATTATGTTTTCAGTTATGTGGTTAAGATGAAGATCATGTTCAAGAATATATTTTGCTAAAAAAAATGGTGGAAGTAATCCCCTGCAACCTGCCCCCCTCCTGAGGGGTGATGAGCAGGGCATGTGGGATCACAATGATATGAAGGTTCTGCAAGTGGACCATGGAGCACAATAGCTCTTCTGATCCCCCAGGAGGTACAGAAGGCCTGGAACTAGGGGCAAGCAGGCAGGCAGGCAGAAGAGGAGTGTGTCTCGTGAACCTCAGCTTTGCTCCCGAAGCACAAGCCTCTAATTCCTATCCTGATGGTATTCAACATATTGAATACAAAGCATTGCACAACTCAAGGATACTATTTTTGTTGCTCATAGATTATGAAGTATTAACAGTTGTACTCAGATTTGATTTAATGCAATTTAAGTTTCAGATTCAGCTTACCATTTGGCCAAGTCATTTTACAAAATCTACAAATTATGGATTCAGAGCATTGCTAGTTTATTTTTATTTTACCTTTTTTTTTTACATTTCCAATGACTCATAGTTTTGTGTTTTTCATATCTTGTTTTTTCTCTACATCAACAATGCCGATCGCATATTTTATTGTGAATGTCAAAACACTTTTTTTTTTACTTTGGTTTCATTGTATATTACAATGACCTTCTGTATAAAATGTGATTAGAAATGGCTCAAGCCATGTCAGGGGCCATCTAAGAATAATAAAATAAACACATTTATGTGGCTTTCCACCTGGAAGGTGCTGATCATGTGGAAAGTGTAATGTCAATCAATCCACTGCTATCTCTGAAATCCACATGTGCTCTTTGGAATGAATGTTAAAATAGCCTAGGCAAGGTTGAAAGTGGGAAAACAGAAATGACTTTCCGACATCTAAAATTTCAACAAACACTTCATCATAAAAGCATCAGTGCTTAAAAATGAAGCAGTCAACAAACTCTATTTGAGGCAGAAGGTTGAGAGAAGGAACTAAATGCAAAGGACATGGAGTCAGGGTCCAAAGTTACATCTGTAATAGTGCATCTAATTCAGTTATTATTTCATCTGCAGGCTGATCTAGAGACTGAGCCAGGGAAATATGATACTATGTGTATATATATAGAAGGTTTACACTCCACTGCACCATGATGAGAACTTATCAAAGAACAGCAGAGAAATCACCCCATCCAATCGATTCACCCACTGTGAGAAATCTGTGTCAACTAATGAACAATAGGCATTCAAATCAGCAATAAATTGTCTACATTTTATTTTCTTCTGCAATCTTTCTTTTTTCCCTCAAGGTGTCATCTGGAAGAGCATGATTACATTACCCATCATTACCCACAAGGAAACAAGGGCAACTTAATAATGCTAAATATTGAGTTATTATTGACATATGCATTTAAAATGTGTTGCAGCAAACATTATATGTCAACAATAAAATGAATTTGCAGAGCAAGCATAAAAAAAGGCACAGTGACCACCCTTTGGTATTCTTCTTTCATAGCAGGAAAATTAATTGTATTGGTTTGTTTTTACATGCTGTACCAAAGTATCTAAAGGGAAAGATTTTTT
>CM044436.1:65924149-66075147 GCA_024363595.1 Xenopus borealis
TTCAGGGGGTATAGTATTCCTTTAACTATTGTGTTTGTAGTGGTGTAAATAACACCCCAGCATGTCCACACTATGGGGGGAAAAAGTCCTGAGGGGCCCCTGCCTCAGCTGCCAGGGTATAAAACAAACTTTTGCACCTTCCCATTCTGGCTGGATTAAAACAAAGATGGCAGTGTGTTCCACCTGTGGAACGCACAACCATTTTTTACTTTTTCATTGAAGTTTCAGGGAGGTGGAAGAGGCAGACAGAGTTAGAAGAAAAGTGTGGTGTTCAGCTTGGTGAGGAAATGCTTTCAATCTATCAATGCACTGTAAAGAGGCCATTTCTACGGTAATTTTACTGGCAAGTCTGGATTTGAGTGAGTGATCATTAGACATATCTGAATTGGTCTTACTGGTAAGTTTGGATTTTTGTTTGTAAGGTATACTGTATATGTGCTTCATTTGTGAGTAGCCACTGTGTGTTTGTTAAGCAAAATTAAATTTTCTTACAAGCTTGTTTGCCCATTTCATTGAAATTCCCAACCACAGCAGCAGACATTTTGTGGACACTATTATTAAGAAAAGGCTTTAGAATGTTATTTATGTGCTAAAATGCCCATGCCTTTACACTAGCTACACAATTATAGACTGTAAGCAGGGAGGGGGGGAATGTGAGGAGGGCAGTGATGTGGAAAATTCAAAATAGAAATCGATAGTAATTGCCTGCCCTGCCTCTATGCCTAAGGCGTAGAGGAGGGGGAGGCAATATATGATTGATCTTTAAAGGCATTGATAACAGGTATGGATATTATAATCAATAAAGATATTTGAGCTTCATATTTAATTTGAAAATGCCTTTTATCATACAGTTTTTTATGTTTGTGAGACAGGCCCACTTTAATGGCTAATGCAAGGGTTGAAGTGGTGATATAATAATGGTGTTTAACATGGTGACCGAGTGTAAAATAAAACACACCGACCTGTAACAGTTTCTTTACACCATTTTTCTGGATGATGTTATTTTAATCTGTTTAATAATAGGCCTGACAACAGGCCTGTATTTCACATGTCTAGCAGGTAAAATACCAGCCAAGGCTGGGCCAGTATTACACACTTACCTGCAGTATATTTACTAGTAAATTTGTAATTACCTGTAGTTCCGAACCAGTCCACGGGCTAGCCCTGTGTCCACTCCTCTAGTGCCTGTCCCTCCCGTGTCCAGCTCACACAATTTCCACTTGATTGGGCCCAATCTGTCCAGCATTGGTCGTTTATGTCATTATGCTGCCCTTTTGTACCATCTCCCCATACTCATTACATCACAACCTCACCTCTCATGGTCATGCTCATCTTATCAAGCTGTATAGAATTTTTTTGTCAGAAAGGTGACAAACATATTCAAAGCACCTTTTTATGCATTTCCGTATAACAAACTTAGAAGTTTGTCAGTTAAAATATAAATATGTGAATACTGACTGACATGAAAAAACTAAATAGTGATATTGTTGTGTTTCATACATGTATATGTGTATATATATATATATATATACAGTATATACAGTTCAATTCAAAGGGACCCACACTCTAAGATTAGTGAACCATTGATATTTATTTTTCAAACTTCAAGTTAGGCCCACATTAGGGCCCTTATAAGCAAATATAAATGTACAGTCCAATTAACATGCAACAACACACATTTAACCATCTAGATGGGTATGTGAATGTACCTTTTATTAACAGGGTCTATGTAATGCTTCCTATCCTAGTATTACAATCCCTAGACCAAAATAAACACCCAACTAAGCAGTACTGAATGGTACACATTTTTCAGACACTATGCAATTACTGGACCCAAGACCCAATTTAAGATGGAATAGGACAGGAGCTCACACTCTTCATAAGTAGGATAGTTTCCAAAGAAAGAAATTAAGTGTTTTCTTTATTCAGTACACATAAAGAATTTATAAAATGGCTTGCAAAAGCTGGCTATGAATTACACTATAAGTAAGAAGGGGTGACTCCCAATTGCCCTACACTTAACAGAAGAATGATGAGAACAACTAGCAAAATAACAATTAGTACACACAGAGGTAATTACTCATTCTAGTCCAAGGAGTTTACAACAACTCACAGTAATGGATATACTTTATACACAAATGCAATGTGGTACCCCCAGAAGTTGTTGAGAATACAATGGATAGAAGGCATTGCCCAATAAGGCAGCATCTCTAATACTGTATGTGTATGGTATGCTATTAAGCCTGTTGGCTGTGAAGAATTTTGATTTCTTCCCTGAATATAGTGAATACCTAGAAAATTTACATCTTATACATTGTCTTCAAGGTCAGTGTTAACTCCCTAGGGATGGGTCCATACTGTCTTTCCAATGGAAGAAGAATAAAGGAGACATCAAACTCATTGTGATTGATTGTGATAAACACATATGCTATTATATACATCATGGATTAATTCAAACAACTGCTCTATTCATCTGAGAATTCCTGCCGTTTCAACAGGCTTTATTAAGAGTCCTCCACATATTCATGGCTGGACAAATTCACAATCATTTTGCAAAGGGAATCTTGACATGCAAAGAATTCACTTGATAAATCGGAACTGGTGTTTGAAGTATGTGCTGGGGGGATATGCATTGCTTCTATATTCCCTATCCTCATCTTGCACTTCACCTTTCCTTTTCAATGTAAATGACATTTGTGTTAAAAGTAGCATAACTTGACTTTCAAGGGCTGTACCTCATCTGCTCAACAGACTGAAGCTTCATGAATAGTAATGGAAACATGTTAATGACATATGCCCATCGCCTTTTATTCCTCATATCTAGATATGCCCGTCGGTTTTCTTGCAAATTGCTTAAAATTATTTCTACAAGTTCATGCTGAATAAGGAGTATATTGTAGAGTGATATTTGCTTGCTATTATGTTACAGGATGATATAGATAATGTCCATTGCAATTATTCATTACAGCAACCCTTGCACACTTTAATATCAACTGTACCAGGTACCAGTATAAATTACTATAGATAATAATTCTTATAATGTATAAACTATTTTAGCGCATTTAAGATACAAATTGTGAAAATAACCCTTATCTGCAAAAACAAAGGTCACAAAAAATCTGGATAAAAGGTCCTAAATGTGTACTTCAAATGTCTGGTATTATGAAAGTGTCTATACTATAGACACTTTCCTAATAGACTCTATAGTAAGACACTTCATTTTGTAGAGAAAAGCATTTCACTGAGGTACTGAGATATCTACAGTCCCCGCTCTTTACAGGTATTTATTGTATAAAGCTATGCAAGCAGCTACCTTTTCAATACCACCAGCATCAAGTGAGAGGTAAAAACAACAAACAGTATGGCAACCTCCACACATGTGTATAAACAAAACATGCAGCTAAATAAAACACCCTGGGCAGAATAAGCAGTTTTACTGAATATTTCTAACCATAAGTGAAAATAAATCCTCCTTTAATTTATTTGATCTGTTATTCATGCCTGGGTGCTGGGGTTTATAAGATCTTTGTATCTCAGTACCTTACGGCTGCTAAAAATCTTGTAAGGATTAAATAAACCCAACAGGGTTGCTTTGCTTCCAAGAAGGATTTATGATATCATAGTACAAGTTACTGTTTTATTATTACAGAGTAAAGGGGAATCATTATTACAAATTAGAGTTGGTTAAAATGGTTTGTATGACCTTCCTGTCGAAGCTTTCTGGATAACTGTTGTGTGGGTTAGGGATCCCCTTCCTGTATATATATATATATATATATATGTATAAATAAAGAAAACATCATATTGGTTGTTATGGCTTACTTCAAACATTGTGTTTTTTATTACATTCCCCCACTGATCATTTGCTGGCTAAAGACAGAAAGGGGAGCTTTACATGGAGGCTATTTATTGATTTGACATCTAAGTGATCCACTGTATGGCCATTTTTGGCCTAAACTCATTTTGCTGTAATATACTTTACCTCTTCTTACAGCATGTATCCAAGCACATTTTTACACAAATTTCATGCATTTTTCTTTTTACTGTGCAATTTTGTTTTGTTTTGCTTTGTACTTTCAGTAAGATCACTTCACCTTTAAAATTGCAGCTTTCCAGCTTCCTAAGGGATAGCAGAACTCTTTGTAAGCTTCACAATGTGCATTGTTTACTTTCCTATACCTGTAATGATGGCTTTTTAACTTGAGTTTCACAGCTAAGCTTGAAAAGCCCCTAAAACATTCCTCTTAATAATGTAGCCTAGATGACAGAGGAAAATGGGACAACTCTATGACCTTACATTTTGCTAGCGACAATGTCTAAGCAAATGTTTGTGATGAAAAAACATCACTGACTAATGACCAGCTTGTTTGAAAAGAACAGTGAAAATGCCATTCAACATTTTTTTATTATGTGTCTCCTCATGTTTTCAATGCAAAATAGCTCTTAGTTTCAAAGTAAGCTGAACATGATAGAGAAAATGAAGGAATCAGATAGACAGGGTAAAAAGCATATCTCTGGGAAAAGCTCTAACCAACAAAGGCAAGAAAGACTGGGACTCAAAGATAATTCTGAGGTAGTGATTAGGCTATAGTAATATTCATTTGGTTGCCTGGCTGACCAGAATCAATTGCAAGGACTGCTCCTTAACAAATGATTCCTACCTTTAAGAAAAACAACTAATGGCCATATTCGTGAATGAATACAGAGTTTTTTTATGACTGATTTAATGTGTGATTACCCTCAGCTGGAAATGACCTTTCTAACTTATTGATGGTTCAGCTATTGTATAAAAAGGATAATTTGCTAAAATAACAATAAAGTTTAAGAGACTTTGCAACTATCTTCAACAAATGTTTGCTGACAAGAAGCTACTCATTTACATAATCAGAGAATAATAAAGATTTAGTATGACTTAAGGGATTGTTTAATGGAAGTGCAAAAAATTTCGGAACCTTGCACATTGCCTTCTGTTGGTCCTGAATTGCCATAGATTTCTCTGCTCTGTGCACTTTGACAGTAAGAACAGGGTTGGCCTGTGCCCCCCTGATGCTATAGTGAAGTCTGTACAACATGTCGGATTTTCCAATGTGAGGTGCAGAGTGAAGCCAGACTGGGGAAAAAGTGCACTCTTTTTCTTTTTGCTCTTGTATCTCCTCTACTTCTATCCCCCCACAAAAAAAGTCAACTGTAGTGATGAAAACATTTTTTTGCCAGGTTTCCCCTGAAAACAAACTTCCATAGACTTCAATGTATTGTGTGTTAAAAAGTTGCTACAAAATTAGTCATGCGAGTTTTGCACATTTTCTGAGAACTATAACAGATTTGCCCATCACTAGTCAACTGTATAATTTTAAGTTCTAAGAGTCCTCTAATGCTAACTAACCCCAAACAAAGAAAAATCTTACTCTCCTCTCTTTACGTTTTCACAACCCTCCACTCAACCGTGTCTCTGAACTGACAGGCAAGCAGTCATCCTGTGTTCAGACATATGGGCAGATTTACTCACATCCAAATTCCACTTCAGAAATCTTCGCCATAGTTCACACAACTATGTCAGATGTTATTTCCCGATTTCCTGATTAATACCCGTATTCATCAAAATGCATAATTTCGTCTCAGCAAAAAATGTGCATGTGAAGATATCTCAGCATATTTTTTCCAGTGCTACTTTCTTCGCAGTAACACTTTGTTAGCTTACTTATTTTTATGTCACTTTAAATTCATTGGCTATATAAATGTAAGTAAGTATGTATTTATCGGTGATCTTGGGGAAATTGATGGAGGTGGTCACTTTTTCTTAAAAAATCAAGACAATAGAGATCCTCTAATGTTCTAGACATGCGCCTACCCTAAAAAAAAAGTGGCATGAGCAGTTACCACTTGTAAACATAATCCTACTTTTTGACTTTTTTTTTTTGGAACTTTGTTGGAATACAGGATATGATGTCACTGACATAATAATGTTGAGGATGAAGCTTCATCTTATTAATTCACCAGTTACAATCTGATGAAATTAGGGATGTACCAAATTCACTATTTTGGATTCGGCCGAACCCCTGAATCCTTCCCGAAAGATTCAGCCGAATGCCGAAACGGAATCCGAACCCTAATTTACATATGGAAATTATATGTGGGAAGGGGAAAACTTTTTTTATTTCCTTGGTTTGTGCCCAAAAGTCACATGATTTCCCTCCCTGTCCCTAATTTGCATATGCATATTAGGATTCGGATTCAGTTCGGCCAGGTAGAAGGATTCGGCTGAATCCGAATCCTGCTGAAAAAGGCCGAATCCTGGCCGAATTCCGAACCAAATCCTGGATTCGGTGCATTCCTAGATGAAATAGACTTTGGCGAAAAGGGTAACCAATAGAAACTTTCACATCTCGATGAATATGTGGATTAACAATTGTTCGCTAAGCATTGCGAAAGTTCCATAGTGCTTAGGTTTTTTTTTATTAGTATATTGGCAAAGTTTAATTTTAGCCAAAAACCCAGGGGTGTGCCTGCCACGAAGAAAGGTGAGAACTCAGGCAACAGCAAGCAGTCAGTTACAAGGGATGACAAAAATTCACCTCTTGTAACTTTAAGAGTTGAATTTCCAGATTTTAACCCAAATATTCTGCTCCGCTAGTGCATAGAGTGCTATTGTCCTCATTGCACTAGCCATGCTGCTTCCTTTGACCTTCTCTCAGGTGGCAACAGCCCCTTCAAAAACCACAATTTGCTTTTTAGTCAATATGCCCCATAGAGCAAAAAATGCATTGTATGCGTATTCACACCAATATCATCTCCATGTGTCTGCACACAGGCCAAGAGATGTAACTAGATGGTGTCATTTCTTAAGAAACCACATGATGTTGGCTTGGAAATGTTGCAGAGGTCACGCCCAGTCGCCCCTGGAGCATAGAGAGTATCCAAAGTCTTTGAAACCTGGTTTAAAACTGTGAGAATTAAAGCAGATCAAATTTTATCATTGAAATCTATTAACAAAATCTGATTGGCTGTATTTGGCTCCACCCAAAAAAGTTTGAATCCCAGTCACCCAGTGACCGTATGTACCAAGTTTGAAGACACTGCCATTAACAGTGGAAGAATGGCAGCAATGTAAATATTCCTATTGAATAGCAAAAGGTGAAATTTGATTGGCTGTTTTAAGCTCCACCCAGTTTTCTGAACTTTAACCCCAGTCACACAATAATGGTCTGTACCAAGTTTGGGGCCTCTGGCATAAAAACTTTGAGAATGGCAGCATTTGAAAGTTTTACATTGAAGTCAATAGGTGAAATCTGATTGGCTGTTATTGGCTCTGCCCACTTTTCCTAAATTTTGAACACAGTCACCCAGTGAGCAATTGCACTAAGCTTGGAACACTTGGCATTTACACCGTAATAGCAGCAGTTTGTCGTTTTTCAAGGTGAATGGCTGAAATACGATTGGCTGTTGTTGCCTCGCCCCCTTTTTTTCTAATTCTGAACCAGAGTCACCAAGTGACTAACACTTTAAGGTTTCGTAATCATGGCATTTAACATGTAAAAAATGGCAGCAGTTTTATGTTTTTCTATTGAAAATCAATGAATGACATTTGATTGGTTGTTGGTGGCTCCGCCCACTTTTGCTAACTTTAAAGTGCAAACACCCAGTCACCACATTTATGATATTCGAGGTCCATGACATCAATAACGTGCAAATGGCAGCATTTTTAATTATTCCCATTTAAATCAAGCAAATAAATCTGATTGGTTATTTTTGGCTCCACCCACTTTTCCAAATTTAAATCCCGGTCCTCCAGTGACCAACTGTGCCAAGTTTGAGGACCCTCCCATTAAGAGCGGCGACAGTTTTAACTTTTCCCATTTAAACAAATGGCTAATATTTGATTGGCTGTGGTAGACTCTGCCCACTTTTCAAAATTTTAACCCCAGTCACCCAGTGACCCACGGTGCAAAGTTTGGGGTCTCTGGCTTTAACACTGTGGGAATGACAGCGTTTTACATTTTCTCAGTGAAGTCAATAGGGAAAATCTGATTGGCTGTTTGTTGCTCTGCCCACTTTGTGGAGTCCCCAAAATGTGACAGAACTATTCAGGTTGACCCCATGACTAAGTGACCCAAGTTTGTTGAGTGTAACTTCAAAGCTGTTCGAGTGACAAAAGTTTAAAATTTTCTAATGAAAGTTTATGGTAAAAAATTGAGTCTTTAGGGGGCCACCACAGGGGCGCGGAGGGTGGGATCACTTAACAGAGCACAAGTAACCTATTCGGGCAAAAGCTGAACAAGTGTGCAATGTTTCACCATTGTACTCCTAAAACTGTGAGAGGAGTAGCGTATAGAAGATCGCTAAATTATCATTGGCCGTAAATATCGACCATTTACATCTCTTGCCTTGAACCACCATTTCGTGATGGTCTGTGTGTTGCCTCAGAGATCACCTGACCAGAAATATTTCAACTGTAACTGTAACAGGAAGAAGTGTGGAAGCAAAAGCCATAACTGTCTGTTAATTGGCTTGTGTGACCTAACTGTGCTTGTCTTTGAGCTTGTTTTGCCTGCATCAGTGTTTGTTCTGCTTGCATTTGTGCCTGCATCTGTGTTTGAGCTGCTTTTAAGGGATCCTCTCTTGGGAAATTTTTTTTTTCCAAATGCATCAGTTAATAGTGCTGTTCAAAAAGAATTCTGCATTGAAATACATTTCTCAAAAAAGCAAACAGATTTTTTTATATTTCATTTTGAAAACTGACATGAGGCTAGACATATTGTCCATTTCTCAGTTGCTCCTGGTCATGTGACTTGTGCTCTGATAAACTTCAATCACTCTTTACTGCTGTACTGCAAGTTGGAGTGATATCACCCCCTCCCTTTCTCCCACCCAGCAGCCTAACAACAGAACAATGGGAAGGTAATCAGATAACAGCTCCCTAACACAAGATAACAGCTGCCTGGTAGATCTAACAACAGCACTCAATAGTAAAACCCATGTCCCAATGCGTACTATTCAGTTACATTGAGAAGGAAAAACAACAGCCTGCCAGAAAGCAGTTCGCTCCTAAAATGCTGGCACAAGTCACATGACCGGGGCAGCTGGGAAATTGACAAAATGTCTAGCCCCATGTCAGATTTCAAAACTGAATATAAAAAAAAATGGATTTCAGAGCAGAAGTCTACTGGAGCAGCACTGATGCGTTTTTTAAAAAAACATGTTTTCCCATAACAGTTTCCCTTTAAGCATAGCCTCTTTTACAGAGAACTTTGATAATAATTTCACCATTTCTGCATCTGCACGTGCTCGAATAAGCCTTTCACTCACTGTGGAATGATTTGAAATGGCAGATCTGGAAGATTTGGAGGACCTGGATGTGTGTTTTGAAGATTCACTCCTATGTGATCTGACTTCTTGTAAATGTGCAATTCTATACTCAATCTTCATTATTATATCAAGCACAGTGTTACACCTTTGCTCTTTAATGATATAAAATCTATTTTTCTCCTCAGATAAACCTTCAACACCTGATCTGTTTAAAAATGCAAGATATCTCTCAGATAGTGTTTCAAGACAGTCAAAGGCATTTCTTAAATGTTTCACTTCATCATTCAGCTCACTGGAATTATCAGAATCAGCATTAAAAAGTGACATACAATGCACATTCTTCTACCAGATATCATCCAGCTTCCCTTAAAGAATATCCTTTTCAGCCTCATACTTTTCTATGACCTTTTAGGAAGGTATGGTTGCATGCTTTGGCATAGTAGACATTTGTTCTAACACTTTTGCAGATTCAATTTCTTGAATATTAACATGACTCGAATATTCAGATCCTTGTAAAGACATTATGTTAATCTACAACTGATTAGCCATAAACAGAGAAAGCTGAAAGGAAAAATTATTATCACCTTGCAGGCAAAGAGAGTCCCAGTATAAGGTAGTAACTTGACCTCTCAGCCAGAGCAAATTAGTTGTAATTCTTAAACTGAGAGTTAAGCCTTCAAATTCAAGACACTCTCAACTTCTATAGATGAAATCCACAAATTTATTACAGGTATAGTAATTATGTTAGTCTCTGTAGGAATTCAAAAATCCTGTTAAAGTGGACCCGTCACCCCAAAAAAATATTCAAAATCATATTTTATCACATTAGTCAAGCAAAATGAGCATTAATTACACTATATAAATTATTTTATTCTTGAAGTCTGGGAATTCAAAATTATAGCAAGCAGGCAGGAGCCATTTTGTGGACACTGTTATTAAGGCAAGCCTTGTATCATCTCAGAATCTTGTTTGTGCACCAGAATGGGGGACCTGATGTCTATCCCCATGTCCTGGCTACACAATTAAATGGTTAAGAGACCTGGGGGAATGTGTGGGGAGCAGTGGCATCTAGGAAGTGCTGAATGGAAAGTGAAAGTAATTATCTGCCCCGCCTCTATGCCTAAGGCATAGAGGAGTGGCAGACAATATTTGATTGACAGCTGAGATTTTTAAATGAGCTTAAAACAGCTATGAATGCTTTAATTAAAATTTTAAATTGGATTTCATGTTTAATTTGAAAAGCACTTTTATTATACAGATTTTTGTGTCTGGGTGACGGGTCCACTTCAACTAAAGTTCAGTTTATCACAAGTTTGAATAGCAGGCTTAGCAACAGCTGTAAACAGTCCCACATTTGAAAAATATAAGCAGGCAGGCAATGTTCAATTCAATCCTGAGAGCAGGCTTGTTGTACAACAAGAAAAAAATCTAAACTTTACTTCCAAGTAAAATGCACAAAATGCAAGGAGCCTGTTATTACTAGCACAGGGTGCAAGGCTTTGTTTTTACTGTTCTGCCTTCAGTAAGTCATGGTAAAAATGGATTGATCTTACAATTGACGTTATCTTACTCACAAGAACACAGCCTTAGATGAGCTTTAATTTCTTCACTTTTATTGATGTACTGATTCAAGAAATTGTAATCCAAAAACAATGTATCCTTGAGGTAAAAACAGAATACCTTCACGCCCCTAGGCTGAACAAGGTAGAAATGGAAGGGAAATAGCTGCCCATACTGTGACCACATGAATCAGTGAATCACTTGAATCAGCGACATGCGTTGGGTGAAGCTAGCAAGTTAAAACTACATGGCTCTGAATGAATAACTAAACTAAACAGGAAGGATAAGCTTGGGCTATTTATAGTATATGCAACGATCTAAATAAGCCCAACGGGCGGCACACTATCTGTTGCTTAAGTATTTATTTTGAGGGGTTAGTTTTCCTTTTAAGGTGAAGCTATAGCAGAATATCCCCTAGAATATCAAATACATTCAATAAAATCAATATCATGTGACAACCATGGCAGCCAAACTGATAAACAAATACTGAAGAAAGTTTCATAAAAAGTTTACAGCATTGTATCAGATTTATGACATTTTATTATTTTGAGTATTTTCATTAATAAACACTGATTAAAACCATCATAACTTAGCTGCATCAAGTCATTTATAAATAAACCTCTTAATACAGCTACAATTAGAAATACAAAAAGTCAGAATTGGAAGCATTATTGGACAGACTCATGTTGCCTTTAAGTGGGTTGGATTTGGGGGGGTGTCTGGGTATGTCCTGATGGGCCTAAAGTATCTTACGAAGCATAAGAAACTGTGGGGTATATCATAAGAAATCCATTTTCTTTATTTTAAGTGAGGTGAAGTTAGTTTCCAGTACAGTGTATCAAATATTACTAATACATTTTAAATGTGACGTGGCTTTCCTCTTTCTAAAGACAAGCATGGGTATGTCCTGATGGGCCTAAAGTATTTTATGAATCATAAAAACTGTGGGGTATATCATAAGAAATCCATTTTCTTTATTTTAAGTGAGGTGAAGTTGGTTTCTAGTACAGTGTATCAAATATTACTCATACATTCTAAATTATTAAAAACAGACATGTGGCTTTCCTCTTTCTAAAGACAAGTATTGTTTGTGGCTGGAGTACTGATTAGCCAGCAAACGAAAAGTCTTTGATCTATGGGAAGGGAGGAGATGCTGGTGGGGCTTTATCCCATTCTATTACAATAATAATAATAATAAAAGTAGCATTTTTTTGTTTTATCCATTCACTCTCTTACAATTAATATAGCACATTTAATGCTATGATGACACCCATGAATGTGACCAATAGTGATGGGCAAAGTATTTTTTGCAGGTTTTGCCACAAAAAAAAATTGTTGCACAAAAAAATTTTTTTGCAGATGAAAAATAATTGTTGGCCACAGACTTTAATGCATTTGGCGAATATTTGGCCGTTTTTTAAATTTTCAGTGAAGTGAAACTAGTTAGATTTGCCCATCACTAGATTCATCAATCCTTATTTGGAGTCTCCCAAACCCTTTGCCAGCCAATAGTTCTAAATTTGACAAATTCCCTGTTGGTAAGGAGTTTATCAGGGACACTGCATGCACAGTTGACTGGTTCTCTATTCCATAGAAAGAATTCCCATGGTGATTTTGTCATCTACAGCATCGTTTGTGCTATATTCATTTCAGCAGTGTATGTGTGTAATTATAAAGGGCTGTTTTTATCCTTTATTTCTTTTCCCTTTCATGAGATCATGTTGGGCTTTTTCACTACTCAGATAACTTTCTTGTTCTGTGTTGATTTCAAGTCATTGAAAGAAGATGATAAAATAAGCCAAATCCTCTGAGACCCAGTGTAAGTGGGCCTTTCTCTCCGTGGAGAAACAGACCTGATGAAGGTCATTTAGTTTGACGGTGTATTGTCTGGGACATTGTCATTCCTATTAGGAGATGATTTTTCATGCTTATTAAATGACATTGTGAATTGATGTTGAGTGTTTGGTGAATTATTTATTATATCCCTGGAGAAAGTGACCTGCTGATGGTTTATTTCAATAAATATATCTTTGCATTACACTTGTTCCACAGGCAGCAGCTAGCTTGCCTATATTGTTTGAAAGAGTTCTTGTAGATTTTTTTTTTAGTTGATAATACGACAATAAAATAGTTGTATTACCATAAATCCACAGAAGATAGAGTGCTTGAGGGAAGGATGACAAATTAAAAAAGAATGTATAAATGAAGTAATAATTACTCTACATCCTACATTTGCATCCAACATATGTAAATGGATAAACAAATCATGGTGTTTTGAGTAATTAGAAATTGTCACTCTTAATCTCTGGGGACCAGTCATTATTTCTCTCAACAGTAGCAAAAAAAGATTTTAATGTACCAGACTAGGCTTTATTATAGCATTACCAAAAATGTAGTCTTTAATCAATTCAGCTATAAGGACAAGTAATTCAGGGAATATTTAATTTCAAGGGCACCCATTCTGTCTATCCACATACCATTATTTTTTGGATGCCCCATTGCAATATACAATACACGTTGTGTGCGTGGGGCAACAATAAAAGTTGATTTTTTTTGTCCCAAGAAAGCTCCAATAAGCTCCAAGTAAACTTTTAGAGCAGATAGGGATGTATTATTGCCCAGTGTTATAATTGAAACTTGCAGTATTCGAAACACAGCAATTTTCTGGTGTCTGGAACCCTGGTAGTCTTGTATTTGCCTGGGAGCTCTGGTTCTCAAGCTCTAGCCCTGCATGTCATTGCCACCACATCTACCTTGAGGAACATGCTATTGCACTATATTATAGTTTAGTGCAAGATAAAGATTCCCGGTGCTTATGCAGCTTTACATACTTAATAAACCTTTTGCTGCGATCTTTCTCTTACAAAAATAAATGGCTTTTTTTAGTGCAAGGTTAAGATTTGCTGTGCTTATGTAGCATTACAGCCTTAATAATCCTTTTGCTGTGATCTTTCTCTTACAAAAATAAATGTCGTTTTGTGTAATAGAAAAAAAATGAGCAGAAGGTGCTAAGGTTAAGGACATGCAGGGATAAGTGTGTCTTGATCTGCAATCCCAAAGGCTCTCAACTGTAGAAATTAGCTTTGAAATGTACTGCCACACAATTACCTCTAGCCACCCCCTCCCGTTTGTGTGTGTTTCTTTCAGAGGAATTTATAAGGCCTTTTATCATAATGATAGTAGCAATAATGTGTTATACATGCAGGGTTTCCTTTCTCCACTCAGATGGACTTTTTTATTCTTACCCCAGATCCAATTACTGCTTAATTGAAATAGATTTATACAAACCTTTCATTTTCAAAAACACATTAAAGAGGCTAAGGTTTTGTTGCTTTTGTTCCAATCATTATCTATAGTCACGCTAGAGATTTCCAGCCTTTGTTACTGTACCTTTTAGCTTGTAGCAAGTGCAACTGTACAGCCAGAGAAAGACAACATCTAATGGGTGTAATAACATAGATATGATGCTTTTTAGTGGAAAAGATGCAGGAAAGAAAATTACCCAAACAAGAAAAAAGAAACAGCAAATGGCTTTTGTATCTTGTGAAAGAATTGATTTTTATGCAATGTCTGGATATATAGTCTTGTTTTGATTTGAATTCTCCGGACAGAATGAGTCAGTGGAAAGGCAGCCAGAATAATTGCTGTGGGGAGAATCTCCCCGTAAGTTCGGAGAGATCTAGGTACTCAAAGTAATCGAGTTGTTTGTTATTGAGCAACATTAAAAAGCATGTCAAAAATATATCAGTGTTAATCCATGTCTGAGATAACCTGCAGTAAATTGGAAATAAACCTTTAAGGGTTGGAAAGTGTTTGCCTGCATTTTTCAGCTGGAGCCCACGGCAATTAAATGCAGATATTCACTGTCTCTCTTCTTTGTTATTGTTCCTGCACATATTGAAATGACCAAGGTTTGTGTTTTCAGACCATTTACATTTTGGTCCTGCAGCAAAGTGATAGACAGTTTAAGCAATTTATTTTTCGTTAGAGAGCTGAGCTGCCAAATACGTCTTAGGCAGTGAATATGAAGTATGGAGGATGTGTTAAGGGCCTTTACTTAACTTCTTAATATGCAGTAAATTTGCATGTGGAAAATGAGTCACATGCAAGTTGTGTTTTCTTATGATAATGGAGCAGGGGAGCGATGACAGATGGGGACATTAGTGTTTATCAGACCCATTCTTGGTGTCTCCATGGTTTCAATTCTGTATTACTTCTTCTGAATTAACCCTCTTCATTGCCACGCTGTGGCACCTTTAAATACGTATTTTAGATAAAGTAAGATTTTAAAAAAGGAAGTTTTTATATTTATAGCTATATTTACTCAACTTTGTGTATGCTCATCTCCCAGAAATGATCTAAGTATGTGCAGACAAGTCAGCTGCTATTGCTAATGTCTAAGCGTGAATTCATTAATAGACCTGGAGTTAAATTATTCATTTTGTAATACAGTTTATAATGGTGTCTGGAAAATATTTTTTGGTTAGCTTCCTATACAGTGTCTAGGAAAGGAGAAGTTTTTTCTTTATCCACTAAAAGCAAGGTCAGAAACTGTCAGCAAAGGTAAAGTCATATTAAGTGTGCCTTGGAGTAAAGAACGATTGTCTGTGGATTATCAATATTTTATTTATATGGGGCAGATTGCTTAATAAGATATGCTCCTGTTAATAGGCAAGGTGGTTTTGTCCATTTCATGTCTTGTGCTCACTTATGCCTGTATTAAAAGATCTTGTATTAACAAACAGGGGTTTCAGTGGCTGATATTTTTTCTTTTCTTTTAGGGACAGGCAGGGAGATTCGGGGAGATTCTGTCGCCTGGCGTTTTTAGCAGGCGACAATCTCCCCGAATTTCCTTCTCCCTGTCTGCCGCTAGTATAAGTAACAAAGCGCCAGCGCCTGTGCACACGCTGCACGGCGATTTCCGGAATCGCCCAAAGTTTCCTCACGAAGTATCTTCGGGCGATTTCGGAAATCGCCGCGCAGCGTGTGCACAGGCACTGGCGCTTTGTCACTTATACTAGCGGCAGACAGGGAGAAGGAAATTCAGGGAGATTGTCGCCTGCTAAAAACGCCAGGCGACAGAATCTCCCCGAATCTCCCTGTCTGTCCCCAGCCTAAGCACCTCACCCCTGATTACAGAAAAGCCACTTGATAATATTAATATTAGTATCTAATGTTTGTAACTATGTATCGATTGATTGTTCTGCTGGGGAATTTAATACCATTCTGTTTAACAAAAATATATATATTGTTTAACAACTACTGGTGCCCCCATATATATATTTATATGACACTCTATACAAGAAAGATTCTGTTATTCAGAAACTCATTATCCAGAATGTTCTGAATTACGGGAAGGCCATCTCCCATATATTCCTTTTTAATCAAATAGTTCATATTTTTAACAATGTTTTCCTTTTCCCTGTAATAAAAAATAATACTTTGTACTTTATCCCAGTTAAGATATAATTAATCCTTATTCAAAGTAGAACAATTTTATTGGGTTTATTTAATGTTTATATGATTTTTTTAGCAGACAATGTATAAGGATCCAAATTATAGAAGGATCCCTTATCCAGAAAACCATTCTGGACAACAGGTCCGATATCTGTATTCTGTTATTTATATTTGGGTACAGGTATAGGATCCATTATCGATAAACCTGTGATCCAGAAAGCTCCAAATAATGGGAAGGCTGTCTCCCATTGACCCCCTTTTAACAAAATCATTCAGATTTTTAAAAACAATTTCCTTTTGCTCTGTAACAATAAAACAGTATGTAGGGACCCCAAGGGTTAAATGTGTCCCTAGTTTAAAGATTTTCATATCCCCTGCTATTGGCCAGGTGGCGCTGTGACCACATCTTGCCTCAATTTGGTATAGTGCTGGGAAAGGAGTGGCAGCTTAATCTTTGCCTTTCACCTGAGGATAGGGTGGATGTATGCTTTGAGCCTGGGCATGGGTCCAGTAAAGTCGGGGACCAGAAAACCCTGTGAATAAGGTTTAGCTATAGTAGGGCAGACTTGTATTAGTCTCTCTAGGACAGAAAGGCAGATAGTGTAAAGAGGATTTTCAGCAGGGAGTAGCTTCCCCAAGTCTCTGTGTGAATGCCTCCAGTGCAGGGACCTCAGTGAAGAGGGTGTTAGGTTAGCTTCCTGAACAGTGCACTGGATGGGAATGGTGTACTGAATGATTGCAAATGCCTAATGGAGTCCTTACTCAGATGAATACCTATTACCTGAAGCTCTGAGTATGTTTTGTGTCTCTCCATATGCTGTCTCTATCTATTAGTTCTTTGTTTGCACCTCAAGAACCTCCTGGCACTCAAATCATTTTGTATTTTTGCACGCACAGTAGTCTGGGAGTTTTAGTTGCACAAGTCTGTAAAGGGATGCTTCCACTTAGCGATGGCCTGGATCCTGAAGAGAGATTCCAATGTGACCCATGCTTCTGCCTTAGCAAGACATGACCACATTATCTGTGGTCGGGATAGCCCAGATTAGCGTTACAAGTACATTATACTTAAGTTAAGACATAATGAATCCTTATTGGTGGCAAAACAATACTATTGGGTGCATTTAAAGTTTAATTTTTTTAGTAAATTTACTAACAACAGAATTGTGATTTTTTTCAACTAATCGCAATAAATTTGTGGCTTTTCTATATTTCTTAGAAGTTCTAAAAATTAGAAATTTGAAAGTGAAAAAAAAAACCACGAAAACCTCTAATGAAAAACTTCGCCAAGTGACAGTTGTCGAGGTGCTATAGTAGTCAATAAGAACTGATGTGATCTTATTGGACTGCTTTTAAGGAACAGTTCAGTGTAAAAATAAAAATGGGATAAATAGACAGGCTGTGCAAAATAAAAAATGTTTCTAATATAGTTACTCAGCCAAAAATGTAATGTATAAAGGCTGGATTGACTAGATGTCTAATATAATAGCCAGACTACTACTTCCTGATTTGTAGCTATTTAACTCTGAGTTAGTCAGCAACCTTAAGAGGGGCGGCATGGGACATAACTGTTCAGTGAGTTTGAAATTGATCCTCAGCATTCACCTCAGATTCAAAAGCAACAGTTATGGCCCATGTGACCCTCCCTCAAGTCACTGATTGCTTACTGCCTTGTTAGCAGGGTAACCAGTCAGTGGAAAACAAGAGAGCTGAAAAGCAGGAAGTTGGATTCTGGCTATTATGTTAGAGATCCAGTCACTCCTTTATACATTACATTTTTGGCTAACGAACTATATTAGAAACATTGTTTATTTTGCACAGCCTATCTATTTACCCAGTTTTTATTTTTATTCTGAACAATTCCTTTAAATCAAATTGGTATTTTAGAGGTTTCTTGGATGTTTTTGTAATTTTTAGGAATTGTCCAAAAAATTTTTATTGCATCATTCAGCACTTTTTTTTGTTTGCATTTCTTATATTCAGATATTTAAAAAAAGTCAATGACAATCAGGGTTTTATAGTTTGTGAGTTTAGTTGTGGTTTTCAAAACCTTTAAAATCACTTAAATCTGACCTTTAATAACTAAGGTATGGCTATCCAAAATACAGAAAGGCCCCTTATCTAGAAAACCCCAGGTTTCTAAGCATTATAAATAACAGGTCCCCTACCTCTACTCCATGCCGCCTGGGACAACCAAAGTATGAGGAATTTGGAATGTAGCCAAAGTTCTTAGTGTAAATGGAGCTAATGGGGCATTTGAGGTGAAAGTCTTACTGATACTAAACCCCTACTTTTGTTTCCACAGTTAAGTCGATGGGTATCAATGGAGAACTTGAAAAGGAGAAACCCCAAAACATGTTTTGTAGGAAGGCACAATAAACCAGAGCAGCAGAGAAGATTCTGCAGTATTCATCTGTTTTTTTTTTCTTTGTTTTATTTATATAAATGGAGAATCTTACATTTTTTTCATGGGGCTCAAGTTATAATGACATGGGGTGGCAAGTGAATCATTATATTATCATTATATTATCTATTATATAGCCATTATATTATCCAGTCACTCCAGCCTTTATACATTAAATTTTTGGCTGAGTAACTATGTTAGTAGTGATGGGCAAATTTATTTGCCAGGAGCAAATTCGCAGCGAATTCCTGCGATTCGCCGCCGGCGAATGAATTTGCAAAATGCCAGCAAAAATTCATCTGGTGAATATTCGCTGGCGTTAAAAAAAACAAAAAAAACAGACGCCTGTCAAAAAAAATGCGACGGGCACCGAAAATGACACGATGCACGCTGGAAATTTGCAGATTTTTCAGCGAAACTGGATAGACTCACCCATCACTATATATTAGAAACATTTTTTGCACAGCCTGTCTATTATTCCAGTTTTTATTTTTACATTGAACTGTTACTTTAAAGCAGTTGGATAAATAAAGAGGAGCATTGCATAGCCTTTGCACTTCCTAGCTAGAAGAAAATGCTAGCTTTACAAATTGTAGTGAAATTAAAGAATACATGCAGTGGCAGGCTGGATCAAAACATATAATTGTCAAAGTTTAAATGCTGGATGTTGCCAGCAAAGTATATTAAGTACAGGTATGTACAGTGTGAATGGCATATCCCTTTTCTGCATGTTTCCACCTACACTTGTCCCATTGAGCATTAGATGAAGAATGGCTTTAACCAGGCAAGAAACACTGCAAGTTTCAAGCATGCACAAATGCAAATATGTTTAAAGTTTTATATTAATACTTAGAAAACTCAGGTTCATATTATATCATTTGAAAGAGCAGCATATACTAGCAGCAATGGTCCACTGTAGAGAAATAAACACTTTATTAGCATGACTCCATTACTACCAGTAAAAGGATATTTCTGATGGTGCTGAAGAGTCAAAACGATTATCCTGGGAACGTTCCCTCCACTACACTTTAGAGGTCATTATACTGACCTGCTTTTTAAATTGGTTGAAAAGGGTTTAGTAGCAATAGCAGGGAAAGAACACATTTAATCTTTTCTCAGTGAGGTAACCTAATTAAATGAAATAAAGGGCATTTCTAATCTCACCATAAAAACTAATACAAAATGGCTTTGTAGCTGTGATGAAGTGTAGGTTGATTTGCAGATGTTTTACACAAATATGTAGCATGGGACCTGTGAGCTAATTTTTGCTAAATCCCAGGAAGTTTTTTGTTGTTGTATAGAAATATATTTTCATTTATTATTTCAAGAAATAAAGAAAAAGCATCCAAGGATAGCAGTTATTCAAAGCATACTATACACTTTTAACATAAAAAAGTTGCACTGGAAATCTTTAGTGTCTAATTAAAACAAGGCTGCTGTCATTTCTGTTGGATGCTTCATTCAAATGTATTCTTTATCAGACATCATTTTGCCTATAATATAAAGGTGCTGTAAATGTAATGTCATTGTAAGCTCTTATCTGTTTGCTAGGGGTTAATTAAACTGGCCACCAGGGAGCAGCTTTGAAATGGAAATAGAAGATAAATAATTGAGGGTATCAAAAGATATGAAATAATTAAAACAATAGAAATTAAATCTGTTATTTAGTTGCTGGGGTTAGTGGTCTCAATGACAACATTTTTAGTAGTCTGGAGGAATGCAGAACAGAAAGACAAATACATTTCAATAAACTGTATAATGTAAAATAAATATGGAAAACCAATTGAAAAATTGCTTAGAATAGGCCCATCTAAAAGTTCATATAAAGGTAAACTTCCCCTTTAAGTCCCAGCTTCTAAACCTTGATCTAGCAAGCAGTGCACATTTCTACAATTATCATGTGAGAGCTTGACTGCAGTCTAGCAGTAGTAGGTGAGTTCCTTAGATTGCTACACATTTGCTTTTCTTAGGATACCCTCAAGCACCATGCCATGATACTAATGAAAACAAAAACTGACCCAGAAAAGCTATTCCATAATCTCCATTAAGAAAATATAAGAGAGGTCTTGGTATCTTAGAGAGATTTAATTCACCATCTAAGGACGTACAGAAATCTTAGCAAGAAATGCATTAAGAGGGCATTATCAGTGAGCATAGCCTACAGGCACAAAAGGAAAGTGAATTGTTAACCACAAATGAGATGCACTTTTTTGCAGGCTTTCTAGCTCCACGTTTCCTAGGGTTGAAAGTGTTATTTTTTTTTTTTTAAGGAAAACAGGATTTATTTTTAAAGGCTAGAGAACTATTGCTTATTAGACAGTAAATAAACAAATAACTTAATGCTATTGCTTTTTCTGTTTCATCAGATTGAAACCCATGTGAACAATGATATTTGTAAGCAATTTGCATAAAACTTTTGTAGTGCTGTCAGCTCCCTTGTTTTTCCCAGGAGTTACCAGTTTTAGGTGCCCTCCCCTGGCTACATATCACAGTACTCAACTCCCCCAGGTTTTCAGTTACACTAGATTCAGTGGCACGTAGGGCCTAGGGGTAAGTTTATCAAAGAGTGAAGTTCCACCACTAGAGTGAAATTCCGCCGCTTTCCATTCATTTCTATGGGATTTTGAAAGGCGTATTTATCAATGGGTGAAGTGGCAGAACTTCACTCTTAAAATCACTCTTTGATAAATATACCCCCTAGTGCGCATTCACAGTAAGTATTCAGCAGCGTTAGACTGGCTTTTGCACATGGAAGATCTAGTGATGTCTGTGACATCATTAGACCATGCCTAAATTTTTGCTCACCACAATTTACCCTGGAAATATTCATTCTAAGGTTGACAGTTCTGGGGTTACATGGCTTTAAGTAAGCATTAGCGTAATGGATACTTACCTGCCAAAGCAAAGCCCCTGGATATCCCAGTTTCCATTGCACTGGTGTTATTATGAAGTGATGTCACCCTCTGTTGAAATAACTGATTAGTTAAGCATGCACTAGTGAGATAACTACACATTCGAGGATTTTAGCTGAAGTTCAGGCTTTCCTACCACTGTGAGGTTCTTGTGCTGGTGTCTGGTACATCAGAGCAGCTGGCATAAGCAAGACAAGGTACTTTGGGAAATCAAAATTTGAGGGTGGAGTTTTGGCTAGACTTTGCATTTAATCTTGCCCATCTGGAGCAAATAATTATTTACTTATTTCCCCTGATCTCCTAGTACTACCGCAGAGAGAACCCAGATACCGTATATATGACCAGTGGTCACATGGTAATCCAGTTTGTGCGGATAGCACAATAAAAAATTAACTGTGTCAGTGGAACAACCCCCTGTCTTTTGAAAAAACGCTCTTAGTAATACAAAAGATGTTAGCTATATATGCGCCTATTCAACAATTAATTTCACCATGTTCATTGTCTACTCACTCAAGTGGGACCACTACTATTAGGCTTCCATCATCAATATTTTAATTGAGCACATTACAGAATATAACACAAAATAATTCTGCTGGTATACTGTATGTGATTTGGACTAATCACTTGCTGATTCATTTTCTTTGGGATTTATGTTGCCCATTTTAACCCCCAGTTTATTAAAAGTTAATTGTCTAAGATGCAAAGAAAAGAAAAAAAATAGGGCATACATTTTACCTTTCATTTAATGTCTGCAGTGACACAAGAGGAGGCAGGAGATGCTGAAAATCATGGAAGTGTGATGTATGCTTTAGACATCCCTAACAAACTATTTGCAACAAGCAAACTAGCAGAAGACTCAATCACAGAGAGTGCTGATGGCTGTTGGAGGTGACAGAAAGAATCATCAAAGACAGTAACGAAAGATACAACTCTTAAAGAACCCACACCTGTCAAACAAGCTCAAAGCTTGTCATGGTCTCTACTCACCTTCATCCTCTATATCTCATATAAAGTTGTGTTTTTGAAGTAGTTCCAGCTATAAATCAAAAACAACAAGCAGACTAGACTAGACCCTGTATTCCGATTACTGAAGCAATAAGAGGCCTAATCAAAACGAGTGTCTGCAACTTATAAAAATTGCTTAATAATAATATCTATAATAACTATAGATAAAAGGTTAGAGAGTGGATAGTCTCACTCCCCCCAACTGTTCTGGATTTATTATAGAGTAACCTGTCAAAAAACTGGATATGAATTCAGCAGTTGAATTATATCTGCTGCTGCTGCTGCTGAAGGAGCAATCAAGTTGGATAAAGTACAGCCATCTCTTTTCCTTCATGTTACTGAGGAAGAGGAATTGAAAGTATACAATACCTTTTTATTTAACAGAGAGTATGATAAATGTAATCTTCAGATAATCATGGAGCTTTGTGAGGAATAATATAGTTAAAAAAAGTACATAATCTACAACATGTATGAGAGGAATACATTTTTCATTTGTTTTCTAGGAGACATGTTCATTATACAAAGCCAAATTCTGTGAGTTACAATAACTGCTAGAGACAGGAGTTGTTTGTGAAATCTCCAGTTGCAATAAGAGAGACTCCAGAGAGAAAGGATAGTGCTGTGAAGAGAACAATTCAGTTATGCATTTCAGGAGAAAACAATAACTGCAAGCAATGCAGCTAGAGGGCATGAATGTGCATATAATGGGTGCAGGTTGGTATAATGGAGTTATACTACATGCACACATAAAAATGAACTGTTGAACTGAAATTATTAAACAACGCTTTCAACTTTTACCTGGAAAAAACGGCTCAGGACAATGTTCTGCCCTGCAGTTTACTGAAGAAAATGCAAGAGTATATGCTTAAACATACAGAAAGCAGAGCCAACAGGTAAACCCTAAGAGAGCTTTGGTGCATGCCTAAATTCAAGGTAGTTAAATACAGGTATGATAAGAAGAGAAAACAACTTCCTAAAGTGGATAAAATATAATAAATAAGCCTTCACAAGAACTGAACTTCTTATTATGATTGTCTGAACTCCATGCATCCTTGAGTAAACATCATGGAATATTGAAGCTTTTAAAAAAAGATCAGAGATATTGCTTTTTTGCTGTTTGCAAAAACAGAAAAAAAATCAGTGAAAGTTGGCAATGCAGCATTGGTACTTCTTTATAACTAATTAGGGATGTTGATTGAAACAAATTGCTGGGCATTGATTTCTCAAAGGTGCTAAGGTGAACAAGAGATAAGATGTGCTCAGTCTTTACTCTTTGTCATACGTTTAGGCATTAATGTATGTTCCTGCCCATTTTTATTCTAATGCTATTGAGTGGGTAGACTAAGATCTATAGGTTCTAGTCAGATTATATAAGAAAAATAAGAATTGATACTAAGTTGGCAATGCAGCATTGGTACTTCTTTATAACTGATTCTGGGCATTGATTTCTCAAAGGTGCTAAGGTCAACAAGAGATAAGATGTGCTCAGTGTTTACTCTTTGTCATACGTTTAGGCATTAATGTATGTTCCTACCCATTTTTATTCCAATGCTATTGAGTGGGTAGACTAAGATCTATAGGTTCTAGTCAGATTATATAATAAAAATAAGAATTGATACTAATTGTTTAAAGCAACAGTGGCAGAAATTAACTGATTGCATGTTAAAATACACACTGATAGATTCACAAACAGAGAAAGATTAAATATAATTTAGAATATTAGTAGATAATTAAGATACTCAAATACAATAACTTACGGAAACACATTAAATGGGCAGAATAAATCTGTATTCAGAGACAAAAATGGTTTGCATTGAACATATTATAAATGCCTTAAAGGCTTTTGAGCCTTAAAGGTGTAGTTCATCTAATTTGAAAATCATTTTCAAATAGTATATAGTAATATTTTATAGTAAATCATATTTTATAATTGCTTTCGACTTTCTATTTTTTTTTTTTTAAGAAAAGCTGTTAGGTTCCCAACCTTCTATTAAAAGGTCATTTATATAGTGAATAATTTACCTAAAATATAAGACTGCTGAGTTTTTTTTTTAGAAAAGCTGTTAGGTTCCCAACCTTCTGTTAAAAGGTAATTTATATAGTGAATAATTTACTTAAAATATAAGACTGAGGAGTTCCAGGCCCTATAAAAGCAAGAAATGTAATATTGGTCGAATTCCGAATTTAAAAAAATTCAAAATTCGACCATGTGAAGTAAAATCCTTCGAATTAGAATATCGAATTGAAGGATTTTACAGCAATTCAATCGATCGAACGATCGAATAGAAAAAATTTGATCGATCGATTAATCGTTCGAATCAATCAAAAATAATGGTCCCCAATTTGGCAGCTTGGATCTGGTGAACTAGGTGGTCGAATAGGGGAAGTACTTCAACCATCGAATAGTCGAATGTTCAAATAAAATTTTATTCGAATATTCGAATTATTCAAATTTGAATATTCGATGGTCGAATTTGCCTTATTTGCATATACGAAGATTGGAATTAGAATTTTATGCCAATTCAATCAAACTTTTAATTCTTCACACAAATTTTGTAAATCTGCCCCTAAATCTATCTATCTGAAGCCAGATTAGGGTCACCATGAGACTATGGCTGTCATGTCTGCCTAAGGGCTCCCCTGACTTCTTTATGGCATTTAGATTTCATTATAACCATGTCCAATGAAATGAAAAAAGTTGGATAGCACTGCTCTTAACTAAAAACACATACCATAAGCAAGAATTTAGAGAAAAATTGGAAAAAGAGCTGTGTTAAACTTTCTTAAAAAAAACAAATAACAAGGGATAGAGGTAATAGCCCTCTGCAGCAAAGGACTTTGATTAACAGGAATGACACATGCACTCTGACATTACAACAGTGCAGAGGAGGGAATGAATAACTGTTTATGTGGAAGTGATTTAGCTGCTTTCAGATTTTCACTGTAGCATGTAGAGAATAGCAATATTATTAATCTTTGATTCTGTTCATGAGTATTCATAGATGGCTGCATAGTCCATTAATCGTCACAGTGCTACAAGTGCTCAGTCTTTAATGTCTATAAGGGCTATTACATAGCTAAAGATGCATTACCTGTTTGTCTTGCCTTCTCACATTGAACTTATTGCACAAAATAGCTTCACAGACATCTCCATTCTGTAAAAGATAAAGTCACATCTGTATAAAGACAGCTACTTTGACACAATGTTAATTTTATGAGGTGCAAACTATGGAGCACTATTCCCACAAATAAACCACAAACTGCTGATTCAAGCTTGTGCTGTGAACTATGTTTGATGCCTAAAAAAGAAACTGCAGGAATTAAACAAGGAGTATGTTGTGAGATGAAAGGTGCAAGCTGAGAAGCTTCAGAGTGCAGTTAATGGCCTACTGAACTTCAATGTGTGACTGAAACATAGATTATATAAAATGATGGAATTCCCTTTTGCCATATATGACTCTTCCGACAATCCAATCACAACGGCACATGGTAACTCTTCAGAGAGGTGACATCTGAAATTCACAGAGGTGAATGTCACCTCATTATTAACATGTATTATTATTAACATGTATTTCTATAGCGCCAACTTGTTGCGTAGCGCTGTAGCGCTGTAGCGCTGTTGCGTAGCGCTCATGAAGAGTTACCATGTACCGTTGTGATTGGATTGTTGGAAGAGTTTATATGACTTTATAGAACTTCCCATGCCAGTCGGTTGAGCTGAAGAAGCTGCTCAGATGTGCAGTGAAATGTCTTCAATAATTACTCAGCAAGTACAATTTTTTTTAATTACTTATATTAGATATACTATGACCTGGATGAATAAAAATCTTCAAAGTCATTTACCTTTCTTATATTCTCCAGCTGAAGGTAATTCTTTTTTCTGGTGCTACATCTAAATTGCATCTCCAAGTATTCTGTATATAAAAAGACTTGGGGTACTTAAAGGGATTCTGATGTTGTTTTTATTTCTAAATGACATGTTTACACTGCAAATAATTCACTCTACAATATAAAATTTCTAAACCAGAAAGTGTATTTTTTTAAGTTGTAATTGGTGTGTAGGCAGCAATTTCGGGTCATTTTGCCTGGTCATGTGCTTTCAGAAAGAGCCAGCACTTCTGGATGAAACAAGCAGGTTTTCTTGCAGGCTGTTGTTTCTCCTACTCAATGTAACTGAATGTGTCGCAGTGATAATTCCAACCCGCAGTATAGCAGTAATGAAGACTGAAGTTTATCAGAGCACAGGTCACTTGATTGGAGGCAGCTGGGACACTGAAAATATGCCTAGCCCCATATCAGATTTTAAAATTAAATATAAAAAATCTGTTTGCTCGTTGGATTTCAGTGCAAAATTCTGCTGGAACGGCACTAGTAACTTTTTTGAAAGGAAACTTTTTCTCATGACATCCCTTAAAGTACTAGTGTTGACTCGGACACACATAGACCTGGATATGTTTTCAGTTTCAGTTTTCACTTATAGTGGGATATAAAAAAAAGAAAAAAAGCAAAATCTGTCAACAGCACTTTCATAGAGATGTGGTCTGCATTACAGCGCTACGCAACAAGTTGGCGCTATAGAAATACATGTTAATAATAATAATAATAATTGCAATGATATAACTGAAACCCAATGATTGTTGGCTAAGCTGATGTACAGCGAAACAAAGGGGCAGATTTACTAAGGGTCAAATTTCGTATTTTTTTTTTGCAGGGAATAGTGGGGGAATAGTGGGGAATTAAAAAAATTCAAACTCAAATTTTTTTAGCGCAATTCGATCGATCGAACGAACGATCGAATAGGGAAAATTTGATCGAATTCGAATCGAATATTCGAACGATTTTTAGCGATCGATCGAATTTTTTAAATTTGATCTTAGGGAATGATCCCCATTTCAGTAGGTTTAACCTGGAGAAGTACGTGATCGAATTTAAAATTAAAGGGGAAGTATTCATCCATTGAATTTTCAAATATTCAAATAAAATTCAATTAGAATATTTGAACAATTCGAATTCGAATATTCGTTGGTCGAATTTGCCTAATTTGCATATTCGAAATTCGAATTCAAATCTTTTAGAAAATTTGATCGAATTTTCAAATCCCTCATGTGAATATATGTGAATTTAGTAAATCTGCCCCAAAGTGATTCTTTTAAGATGATATTGAGTAAGGCCAGCAGAGAAGAGGCCAGAATGCATATTCATAATGAACGCCTTAACGGAAAATCTGTGTCAGGATTTAGTATGCAATGGAATGTTTCTTTAAGAAAAAGAACCTCTATACTGTATGTCTCTTAGATGGTTCAAGTAGAACTACTTTTTAATTATGTACCCTTAAGTTGAGCATAATACATAACTCCCAACATTTTGGAAATAGAAAGTTGACAAAAAGATTTGGAGCAGAGCACTACAACATTTTTTGACCATGCTCATTTTGTTGGCCTGACCCCTAATTACCATGGCAATTTTACAAAATTTGCCAGGTTATGAAAGTCTAAACACATTTCTGTGTTTTTTATGTGTTTTTACAGTTTTGCTAATGAAGGTGAAGAATTGCCATTTAAGCTGCAGATGAGTTTCCCCAACAGACCTCCTTATCTAAAACAATTACAAAAGTATCTTAAAGGACAAGGAAAGTTAAACTAAAGAAGTAGCTAAAAATGTTGTACGTTATTTTTTGTGCTTCTGTACAAGCCCAAGGCAACTATAGCCCTTTAGTAGTAAAGATCTGTGTCTCCAAAGATGCCCCAGTAGCTCCCCATCTTCTTTTCTGTTGATTCACTGCACATGCTCTGTGCCGATGTCAGTTACTGAGTTTAGGGACCCACTCAAAATATTCAGTTCATGTAGAATATTAATGTCACAGTATAAGTCTGATAAGTAATTAATACTGCTACCTGGCAGCACAGAAATCATAGCATCAGAATTTAACAGCCCTATAGCATCAGCTTGTATAAGAAGCCAACCTCATTTTCTGCTTGATAATTTGCAATGACCGATAAACTTAGCTTCTCAACAGCTGCTCATAGCCCAATGAGCATGTGAGTGTCACAGACACTTTCTAAGATGGTGAACAATGGTGTAAAACATGGCATTTTTGTCCTATTCATTTTTAGGGTTTTCCTTTAAGTATCTATTCTGGGCTTTCTGCCAAAAGCCAGTTAAGTTAGAAAATGTGTATCTTTTTCTGACTGTTCAGTGCATTAGATCAAAAAGAAAGTCAGGGCATTTCAGTACAAATGTGGAGCTGCGGGTTGAGCTGTCAAAAACCGGACTGTCCTGCTCAAAATAGGTCAGTTGGGAGGTATGATTATAGAGTTGGGCTTTAGCTGTAGGAAGGTCTTTTATTACAAAGGCATGTTGTATTATCTGTCAAGATGACCTTTCATTCCCAGCTCTGTATTACTTACTGAAGCAATGGAAATATGCTGGCAAACTGCATCTCCAAATTTTTTTAAATCACATCATCAAATTAGAAGAATAGGTTTGTAGCATTCTCAAGGATTGTAAAGTCTAGATTATCGTCCATCTCTGTCATTTTATTATGTTTGTCACATTCTTTTCATTGACATAGGGGAATATGCTAAAGGGTGAAAATGTAAACATATGATAAGCAAACTATTGTGATAATTATGCACTTTGTGTGAGACACGTTTCAAATACTGTAGAAGATTCTAAGCTCCCCAAATTTCCTTTATTTATTTATAGATGAAAACATATGATTCATGCATAACAGACACTTTGTAGGACTTCCATAATCCTGTTAAAGGTGTAGCAATTATTGCAGTTTACGCCTTTCACTAAATTGCCACCGTTGTTGCCAAGATGATGGTAAAGGGGCAGTTGCAAGAAGCTAATTAATTATTTATTAGTTTATATCAAGAATGTGATACTGTTTTATGATTTCAGAGAAAAAGGAAACAATTTTTAAAATATTGATTTATTTGGATAAAAAGGGAGTTTATTGAAGGCAGCCTTTCTTTCATTCAGAGCATTACAGATAATGGTTTTCCAGATAATGGATCCCATTCCTGTATTGTCAAAATTAGTGTTTTTAGCATATTCTGACTAATTTTATCAGCTAGCTGATGAGTCCCCGTGTAGCCAATTTAATATATATGATAACTGGGCTAACGAGGAGATATCCTAAAATAAAGACAGTTTTTATTTTTCATTCTTTACATGATTTCCATTAAAGAAAGCTACAAATGGGTCTCTATAGATTCAATGGTAATTTAATTATCTAATACCATACATGCATCTGACACAGCTATTCCTTCAGGTATTTAATTTAATATTCAGTTTCCCTGGTGAATACTATTATTAACTGACTTAGGAGTATATGATGCCCCCTTGACATACAGAACAGACAGGGAATAAGAGGCAGTGTTTAATTGAAGATATCTAAGTTTTTGGCTTGCTGTCCAGCAGAAAGCTGAATAAAGAGGCAAAGGCTGAAATATGATCATAGCAATGATACACTGACAACAGAACAGTAGACTATCTATCAAAGTATGAGATTAAAATCAATGAATGTACTCCAACTGCTTTTCTTAACATTTGTTGAAACAAAATTACATTGCTTGTAAACCAAGAAAACAACTGATACAAAGTGAAAATTTAAAATTAAAATTAAATTCCCTTTTTCTTATTCACATATCACTTGTTATTAGATCAATACCATAGTTTATCTTACTCTTATCTTGCTGCAATAATGTGTTTTCTCCACAAATATCTAAGAAAGAGATTTGAGTGCCTTCAGATGTCACCATACCTCTTAAAGTGTTAGGTCACACAGTAAAGACTGCAAAATGGCTGTAAAATTGGCAGGTAACAGAACCATGTTCGTTATACTTTAGAAAGCTGTCCTGCAGATGGTAAGGTAAACTTTATGTTCCCATTATTCTAATGGTCAATCCTTAACAGTTGCTGATGGCCACAAGTGCAGTGTGCAAAGGGCAATTTCCTTTTGCTCCTTTTCCCAGAATTCCAGTGTAATTGCAACCTAAATAGGAAGATGTCCCTGATAAAATTATGCTTAAAATATTTGTAAGGATTGTGTGTGATTTCCTGCACTCATCATGAAAATGACATCTGCACATAGCTACATAGTTAAATTGGGTTGAAAAAAGACAGAGTCCATCAAGTTCAACCCCTCCAAAACAAAAACCCAGCATGCATACACACACACATACACACACATCTCCACTCTTTCACACAAATCATATATGCCCATAGCTATACTAACTGTAGAGTTTAGTATCAAAATAGCCTTTGATATTATGTCTGTCCAAAAAATCATCCAAGCCCCTTTTGAAAGCATCAACAGAATCAGCCATCACAACATCATCCAGCAGTGCATTCCACAACCTCACTGTCCTCACTGTGAAGAACCACCTACGCTGCTTCAAATGAAAGTCCTTTTCTTGTAGTCTGAAGGGGTGGCCTCTGGTGCAGTGATCCTCTTTATGGGTAAAAAAGTCCCCTGCTATTTGTCTAAAATGTCCTCTAATGCAGTGATTTTCAACCTTGTGCCTCCAGCTGTTAAGGAACTACAAGTCCCACAATGCAGTAGTTTCTTAACAGCTGGAGGCACAAGGTTGAAAATCACTGCTCTAATGTATTTGTAAAGTGTAATCATGTCCCCTCGCAAACGACCTCATCCCCTCATAATTTAAGTCTTCCATCCCTCTAACCAGTTTAGTTGCACATCCATGCACTCTCTCCAGCTCATTTACATCCCTCCTAAGGACTGTAGTCCAAAACTGCACTGCATATTCCAGATGAGGTCTTACTAGGGATCTATAAAGAGGTATAATTATGTTTTCATCCCTTGAGTTTCTGCCCTTTTTTAAGCAGGACAGAACCTTATTTGCTTTAGTAGCTACAGAATGACACTGCCCAGAATTAGACAACTTGTTATGTATAAAAACCCCAAGAACCTTCTCACTTAAGGAAATTCCCAACACACTGCCATTTAGTGTATAACTTGCATTTATATTATTTTTGCCAAGGAGCATAACCTTGCATTTATCAACATTGAACCTCATTTTCCAGTTTGCTGCCCAGTTTCCCAACTTAGACAAATCACTCTGCAAAGTGGCAGCATCCTGCATGGAACCTATAGTTCTGCACAATTAAATATCATCTGCAAAAATAGAAACCGTACTTTCAATGCCCACATCCAGGTCATTAATAAACAAGTTGAAAAGCAAGGGACCCAGTACAGATCCCTGCGGTACCCCACTAACAACTGGTCCAATTAGAAAATATTCCATTTACCACCACTCTTTGTAGTCTATCTTTTATCCAGTTCCCAGTTGTCTATCCAGTTACATTAATTCTTTAGATGAATGTATGATGCAGTTATTCATGCTGACTATTGTGGGCACCCTATGGCTACTGCCACCTTGATGCTGGTGGTAATCCTGGGGTTCTCCAGTGTCAATAGGAGCACAATTTCCAATAGAAGGAGAGATGGATGTACAACTCCAATGTTTTGCTTGGGTTTTCATCCCGCATTGTCCCACTTCTTCATATATGACCACATGCTGTTATCCTGCTTTTTCTATATTAATAAAGTTTTCTGTCCTTTACAATGCCACTCTATATCCCACAGTCCTTTCATATATATATATATATATATATATATATATATATATATATAATCGTTAACAGAATTATGCATCCTATATGCTCACATGCCTAGATGTCAGCTTTGAATGAAGCTTTCTCAGCAACCATTCTCTCAACACCTTGCTGCTTAGGAAGCAGCAGAGGACACAGACCACAACAGTCTTAGGGCAGGTGGTTAGGACAGAGCTGTCTGCAGCCCCCTCACTGCAGTGGTTCTGGACAAGGTGCACACCACTTGCAGACTGGGGAAAGAATTAATAGCTGAATGAGCACTAAATGAATGAATGGGAAAGTTAAAACAGAAAAATACCATGTGTAAAGTTTATAAAATTATGTTTGTCTATAGTATGGAAAAGTATATTTGGGTTGAGGTTTCTTTTAAGTAAATCAAATTCTTTTTTCAAAGTCTCCTCACTGACTTGAGGAGATCAATATTTTTTTAACTTGCTTTTCCTCAAAGACAAAGCCTTAAAGTGTAGAATACAGCAGAAAAAAATAGTATATAATATTTTCCATTTATTGTGCCAGCCTAAAGGTGTAGCTGCAGAATAGAGGGGGGTTGTGGGTACAGGAGATGTTTACTCAAAGTAATGCTATTAAGCATACCGGTAAGAAACCGTTTAAATTGTGATTAGAGGTAAACAAGTTAGGGACCACCATGTGGTGGTTTACCTTTACGTGGTATGGTGGCTTATCAATTTTATGATCATAACCTTGTAACAAAAAACCCTGTTTTTCAAAATGACATGCACTTGCTCATTTACTTGAATTACTTAGACAGGGTTTTAATTATTATTTAAGTATTTTGAAATTTGTCTTAGGTGTGCACCCAAACCCCCCTCTTTTTTAGTAACTGTAGAATAATTTTTAAAAGAGAATTCAACCCTGTCAAAAAATCTGTACCCCCACCCCACATAGACCCCCTCCCTCCTCCCCCCAGCCTAACTGCCCCCCCAGGGAAATGCCCCATACTTTATACTTACACCTAGGTGCAGATTCATGCAGCAGAGTTCCACGTAGCCATCTTCTGGGTCTTCAGTAAACTGACTGGGCGTCTACATATGGGGGGTATGTTTTTTTTTTACAGGGTCAAATTCTCCTTTAAGATCCAAGCCTTGAGTTCCCTCTTCAGTAACCTCCTTATATTCTTTTTCACAGCTCATGCACTGTCTACTCTAAACTACTGTCAGATAAATGGATAGAACAACACACTGAGCAGACAGTGGGGTTACTGATAAATGCTGTCGCTTGTATGGAATGGCCCAAAAGAACTTATCGACTAAATACTTTTTTGATTGGGACAGCTGATTATGAATTAAAATGCATGCTGCAGACTTCATAGCTTTCTATATTGATGTTCCACATGCAGCTAGAAGTAAAGCCAATAATCACTGGAAGTGCCAAAAGTTAGCCAACCCCCCCAGTGATGATATGCACTTACCTGAAATTGCACTAGCCTGGGCAAGGTTATACTTATATAAGGCACCTGAGGACCTGTGCAGGCATTAGGTTTAGCCAAGAGTGGACAAGTCAACAACCAATAACAGACCATGTATGGCCAGAACATAACATTGTCTGGGTCTTGGTGGAAAAGTAAAAGCAAAAGAAAAAATGTATATGGAATGCAAACGCAGGAACCAACCATAGATCATAATATATAATAAGATTGCAATCATGGTTAAATCCTTGTTTTTGACCTGGAATATAAGAACAACTTGAGAAAAAAGTGATAGCCTTTATTTGAAATACTCCAGCTATTTAAAGAAGCCCTTATTGACTGGTCATGCTACAACAACAGATGTGTCAGAGCAGGGTATAGCTATTCATTAGTAAATCATTACTGGCTTTACATCAGATTAATCTCAATTAATCTTTTTGAAAATCTATACCATTGTAATCAACCATCAACATGCCACATTCCTCAAATTGCACTAGGAATCGAGGAGAAGGATGAACACTGGAATGGCTGCAGAGATGTCATGAGCTTTTATATATGCAGTATTCTATTTAGGATGTGTTTTTGGTGTTAAACGTTTTATAGAATTTACAATATATTACGATATAACGTTTCTATAGCAGCAGCATGGTGTTTCATCTTCTAATCTTCTATTTTTTACATTCATCGATTTAATCATAACTGTGCCAGATCTACTGCAACATCAGCTTCATATCCTTGAGCTATAGCACATGCTAAAATTGCAATGCTACTTTGCAACATATGGAGGGTTTTTTCCCACTTTGAAAATCAACACAGGATGGCAGTGTCTACACAGCAAAGGCTGGTTACACCAATTAAGTAAAAAGAGTGTTATTTTACCAGACAAAACTCTGTGGTCAAAAGACCAGTGCCTGGAATCGCAGATATTAAGCATTACAATAAGACAGTTTTTCTTTCTCTCTCTACTCACAGAATTTGTATAAGTAATCAACCCATTGTGTTTAAAGTTTCCTGCCTGAAATTTACTGACTCAGGTTTCATGGACAAATACTACATAAATGAGTCGTTCTTTTAGGAAATTGTGTAATAACCTTTTGCGTGCTAAAGCTGTTTATATCAACTTCAGTCAACTCAATGTGTGTGTCTGTTGTTGCCAGATTACAATTGGGTTTTTAGGAGCTGTTTGATTTCTGCATGCAAGAAAATGTGCCAACAAAATGTCTTTTCATCTGTCATGTCTTATAGGCCAATGCAATTCATCCAGTGAACACTTTGGAGTCTCATTATGTACACCGTGTCTGCTAATTTCCATAGGAATTAATGAAGTGGGCAAGTACCCTTTACTTTGTCAAGTGTAACTCTGAAATTCACTCTTAAATATGTCCATAGTCAATGGACTATTTAAATGTATTTGCATATAAGATATAAATACAAACCTCCACTTGGTCCTGCAAGAAACCTTGAACTGGAATTCTACTTGTTCTATTGTACTTGTTCTATTGTACAGATATGTTAACCAGAAAGCTCAAGACCAGGGGTTTTCTGTATAAGGGGTACATCTATCTATTTGGATCTCCCTATCTTAAATCTACTAATAAATCATTTAAACATTAAATAAGCACAACAGGATTGTTCTAGCTCCAATAAGATTTAATTAATTTGTGATCAAGATACTACTTTATTATTACAGATATTTTTGAATTATTTTATTACAATTAAGTCTATGGGAGATGGCCTTCCCATAATTTGGAGCTTTCTGGATAATGGATTTCCAGATAATTGATCCCATACCTGTAACCACTTAGTCAATTACCAAATGACTCATTTAAAGAATGCAACTCTGGTTCAGTAATGTTGTGTTAGAGCAGGGATCCCCAACCTTTTTTACTTGTGAGCCACATTCAAATGTAAAAAGGGTTGGGGAGCAACACAAGCATTAAAAAGTATCTTAGGGTGCTAAATAAGGGCTGTGATTGACTATTCGGTAGCCCCTATGTGGACCAACAGCCTACAGGAGGCTCTGCTTGGCACTATACTTAGTTTTTATGCAATTAAAACTTACTTCCAAACCTGAAATTCAAAAATAAGCACCTGCTTTGAGGACACCAAGAGCAACATCCAAGTGGTTGGAGAGCAACATGTTGCTCACAAGCTACTGGTTGGGGATCACTGTGTTAGAGGATGGTTGCTGCTGTTATTTCTGACTTTGACAGGGGTTGCACCCAACCTAGAATAGCCTGGACCTTTGCTGGCTCTGTTTATAACCCCTTTTAGGACAAAATGTACTCTAGAAAATTTGTGGAGAATACCTCAAAGACAAAATGTATACGATGAACAGATAAATTAGAAGAAAATATCAAGACAGCGTCAAGGTATACCACAACATATCACCCCAATAGGTCTTGGTTTATTCACAAATTCTCGGAATATGGCTGGGGCTTTATTTAGACCGAAAGGCATTTCTACACAAAAAAACTAAGCATCTGCAGGAGAGGAAGAAGGCCTTATGAATCCCCTCTCCAGGTTTTCCTTAGACTGGGACTCTGGGAGAGAGAGGCTATGGTCTACCCTTTGGAGGAGAGGAACCTGGAGTCAGGTCAATGGCACAGTCATAAGGTCTGGGTTTTGGCAGCTTTTTTTTATAGAATATTAAATTGGTGTGACGTGTAACTTCCCTGTCCACTTAGAGCTCTGGGCTCAAATTACAGCAGGGAAAAGAGGTGGGAGGAAGGAGGGGGGGGGAAGAGAAGCATACTGAGCATGCTCAGGCCAGTGTCCTGGAGATTTGTGATGAAGGACGGAAATCTGATACAGAAGCCCATGTTTACACAATTAAAGGAAAGAAGTGACATGTCACTTAGGATTTAGCGCAACATTACTGTGTATTTATATAGCCCATTCTGATAAAGCTTATATAGTTTTAGCCTTTCCTTCTCTAATGTTTGCTATAAGTAGTCTACTGGAATTGTTCCTCATTTGCTTCTTATTGTTTCTACTGTTCTGAAAAGAATAGTGGTTTGATACTGCAGAAACATATCGAGATGTATAATTATCCATATTATCTAATATGGTACTTCCAGTAAAGTTAACAAATGTGAATTTTTAGAAGGGCATTATATACTCTTTTGTTAATAGTCCCATTAGACATATACTGTACATAGATAATACATACAGAAAGTCTTTTGCAGAAAATTGCAAACTTTAACATTTTCCAGAAAAGGGAAACATTGTACAGGTATAGGACCTATTTTCCAGATTGCTAGCGACCTGGGGGTTTCTGTAATTTGGATCCTCATACCTTAAGTCTACTAGAAAATCATGAAAACATTAAATAAACCCAATATTCTGGTTTTGTTTCCAGTATGGATTAATTATATCTTAGTTTGGATTAGGTACAAATCCTATACCTGTATGCCATTCCTTTAAGAATATAACTGTGATCACTATGTCTTTAAATAAACGTGAAAAAATAAAATGCTATAATGGTATTTGACTTTTCATGAATGTAAAAAAATTTGACTTGCATGAAATAATGAACAGGAGAGAAACAAGCCAAAAGCTGTCTAAATAAGTAAAATGGACAGTATATTTGCTCTAACTAATTCATTTCTGAGGTTAAACATTATACATGCAATTACAAAAAATATTTTGTGGCATTGCGGGCTATAAAAAAATGACAGGTATTTTCATTTGAAAAACAATTCAATAGAGAAATGACCTTTAAAAATAGGCACTTGTCAGATAAATACATTGGTGCATTGCTAAATAACAGGGGGAGCTCATTTTCAATATCTGTTACAAACATCTTGTTCTACCTGTCAGGACTGATGATGATTGTTGAACAGACATTTCATGGAGAACCACATTTCTGTTTATATATAGTTTTTTTCTCACTGTTACAAAAAATGTAATAAATAAAAATAATAATATAAAAGCTAATTTGATTTAGCGATGCTTCTTGGTGCAACTAGAACAGATACATACACTCTACCTTTATAATCAGTATATAGGCAATCAAATATGAAGAAAATAATCCTATTGTAAGACATTTGTGTACATTTTATTATTTAATTTCATATGAAAATAGCCTCTCTTTTTCAAGCCCCCAGAAACATCATTTCCCCAGATAAATCTGTGTACTAAAGTTGCCTGACAGTTTGAAAAAAATTATAATATAAAGTAAACAGATATGCTGACATTGGGTCTGAGTTATAAAAAAAAGTATTCAAAAAATGGAGAGCACAAAACCGCATTCTTGTAAAAATTGTCATTTTGTGTAATTTCATTTTTCCCTTTAAATCCTTACTCCTCTGCTTAACAGCTGTTTTCCATTTATTGGCAATTTTCTTGCATCTGTCCCCAGTTGTTCCAGTGTGTTTTCTCATTTGATATAATAAACTTTCTATTCTAAAGTCCTTACAGTGATAATAAACCTGAGTTATTGTTTATTTCTAGAGTTTTTTTTGTATTTTATTTTCATATTTGTATTTAAATGGCAAGTTGTTGTTAATGTTATTTTCTCTATCAAACAGTGCAGTGGATATGTTTAAACAATGGAAAATATGATTTAAATCATATCATCTGTATGGTGTAGAACAAAGGATCAAGTTGCCATTGGTTCAAAGCCTAAATTGCAATGTATAAATCAGGTATGAGGTACAGATTAAATGCTAACTTCATAGTTTTAATCCCACAGTACAAAGTCCTCTGACCTTTTGCACACCCACTGCTTTCCAACATTGAGCAACTTAATAACTAGTAGTTTTTGATTTATTTAATGCTAAATATCTGGGTAGGATTGCATCATTCAAGTTACTCTAGCAACCATGTAGCAATTTAAATAGGAGACTGCAATATCATTAGGGAGGGACTGAATAAAAATTTTAATAATAAAAACTTGACATAACAATGCATTTGTATCCTCACATAACATTTGTTTTTTTAGATGGGGTCACCATTTAAAAGCTGGAAAGAGTCAGAAGGAAAAGAGAAATAATTAACAAAACAATAAAAAAATAAATCATGAAGACCAATTTTAAAGTTGCTTAGAATTGGCTATTCAATAATATAATATATAAAGTTAACTTACAGGTAAACCATCCCTTTATAAAGAGACATTATGCATTACCCAAAATTTACACCATCTTTGAAGTCAACAAGTATTTTGTACTTAAACTTGTGTCATTATTTTTCATGGTTTATGCCAGATGTGAGGTGGGGCAAGATAATGAATTTAAAGGGGTTGTTTGCCTTTGAGATAACCTGTAAAGGGGCAAATAAGTCAATAGTTGAGGATCGAGTGTGATTATACTCACGTACCAGGGTATCAGGATCAGACATCTCCTTAAAGGAAGTAAGACTGGACTTCAACGACTGAGCTAAGGCTGGGAGGTCAATGTCACATGTATCCTGAACTAAGACAGTGGAGGAAGAAGAAGGTAGGATGATTGCAGGACCATTAGTGCAGAGGAAGATAATGTAAAGCATGTATGGGGTATTATCACACACCATATAAACCATAGAAAAATGTGAGAAATAATACATTTGAGAATTTAACATGCATGAAAAATCTTATGCATGGTACTCAGGATTTTGCACATGAGAACTTAATCAAGAAAAAAAAGAAAAACAGAGCAAAGAGCAAAGACATTTCATTATCTATAGCATGCACTGTGTAAATTATAAAATGTCCAATCCTCTTTTCCACTGGAGAATGAGTGTTGCTAGTGGTGAACAAAAACTTTTGGAACACACATTTTTAGCAAAATAACTAGCACTAGTTAGATGTTTGTACAGGTATGGGACCTGTTAGCCAGAATGCTTGGAACCTGGGGTTTTCTAGATAATGGATCTGGCCGTAATTTACGTCTACTAGAAAATCATGTAAACATGAAATAAACCTAATAAGCTGGTTTTGCCTCCAATAAGAATATATTATATATTAGTTGAGATCAAGCACAAGCTCCTGTTTTATTATTACATAGAAAAATGAAATAATTGTTAAAAATTTGGATTATTTGGATAGAATTTGAGTCTATGGGAGACAGTCTTTCCATAATTTGGAGCTTTCTGTATAATGGGTTTCTGGATATATGTACAACTTTGTGTCCATAAGAAATATGCCGCTGGGGCTGGGGGGGCTGTCATATGTCTAATCTTTCTCATACGCATATAGTCTTAATGCTCACTGGATCATCCAGATTTCTATTTCTGGTTCTGGTGCAGAACAGCAGCAGAAGGCTAAAATCTGTTAGAACACTTTTGTGTACAATTTAAACATAAGCCAGAGAGGAAACAATTTACTTTCCTACTACTACTTTAAGGGTTTCAATTAATAAATAGCAGTCCCATAAATGTATCCCATGTTTTAGTGATAGGAAGTATTTGCAATCATTCTTTGGACTTTCAGTTACAGAAAGCTGTCCAAGAAAGAACGGCATTATTAAAAAGAGGGCATAAAGATTACATTTTTATTATCTATTATTCAAATGTAAAAAGAATTGGAGAGCAACCACAGATGGAAATGTTCTGGGGGTTGCCAAATAAGTGCTAGGCTTTGTAGCCCTTATGTGATCTGACAGTCTAAAGGAGCCTCTGTTAGGCAGTACACTTGGTTGTATGAAATTAAAACTTAACTCCAAGCCAAGAATTAAAAAATAAACACGTCTCACCACTGGGAGTAACATCCAAGGGGTTGGTGAGCAACATATTGCTCACAAGCCACTGGTTGGGATTACAGCTATACAAGAACTTTGCTATTTATTTTTATTATATTTGTTTTATATAAAAAAAGGGGGGTCACTTACAATCCATTGGCTCTCCTGCTGTGCTGCTGGACATGCATCCAACCCTCGGAAGCGTAATCAATCATCATAATTCTCTTCACACGGAGCATCAGTGTAGCCGTTAAAATAATTTCTTTATTTCATTATCTCAAAATAACATGAAGCGCACACAAAGACTATGCTTGACGTCAAGCATAGTCTTTGTATGCGCTTCATGTTATTTTAAGATAATGAAATAAAGAAATATTTTTAACAGGTCCCTGGTGCTCCGTGTGAAGAGATTTGTGCCCATTTGTTTTATGTCTGTAGGCTTTATATCCACTTTAGGGTACTGGCAAACAAAGAGCTTTGTTACCTGCAATAAATCTGCACTGCTACGGGTGCAAATATCCTGAAAATGCCTTCTCCTTGGATTGCCACAAGTATAAAACTGAACTCTTAAGAATAGGTTTTACATGTTTTTTTACTGTCATTATGAGTTTGTTCCAAAAATTATGGGTACAACTGTATAGTTGATTGACCTTGGCTGTCACAGCAAAAGTCTACTTTGGTACCTACAGGGTGAGCAATAATTCTCTGGGAAAAAGAGAAAGACATTTAAACATCACATTGTTTGATTCATTTAAATAACGTTTGAAATAACAAGTTTTGTCTTTCAGTATTAAAGTAAGCATAGGGTTTCTGTGAGGTTACTTCATTTACCCTGACATTTTTTTTTTTTTAATATTCATTTAAGCAATCAGAAGCTGTTAGACTCAGCTTAGAAAATAGTATATAGTTTGGCAAATACATATTAACTTATCTGAATGATTGTAATGAAAGAGCTAAAATGTGCACCAGTTGCAGCTGTGTTTCAGTGCCAGCCATCATATAATTATCACCTGAAAAAAGAATGCCCGGTGTATGTGCAGCAATATTAATATTATTAGTCAGTCTTGGTGGAATCATACACATACCATGTGAAGTATTTCTTCCTCTCTCTTTTTCAAACACGACAATTTGTTCAGTTTAAAATAATTATATAAAAATAGTATTTTTTCCAATGCAAGAATCTACAAATCTATTGTTCTTTAAAATGAATTGTTTTATCTCACCATGTATAGCATGATATCAGGTAAAGTTAAAATTAACGGGAAGATTTATCAAGGGTTGAATTGAAAAAATGAATTTTGTAATTCGAATTTCGAGTTTACTTCAGTGTAATTTGACTAGGGAATAGTCTAAATTCGATTCAAGTTCTAAAAAAATTCTAAAATATCAAATTCAACTATTTGCCATGCCCTATGGGGGACCTCCTAGAACCAATTTGGGGTCATTTGGTGGACTTATTTTTAAAATTGATTTTCAAATTAAATTCGATCTAATAATAATTCAATTTGAATTTTCGGTACTATGCAGCCAAATTTTAAAAATTTGATTTTTTAAATACATTTCGATTGGTTGAATTTGTAGTTTATGGGAGTTTAAGATAAACTCAAAATCCGGTCCCTAAATGATGTTGTCCCATTATCATCTACAGTCAAGAAAACATTGTTAGCATTCTATTGCTTAAATATTGATTTATGAGAAAATGTATACTGTTATATTTGAATATCCCTTTCTTATGTAAACTTAATATAATACATATTTGAATGAAAAGAAGTAAACAGGAGGGTGATTTAGAGAAGCTGTTGACAGTGTCTTGAGATCTACTGATCACCAGCTAAAGGTCTACTGGTAGATCCCCCATCTACATTTTAGGCATCCCTGTTAAAGCATAAAACATTTTGGGGCAATATTCAACATATAGTTCCAATTTTACTGCCTAGGGCGCAACAATGGGGGGTGCTGGGCAGCTACCTCTACTGCCTACCCCCTAGACTGGACCTGGCACTAGACATCCGCGAGTGCTGGTACATGCACCTCTACCACGCATATGCGCAAGAACGCCGTTACCACACACCACAATGTCGCTACTGCAAATGCATGAATGCAGCTACTGTGAGACGTGAAAGTGGGGCAATCTGGCTGGCTGGAAAACATTTGAAAGGGAATACAAGCCACAGACTTAACAGAGTTCTGCACTCATCAGACTAGAAATAAAAACTGGATTTGTCAACAGAACTTCAGACTGTAACCATGAGCTAGTAGTACAACTATTGGTTTTCACCACAAATATTCTTCTTGAGAGGATTGCAGTGTTCAAAACATGTCATGTGTCATGCTCACAGAGTTTAAGAGGCTTATTTAGTTACTCCCTGAGTAGAAAACGGTAAAAAATGGGAATTAAACATTAGTTTATATTCTATCAATAAATTTAATAAAACACTGTTTATGTGTTCCTGTTTATCCTGTGTAGGAATTCACTCAGATAGTAGCAAAAGTAGCAATCCATTTTCCAGTGGAAGAGGTATCCATGCCCATCTAATTCTCAAGCTGGTATTTTAATTAACAGCAGGGTTTTCCACAAACAGGGCAGTTTTCAAAAGTAAAGTGTATTCTCTTGACACCAGAACAAACTGGCCCAGTGGCATCCTGAATACTTCAGAAACAGGGCCAGAACTAGGGGTATGAAAAAATGGCATGGGCATAGGATGCAGTGGTTGGGGGGTGATGGGCTGTCTTGCCACAAACTTTCCTTGGCAGACTTATCACACACAAAATGTCTAGTCAAGCTCCCCTTGACAGACTTATTACATACAGGGATAGAAATAAAGCTCACACACACATTGATAAAGCTTTAGATAAGAATAATATATTGTAAGAAAATTAACACATCACCGATTGAACACAACACAATGTCTAGCCGAGCTTCCCTTGGCAGACTGAGAGGAACATCAGCTGGGGGACCCGCCAAATACCAATACAGCGTACTCAAAGAGCCAGATCAATCGGGCAAGGTTCTTCACAACCAAAGTTCTACACAACACGTCTGCTTGTAGATGAAGTCCTGAAGCCCCCTTAACTGAGTTCCTTTTTTATACCAGTGTAACAATAAAATAATCAATCATAACAGAATTTGGTCTTAATCCTAATTGTGGACATATACCAAAATAATGGCCATACACCCAGAACTGTGCGCATGAGAATGACCATGAGAATGAAAGCAATAGTTAACCATGTGAATGAAATGTATGCTTCCTCCTTGATAAACATGTTTATAAGTTTATAAGTTAATTACCTCAACTCCTGCTGTTCCCTTGTCTCCAGCTAATGCTAATATATCCATATTAATTACCTCAACTCCGGCTGTTCCCTTGACTCCAACTAATGTCAGTACATCCATTTTGTAACTAAGGAGCCATATTGAATACACTTGATCACACTCACATTCATACATGGCCTGCCATTTCACATTTGTATCACATGGGCAAATGCCTGTTCTGCCTGCTCTCCCCTAGTTCAGACCCTGGAAGATCTCAGATGGCAGCAGCAATGTTCTGTACTCTTCAGGCCCCTCACCTCCTGTTTATCACATCCGAGGGAACATACACAGGTAAGGACGGGTTGCCTAGAATGCTCAACTAGCTTGGCCCGACCTTGTTCACAAACTACTAAGGTAACTTAACCCAGAAAATTTACAAATGTTTAACTTAGTCTTTTATCTTTCTCCTCAGCTTAGCTGCACCTGCTCATTTCCTACTTCTTGGACAGAAAGATTACTCTCTCCCCTTTTTGGAAACTTTACATACCATATGAGTTATAAAGAAAGAGAGTGTTTGTATTACAGATGTGATTAGCCAATGGTTGTGCATGGAAATTTCCACCACCTCAATAGCTGTTGACAATCTCCATGCAGATTCACTGCATGTCCATACTGTAACATTTAACTGTGGCTATAGAGCAGAACCTCTTTTTTGACTGGCTGCGGACCTAAAGGCAAAGCTTGTGACATCACTGCAATGCTCATCTGTAAATAAGGCTCAGTCCTTCTGCAGGTTTAGGTACATGCAGATGGTAACATAGACTCTGTTGTCACATTAAATAACATTATTTTTAGGAAGCATAAATACTGAATAAGAAAGTTTTGTCTAAACACAATGCTTTCACTTTATCACTACTAAACGTGTTTAGCAGATGCAGAACACAATTATCAATTCAGTCATAGCAGTTACTTGTTATGAGTATTGCTTGTTAAGAGGCACAGTAGCTGTGACTGCAGAACTGCAACACTGGTTCTGAGCAATGAGTTTTCTAAAAAAAGAACCTTCTGGGAAGGCTCAGAATACCAATTGTTTCTTAATGACAAGCCTCCCAAGGTGAACTATTTAAAAGTTTTATCTTCAAGAGCAGCAGCCATTTACAACATTCTTCTGAAATCTCTTCCTGCACTTTGGATGTTTCCATCAAAGCTCATCTGTAATTCAGAGAGGATAGAAGAGTAGGCAGTTTAACATGCACTAGGCATTATGTTGTACTTGGTTCCTGAGAAATTTAAATGAAAAACTCATATTCAGCTAATTCCAGCCCTGGTATAAATTCTGTGTACCCGTCTTTTCAGGGATGAGTGCTTATCCTTCTTTATCTCACTTATTTCTCATTGCAGGCTCACAGAGAAGTAAAGCGGGGGTGAGTTTTATGCAGAGAAGTATTTTCTTAGATTTGCAAGTCTATTTTAAATGTCTGTGGCCAGCTTAAAAGCAAATCTGGTATAGGATCAGTAGTTATCTTTCCACATTATTGCTTAAATGAGTTATTTTAATTAAAATATATATAAGGATCATTTATTGCAAATGAACCTGTAAATACTGTTCCTTTGAGCAGTAGTTTGTGTCCCATCACACACTGAATATTATGTAGCAAGGATAACATATTATGATATTAGTACATGCTCTTTTAGCCTATTCATGCATACTAAATATACAAATGATTTATTAAAAGTAGTGTAAATCCCATACCGGGATTACAAATTCAGATGGTGTTAGTAGTCAATGCTGTAACAAAGCTGTTCTTAGTACTGGAATACACAAAGCTCCTCAAAGTAGCTAAACATATTCAGATGAACTGATGCATCTCTTTCATAAACAGGTGAATTTATTAACTCTCCTGACAATGAAAAACAAAGCTGCTGGGAAACCTTTCGGGCCCCCCGGTTTGATGTTTAATTATTCTGCTCAATTGTTTTTAATATCTGCTCAAGCAACAGGACTACAGCCTTCATATTAAGCAGCCTTAACATTATTATGTTGTGCAATTGGAAATGATTTGACATTTCTCGTTTGGATTTGACCAGGTGTTATGTTAGAGGAATGATCTATAACTGTTGCTCACTAACCGCTCGGATGTTGCTCTCAGTTGCCTCAAAGCAGGTGCTTATCTTTGAATTCATGACTTGAAGGCAACTTTTAGTTGCATAAAAACAAGTTGTACTGCCAAACAGAGCCTCCTGTAGGCTGTCAGTCAACATATAGGTCACCAAATAGCCAATCACAGCACTTATTTGACACCCCCGGGACTTTTTTTTATCATGCTTTTGTGGCTCCCCAACTATTTTTACATTTGCATGTGGCTCATGAGTAAAAAGGGATGGCAACCCCTGCACAGTGTTGGATTAATGAAATGTGGGACCCCTAAGCTACATCCACACAGGTCCCCCTTCCAGGCTACTGCTGGGTCTGGATGCATGCACTCAAGTGACTAGTCTTCCCAGCAGGTGTGCCTGACTGGACTCAGCAACACAAATAAAAATAAATAAAAGAAAATAGAAATAATAATTGAAAAAGCTAGATGCCCCCCTAATCACACTGAGCCCCTCATCACACTGGCACACTGGGTCCCTAGGTTATAGCCTAGTGTATTATTCTGCCCCTGCCCCTGCACTACAGTTTTTTGCACCTCACCCATTTAATTATCTGATCCACCAACAGGATCCAATCTGCTAATATTGTAATAATCATCTGCAGTGTTATGCTGTTATAGGGTCATGGAAATTCATAATCATTTTAAATATTCTTATATTTTACAGTAGCAGATATTCATTTCTAGCTAACAATCATTAACAAAGGCTAAACTACAAATCCCAACATCTCCAAAAAGTGAATGGCTGTCAGGGGTACAATGTCTGCCTTAGGTTTGGAATTCTTGAAACAGAACCTTCCTCCCCTGCTGAGCTGACATATATCAGGACAAGACAAATACTTGCTATAGGACATGCATGAACATAGTGAAAAATGTCAGAATGTCACAAAGCTGTAAGACCCTGAAACCACAAAATGGAAGTTGAAAGATGAAGGCAGAAAGGTCAGTTTTATACAACTATAGTTAATCTAGAGTTACATTTTATATACATGTGTAAAGCATTCATTTATAGACACATGAATTATGCATGCTGCTTAACACTTCTAAAATGATATTTCCCTTAAAACATAAAAACCTATTTCTTTGCTAGACCAATCACCAAAACAGCATCTTCAAAGTTCCTCTAACTCTGTTTAAAGAAATGAAAATGATACCATCTGCTAGGATTCTTGGAAACCGCCTGAGTTGCTGCCTTTCTTCTAACAATGCTCCAAATTTATCGCTTTCATCATTAAGGTAGGAACTCATTGAATCTTGCAAAGCACAAATATGTAGACACATTAAGCAATTCCGGGAGGCTTTGTTGCTCTTTATGTTTTAATAAATACAGGGTTTTTATATAACAATAAGAAAGTAAATGTCACCCTGCAGACTAGTGTTCATAATTATCTTCCTTGTATACAACTGAATTCATAAGGCTACTGCTTCCTGAGGAGAGCTCCAGCAGAATCACTGAAATATAATCAGACAATCTACATTTAAAAGTTTCTGCATGGTCTGTGTATCGCAAGATTTCCATTATAACCACACTAGCTGCTTCAGCATGATTGTAATCTAGTTTCTCAAAAGAAAACTGGACAGCTCTCTCACACAATACAATTGGTTATGGCCTGTGCAACTTTGTACCTTCACAGTTAATTGAGGTCAACATCAAGCATTTTAATACAGTTCTCTGATAGAGTCCACTCTGTGTGTGTATATATATATATATATATATATATATATATATGTAGCAGGAATATATAGTGAATAAAGTACACCTTCGGTCTCATGCATGGAGCTCTGAGGTTACTTATAATATAAAATTTTCAACAAGGGGTACTTTATTTATTTTAATACACAAGTTTTAGTGTCATGTGACAGAAATGACATCATTACTCATTGTTTATAACTGATTACATCAATAGTCACTGTTTTTAACAAGATGGTTTTGTGTATTAAATGTGTATATATATATATAATACACAAAAGCCGTGAATATCTTGTAAATTATATCCTTATAAACGGTGAGATCTGATGTAATCAGTTATAAACGGTGAGTTCCGATGCCATTTCTGTCACATGACTCACTGAAACTTGTGTATTATAATAAATAAAGTACCCCCAGTTTCAAAATATGAGGATATTAGAAATTACCTTGGAGTTCCATGGCCTGGCCTTCCGCCTCGTGTTTTTATATGGTCATGAAACTCCTCGGTAACTTATAATATCCTTATATTTTACAATAGGAGGTACTTTATTCACTATAAATATGTGTGTGCGTGTGTGTGGTTGTCAAAGGCATCTGGTTGTTGCATAGTTACATAGTTAAATTGCGTTTAAAAAAGTCCATCAAGTTCAACCCCTCCAATTTAAAACCCAGCATACAAACACACACACACCCCTACACTCTTTCACACAAACCATATATTCCCGTAGCTATACTAACTGAAGAGTTTAGTATCAAAATAGCCCTTGATATTATCAGTGGTGGTGCATGAATAAATTCTAGAAATAAACCTTGTTTATTGTAAAAGATGGATGGACCTCAATAGGTCAAGGGTGATTCTGATGTGAAAATAGTTGGCATATATACTGTATTGCTTTGGTAAAGGTATTGTTTAATATAACTGCACAGATACACTGAGATTCACTATGTATAAACTGGCACATGCATTTTAATTTGTGGACATGCACTGCATTGTTATGTTAAATGCATTGTTTGATATACCCATACAGATTCCAGGGAAGCTCTTTAGGTATAAATAATTGGCACATTTATACAGTAGTTAATAACCATGCGTGGAGACTGGTTGTTAACTATTGTCACATGGCATAAATAGTATGTTTCATAATAGATGCTTTATACAACAGAGTGTTGCTGGCATTCATATGCAATTCAAGCAAAGCTTGGGTGCAGTATATAGGACTGTATGTATAACCAGTTTACACTATCGTGACTTGCATTAAGTTACGGCCTGTATGGGTTCCATTGTATCGTGTAAGGGAGGGTTTCCTAATATTTTTTCATCCAAGCATTTCTCATAGTCTCCCCCCATGCAACAGTCAAAAACCTGTTAGGTTTGCAAATGTTCTTCTTATGGAGTAAGATTAAGGTGACCAGATTTTCAGAGTGAAATCTGGGGACAGGAGTGAACATGGCAGCAACAATTTTAGGCCACTCCCCCTTCACAGGAGACCCCCACTAACTACAACCCATTTTACAAATACACCCTCAGTGAATATATAAATGAACAAAGTGGAAATTTTGCATATAATACCCCCAGAACTCACAAGAGGACGATACAATTTCAAGAATAATAACACCAAAACTTATGGCAGGATTGCACAGAGGGAATATCATGTATAATTCCCCCAGAACTCATAGCAGGATGGTACAAAGGGGATTTCATGGATAATGCTCCAGAACTCACAGTAGGATGGCACAAAGGCAATTCCATGTATAATACCCACAGAACTCACTGCATGATGTCACAGAAGTAATGCCATGTATAATACCTCCAGAACTCACAGCAGGGTGGCACAAAGGCAATTTCATATATAATAACCCCAGAACACACAGCAAGATGGCACAAAAGCAATTTCTTGTGTAATAGCCCCAGCACTAACAGCAGGGTGGCACAAAGGCAACTTCTTGCATAATAACCCCAGAACTCTCAACAGGATGGCACAAAGGCCATTTCATGTATAATCACCCCCAGGACTCATAGCAGGATGGCATGGTGACAATCTGCATAACCCTGTTGCCACAACTCTTCTGTTTTTCCGGGTTTGTCTATCTATTTCTGTTACTGCTTGTTTTCTCCTGCACCCCCCACCCTGATTTTATTCCTGCACAGGGATGTTTCCAAGTTATTTTAGTAGAATGTGACACTCCACTGGGTAAATTCTGGAGGGGTCCTAAAGTCATGAAATGGGGTTGATCCCCGTGGAAGGGGACGAATGGTCATCTTAAGTGAGATGCATAACAAGCACAACTGGACAGCAATGTTTTTGAGTTTGTGAAATACTATTATAAACAAAATACTTATTTCATTCAAAGAATAACTCAAATGAAGTTGAAAAAAAGTTTAGGACTTCACAATCAGAAAATAAGGCATTGGTCAGTAGAAAGTCTCATAATTATGCAGCTAATATGGAATAATGTGTTAGAAAATTCTACTCTGCTGCAAACACATCATGCTTATTCAGTGCTCTGCATACATGAAATTAAAGAGAAACCTAGATAAATAAAGATAAAAACAAGGTTGAAGTTTACGAGTATCTGAATGATGTGTGTGTTTGGAGACTAGTAGGGAATGAGAGGTGTTTCATCTATGGGAGTCCAGCCAATATCCCCATATCAATATAACACTGCAGAGTGCTACTAGAGCATAGAGACTTGTGGCAATTCATCTAGGGCAGATGACATGGTGCAAAGTGCAAAAACAGAATGGAATGTACTGTGTACCTTGTTTTCCACATTGCATGTTGATAATCACCCCTTAATAAAGCTTAAAAGAGAAAATGAAACATATAAGTAATTCTAATCTTGTTCTAACTATGGGTTTTAACCGTATAATATTATTATGAATCAATATATTGGTCAAGCAAAAATATGTTCCATTACACAGTACATTATCTGTCTATCCATCTATCTTATCTATACGGACTAGATACAAATGAAACTGTCTAGCACATTTAGAACCATATGTTTGAAGGCTCATCTCTATAAATCAGTGTTTCTTAATTATACTTTTACCTGTGCCAGATAGAAGCCATATATTCGATTGATGCTCAGCCCAATATAGATGGCACAAGTGTTTCTTAAGCATACAATATATTGCATTTCCGCCATGATAATTATTTTCCATCAACACTACTTTATGTCTAGCAATCCATTTTTAGGACTGTCAAGTACCACGAAAAGAGCAGATGGAAACATTAGTTAAAATGTCTTGCTTTTGTGTGATATGTGGTCATAGACAGACTAATTTCATTTATGTCTGTTGCTTTCAAAATGCATCTCTTCAACTCAGCAGAGAAAAAAAACAACTTCCTGATTTGTTTACTTCCAGCCTTGAATAAAATCAAAGTTGGAATTATTACTGGGTCTGAGATATATATGGTTTTCTATAGATCTAATCTGCTATCACATCTATGTAAACCTGTACCCTTTCCACTTCTCCAGCTTGAATGGCTGCCTGCATCGCTACACAGCAGCTTGTTTAATTAAACTTCTGTAGTCTTTCTGAAGCAAATCCCAATTTTCATTCTGAGACTGTGCAAGTGGTCTTAATTTTTTATTATTTGTGTTTTCTTTAAGTATTTCCTAGTTTAGAAATCCAGCAGTTATCTGTTACAGGCATGGGACCGAGAATGCTCGGGACCTGGGGTTTGCCGGATAATGGATCTTTCCATAATTTGGATCTTCATACCATAAGTCTACTAGAAAATCATGTAAACATTAAATAAACCCAATAGGCTGGTTTTGCTTCTAATAAGGATTAATTTTACCTTAAATGGGATCAAGTACAAGCTACTGTTTTAATATTACAGAGAAAAAGGAAATCATTTAAAAAAAAGTTGGATTATTTTATTATAATGGAGTCTATGGGAAATAGCCATTCTGTAATTCAGAGCTTTCTGGATAACAGGCTTCCAGATAAGGGATCCAATACCTGTATTAGGGTCCCAATTACATTAGCAACCAGAAAATGGTTTGAATAACAGACAGGAAAAAGGCCTTAATAGATCATAGATCAGGAATGCAAAGTAGCAATAAAAATAAAGTGTCCGCGAGCAATAGTGTTTGGCTTCTGGGTTCCGTGTCTCCAATTTGAAAGTTGTAAAGAGTCAGTAGAAGGAAAATAATCAGTAACTATAAAAAATGGAGACTAAAATTGAAAAGTTGCTTAAAAGAATTGGCCAAGTAACCACCCTTAATCAAATATGTTTTTATGTTAAAAAAAAGTCGTGGCTTAGTGATTACTTAGGAGCATACACACTATTTCTCTTTCCAAGCGCTTATAAAGCTGGTTGCTTCCCACAAAATTGTAGCTCATAAAGTAAATGTGTACAGTTTTTAAGAAGTGGGTATTTCAGTAAAGCTTCTTATCTTGTGGCTGAAATGCTTTATTATACAGACACAACCCGGCTAGCTTTCTATCAGATTTCAGATAACAATCATGCTGAAATAGCTACTGATATAATGGAGATCCACCTCTCAATAAAAAGAATGTTCTATTTCTACTACTCCTCATTTTATCTCCCCTGGGCAGGCTAGATCTGATAAAAAGAATTGTGCACATCGTGGGTATCATCAACGGCAATCAGCAGTATGAATTTTATACTGAACTTCATTGTGATGTATGGATTAGTAAACAGGAAATCTTTATTACATGATTGACAAACCAGGCAGGTCCCATCACCTGACAGGTTTGAAAATGTCAGCATTTTCATATACACCTTTGTTTAGGTATGGTTTTGGTTAAACTTTTATTTAAAATTTAAGTTTTATTCTTGATTGAAGATATCTAAAAGTATGTCTATACATTATTTTCTGATTTAAAAAAGCAGTATTTTCTGTCTTAAAATTTTGTGGGTTTGTCTAGACAGAAGCCTAGCAGGTAGGTCATTCTTATCTGTACTCTACTCCTTTAAGTAACATTGTGAGCTCTTTTCTCTTGCAGATGTGACGTTTTAACTACAGTAGTGTAATTTATAAGGAAAATTTTGTTGGCGAAACATCTGTATTGGATTTCCATAAAAACACCCAATGCCAATGTGGTAGATGTTAACAGTAAAAGGTGCAGACTACTCGCTTTGGTATTCCATCAAGGGTGTGTTGGTACAGTTCTCTATAAGAGCGCTGTAATCGTAGAAACCATAAGAAGTCTGTGGGGTTCAATACCTGTATTAAGATTACTTTAGATGATCAAATGTGCAGTGCTTTTTGTAATAACACCCTTCTTATTTCTTAACAATGTCAGCATCAATCCATTGTCATTACCGGAAGCCATTGCAGCTATGTAAGTGGAAGAACTGTGCCCAGCTTTTCTAAAGGCTGGGAAGCTTAAAATTTGTTCTTAAAGACATAAAAAACATACACCTAAAGTTTTATTGGTGAATGCCCACTATGATTCTTATGACAGATACCATTTTCCGCACAACAATAATGCCAAAAACTTCAGATGTGCTAAATTACACAGACATTATTTTAAAAAAGGTGTTCTGACCATAAGTACTGGACATTAGATCATCTAAGGTCTTAATACAGATATGGAATCCGTTATATGGAAACAGACATTAAATAAATCCAACAGGATTGTTTTACCCTAATTATCAAAACAGCACAAGTCAAATAATATCTGCCAGAAGCAGATACAGCAAGACTGATTAATAATCAGAATATGCAGACTGCATGAGGTCCTGTGTTGTCATGTAATCAAATGTGGATTTTATAGTTTTTGTATTGTTTAATATAAACTTTCTCCAAATGGCTGCAGCAAAATATCCTCCAAATAGAATCCCAGTTTATCTGTTTAAATCTGACTCCATGATCTTTGTCCCTGCAGCTGGAGTTGGAAACAGTAAAGGGGATGTAAAGACAAAAATAACATCCAATACAAATATCCACACTGTCAGTGACTGCTCTACAGGGAAACAAAGCTGCTTGAGTTCTGCATGGCTGGAAAGTAAAGCGGGGGCTCCCCTTGCCGTTCAACAGTATGATTGTTTCTCTGCAGAGCATTGAGGGACCATCTGACAATTCCTATCCACAGAAGTAAATGAAGGGAGAATTTCACTGCATACAGTCAGGTTTCTTATAAAAATGGTAGACATTTTTCAATTAAAGTATATTGGAGATAGATTTCTTTTTCATTAAAGAAAGTGAAAATGGGATTTAATTTTTTGACTTTCCTTGTCCTTTAAAAAGAACAGATTAATTTACCTGATGGCTTTAATTATAGGGAATAAACTTACCTGATACCGAATGGCCCTTGTGTAGTTAATGGCATCTTTTCAGTTTGGTTACCAATAAGGCATGTATGAAGTGTAGTTGGAAGTTAATTTATGGTTAAATAAAATATTACAATATCATCTCTATCAAGCATTCTGTAGGTAGATCTCTTAACAAGGAAAAAAACCTTGAAAGGTCTATGTTTATGCATATTTAGAAGTTCTCCCTGGTGGAACAATTAAGATCGATGCATAGTTAGCGCTGGCTACAATTTTTGCTTGATAAGGCAAAAGTTTACAATGCTGATTTATTGAACAGATTTTATTTGGCCATAAAATCACTAAGTCGTGCACTTATGTACCTAATCTCTAATTAAAGATGTTCATCAAGCTGTGTTTATATTCATTTCTTTTGATACTTTTGCACACTGTTTGACAAGTGTTGATTTTGTGTCCAGCAATCAATTTGAGTGGAAGGACTGGCACTGCTTACAGCATGATCCCCTGAAACTTTTTTCAACCTTTCAAGGCCGCTCGACAGCTAATTATACTCTAACTGAGACAATACTTTACAGCTATAGCTCTCAGGGAACGCACTAAAACCAAATCCCTATTAGGCTGTGATCCCTACACTACAAGCCAGTCTTGCCTGAGGGGAGATCTAGCCCCTTACTATTCCGCCTAGTTAGAGACAGGATGCTGTTGCTTACTAGTTCTATCTGCCTCACTTTCCTAGAAAGTGCTGTAACAGAGAACTACCCTGCCCTGTCTACTCCTAGTATCCCTACCTTCACCAAAGCCTTCCTTTTACAGGGGGCTACACTCCCAGGCTCCCATAACCATCTACTCCCTCCTGGAGTGTCATAGGAAAGAGGAAGCTCCACCCTCTGCTCAGCACTCTACTGAAGTGTGGCAGGACTTGTCATCAGTCTCTGGGCCAATGATACACTACACATTATGCTAATAAACAAAAGTAGATACATGATCTTTTGCCTAGCAACTAGAAAACAAGGAGTTATAGGCATTTAAAGGAACAGTTCAGCATAATAATTTAAACTGGTTAAATAGATAGGCTGTGCAAAATAAAACATGTTTCTAATATAGTTAGCCAAAAATGTAATGTGTTAAATTGAAAAGGTGATTCTCTACTATAGAGAGATATATCAAAATAGGTTACAAGCTGAGATCTGACACCAGTCAGACAATTGTGAGGATAAGAGAGAATAGAACCCCACTTGTAACCAATAATTTCAATCAAGTATGGGTTAAGAAAACCTTATTAGAGAAATCTTATAGTTCTACTCCTAAAGTGCAGTGCAATAAATAGTTAAATCAAAAGTTCATGAATTCATCAATTGGAGAATTCATTTCTGATAATTCTAAATCAATGAAAATAATTAATAAGTAGAAAAAATCCAATTAATTGATTAAGTGAAAAATTAATTGAGGTACTAACTAAAAAATGGTTACACGATCAATTCATAATATTTATCTGATCTGTGAACCAAATAAAGTGCAGTGCTACTAATATACTTGAAAAAATTATTAAAAAGGATTCACTAATAAATAAGTTAATATGACCAACATTAGAGGTGAGTTAAAAAAAGAATTAGGAAATTGGATAAAATTAAGAATGGTGGAGCTGTCCCAAAGAGAGCTAGCTGCCTGTATATTGTTCTAAAACTGGGATACCACAAAGTAAAGGCAGGACAGGGTAACCGGGACTGTGGCCTTGTAGATTACCTTGCCCTGCTAACTTGAGAAGAACTACAGTATTATTGCCCTAAAAAGCCACAAATCCTCGGCCCCTTAGAAAGGAAGGAAGCGTTGTAGTAAAAACAGAAGGATTATGCAAAAAGGAAACAAACACCTCTCACTCGTAATCAGACCCAGACCCGAGTGATATAATAAAAGGAGTATAAAATCAAATAATAGGATGTTCGCCAACGCAAGTTTCGCTAATGAGCTTTTGGAAATTTTCATGACTTTTGGCCCATGCACAGTGGGTCGGGTCTGGAAATCTCCTCCAACTGTGCATCTGCTTTTTTTCCTTACAGGTAGAATTAGAAGGGGGACACCTGGGATGTACCTGTCCAGTGAGTTTGCAATTGATCCTTAGCAGCTCAGATTCAAAAGCAACAGTTATGAGCCACATGCCCCCCTCAAGTCATTGTTTGGTTACTTACTACCTGGTAACCAACCAGTGGAAACCAAGAGAGCCGCAAAGCAGGAAGTAGTGTTATGGCTATTATGTTACACATCCAGTCACTCCAGGCTTTATACATTACATTTTTGGCTAACTAACTACATGGAAAAGTTGTTATTTTGCCCAGTCTATCTATTTGCCCAATTTTTATTCTTTTACTGAACAATTCCTTTAAAGCCATAGGGGATCATTAACCCTATGGGTCCAACAATTTATATAATTGTTGCTCCTTCCTAGATTGCAGTGTTTTCTTTTTTTATTACTCTGGTCAGTAAAATCAGAAGAGGACAGGGGCTACATCTTCAGTAACCCAACCATCCAATTGCCACCAGTATCTTTTGTGTTCTTCTGCACAGGCATAAGACGATAGGCAGCCAATGAATTAAAGCTAAAAGACATTTTATCTTATGCTAGCATGACTGCTGATAAAGTTATATTTATAGTAGTGTTGTGATGATAGGTTAGCACAACTAGCTTCTTTCTTACCTAATTAGTATATTAATTAAAAAAATAATATAATTAACATGTGGATTTCTGACATTCACAGTGATCTTTAAAGAGGTGAAGGAATAACAGTACAATGCTCAAAGACAGACATCAAACCTGCAGGATGGGTGAGGTGATGTGGACTGGTAGCAAAAAATTGACACAGAATATTAGCTATGCAAAGCATATCAACTAACAAATATATGTTTGAAAGCAAGCAGCTAATGAAGGAAGCTGCAAAGACTGAGACATGTAAAGATGATGACAGCACACAAAAATAGAAATATGCCTTATCAATAGCTAACAAACATGAAGTGAGTTTCTAACCCAGGGGTAAGATAGGCAGAGGCAAATTTTCAGGGATAGTGACACACAGGGATAGTGACACACAGAGTCTTGTAGCTGACAAGCAAACTGTACACAGAAAGAACAGTGCTCTGCAGAACAGATACAATAGGGATAACAGGTTTCCATGACATGTTCGTGCCAAAGGGATTGCTTGAGGATATAAATGGACTGATTAAACATTATTCCATAATGAGCTGTAAATGAAACCATTATTCTTTCTGATAATTGTAATTTTTAATGTTATGGCGGTGCTTGTTTTTCTCAATTTTCCTTTTTTTAAATTAGTGAAAGAAATGCCTGAGATTATTCTGTATAAGCAGGGAAATTAGAGTGCTCATACTATTTCGAACTATCTTACTATTTAGAGAGCCTACTGTAATTGTAACTTATTGCTACATAAATAGATGATAAAAAGACTGTGCACTTGTTGTGCAAAATATATACTGATATGCCTAGTCAAAAACTCTTCCACAGAGACTGTTGCTAAGTTTCTTTCTGCCTATATACTGTATTTCGTGCAGTTGTTTGATTAACAAAAAATAGATAATTTGTTGACATAAGTGCTAAAGGGCTCTGGCCAATAGTAACCAATCAGCAATACTACAGTAACCAAATAGCATACTACAATAAAAGTAACCATCTGATTGGTTGCTATAGTTATCTGCACTGGTGCGTTTTAGCACATACACCATGTTCATAAATCAGTCTCCTCAAACAATACACACATCAAAATGAATTTGAAAAACAGGACAGCAGGTGGGAGAACTTTCTTAAAACATTTTTTTTTTACAGAAATTAGCTTCTTCATAAGCATGTTCTTCCAATGCAGATTTGTATGGGTCACAGTTAAAGATAGTAGTGAATTATGCCTTTACCCTTGCTGAAATTTAGAGACCCAGAAAAACGAATTGAAGAAAAGTTCCTTAGAAAGTGCCAAAACCAACTAAAATTTAAACCCCTAGAGAGCAGAGCATTCTAGAGGAAATGCAGATATTAAATCTACTAAACTAAATCTTGCAACAGGGAGAAGAAATGCTTATACCATTCTTTTATACTGCTCTGTCCCATTGATTATCAAATTATGTTGCTTGTGCTATGTAAGATAAAAGTCTTAAAGGTCGGTTATGGTCATATTTAAAGAGAATGTATTTTGCTCATTGAAGACCATTTTTATGGTTCATTTACGTGAGGTTTGGAGTGAGTGCATTCAGGGTCAGATTTACATAGCAGGCGTCTGTGACCTCCCTTTTATTTGTTCAAATTTTCATAATTGGGACAGAGCAATTGGAATTGTCACACATCTGAACCAATGTGGGTGTAGTTGGGCAGCATGCCGGCCCCTAAAATCCTGCCGCCCTAAGCCCGGGCCTAGGTGGCCTCTCCACAAATCCAGGCCTTTGCATTTGCTCATCTAGATAAAATAGAGCTATGATTGAATGGCCTAAACCATGTATTCGTATGTCTTATAGGTGAAAGGGGCCCTGGCCAAATGTTTGACCTCAAGGGGAACTTGAAATGTCTGAAAACTACTAGTCAATAAAATACACAATAGTGTTATCTTCTTGAAGAAGACCTAGGAGACAAAGCATTGTCTTCCCTGTGCAAACTATCATCTTTATGAATATTTTGTACTTATTACAATTTATGAAGAGGAAGGAGTTAATATGATTATTAATAAAAATAAAACAAAGCTACACTCCTGAGTATGTATCCATACATCATTATTACTCTATATTATTATTTCATGAAGTATATGAATGTTCAGGAAATAAATATTGCGAAGTGTTACTTTACCAATATACTGCTAGAATACAGTGATTCAACTTCGAGTGCCTAAAATCAAAATCAAAATAATATTTTTGGGAAATATTGAACTTCTTAGATTCAATATTTATGATAGGTGCTGGAAAACTGCTTGCTGTCCATGGTACAATAAATCAGCAGCTTTAATTGTAATGTCCATAGAAAGAAGCAACAATGAATCAACAATGGCAAATACTGTAAATGGTTTCTTAAATGAAACATTAAAAACCAAGGCAACACTTACTTGTACATATCCAAGATTCATAAAATTTCACATAAATTAATTGTAAACATTACAAAATGTGATGGAGTGTCAACTAAACAATACCATTGGGTCTTGTATATCATAAAAATGTATAACCACATTTGAAGAAGCTTGTGTTCAAGGCCAATTTAGGTCTATAGTTTTAGCCAGTTTTCTTGCATCCACCTCTAAGATTATCATTTTTCCCATTAACCTTTCTGAACAATGTGTTCTGACATTTGGGCAATTATGCTGCAGCATGCACAATGGGAATCTTTTATTCTCCTGCCTATTATACAAGATAACACAATTAAATTTCAATAGTTGATCTTGGTCAGCGAATACAAAAGCAATAGTGTAGTGGAAAATGTATTCTTGTCTGTTTTTATATCTTATAAAAAGTGTTATGTTTGTGCCTATAGAATTTTGTTAACATGAAGAAAGTTTATCATATTTATTGTAATGCAGTTACTGCTCTTCTATAGCCATGAAATAAGGAAAAAACAATATTGTGATTTGGTGTGATTTAGTATATCATTTAAAGGCATGTTTTTCTGTTATTTTACTTAACTACTTGAATGAGCATCTCTAGAGTGTAGACTGTATTTCAAATGGGCCATGTAAGAGAACATCTTTGAGCTTCTCCATTGTATTGCCTAGAAAATTTCTTAAGTTCTAGCACCAGGTTGATCCATGGTTTTTTGGCCAGATCTTACTACAGAAGATTCCCCAGGCTTTCTGGGGTGGGGAGGATTTCAAAAACAGCTGATATAGGACAATACTTCCCTACATTCTCCATGTGGTAAGCAAATTATTTACTATACATGTCAACTATACATGTCAACCAAAGCAAGGTTTCCCTCAAGTCAGGATTCAGGTCTAAAGCTGATGGGGTCTAAACAAGGGGTACGCAGAAGTCACATATCCAGGGTGCAACAGATGGGGAACTAGGTTCATATTTCTTGTTTCTACCCCTAATTTAGCATACTGTAACTAAACTTAAAGTGAATTGCCTTGAAGTGTTTAAGTGTGTAAACATCCTGTGAAAGAAGTCTGTGGCATGTTTTATAATTGCTACCACAGTTTTATTGCTAAGTGTGCAACACTAATATTAATTGGCAATTATAGATAATTGGTTTCACCTATCCTATGGGACACATTTACTAATGGTCGAAGTGAATAGTCAAACAAATTTTGAATAAAAAAAATTTGAATTTTGAAGTAATTTTAGGCTACTTCGACTATTGAATTGCAAAAATTTTAATATTTGACAACAAGTAAAATTTTCGAAGTACTGGCCCTTTAAAATCCTTCAACTTAGACACTTCACCACCTTAAAGCTGTCAAATTGCCATTTTAGCCTATTGGGGACCTCATAGAACATGTCCAGAAAAATGTTGCAAGTTCCTAGAATTCAAAGGAGTTTCGAACGATGCAATTGAGCGATTCAAACAACTTTTATTCAATTAAAAATGGACCTATTCGATGAAAATATGTCCATTTTCGATCGAAAAGCCGTTTTTAAAAAATTTGAGGGTCAAATTTCAAAGTTGTTTCATTTAGAAAATTCCCTTAGTAAATCTGCCCCTATATGTCTCCTTTCAGAGCTGGTGCCCAATACTACAGAAAATATCTTAATCTTATTTAGCCATCAGTTGCAACTAACTACCTGCTAAGGCAAGAGTTATAAAGAAACACTAGATAATATTTAGGAAAAAAGATATATTATTTTAGATGTAGTTAGATCCTCATTTTCTTTATTTACTGAATGTCCTTTATTTATTTATTTATTTTTTTAGGTAACTTTTTTATTTATTTTAATATCATACATACAGCCAAGTCCAATACAGTTCAGTGTGTATAGTAAGTGGAAGCAACATTGAATGATACATCAGTAGCATATAAACAATATTCCAATACAGTAAGCAGCAATATAGAAAATGAGATTCGCCTCACGCCATGGTGTCCATATTTTTTCATATTTGAACTGCGTCCCTCTGGCTTCAAATGTTAGTTTGATTAGGGGATAGCGTTGTGAACAAATTGTTTCCATGTCTTGATTGATGGAGGTTGGGACCCCCTCCAGTGCAGGGCTGTGCTTTTCCTTGCGTAGAATAGGAGTGAGCGATATCTATTTCTAGAATATTTTGACATTACAATATTATCTAGTACTCCCTGGAGGCATATCAGGGAAGCACTACTAGTCCATCAGACCCAGAGGTTTTATTGCCATTTCGTCTGTGGAAATTGGGTAGTTTAAGAGTGCTAAAGTACCTTGTGTCAATGAAGGAATAGGAATAGCCTCTAAGTAGCATGATAAGTTATTGGGACTATATGTTGCTTTGGAGCTATAGTATATAATGCTCTGTAATATGCAGCAAATTCTTGAGCTATAAGTGCAGGGTCAGGGGTGAAGGTCCCTGTTGGGGTTTGGATGTGAGCTACTGCTGTAGAAGTGGCTTGTGCTTTAGCTAGGTAAGCCAGCACTTTGCCATGTGTATCCCCTTTCTCAAATACTCTCTGAGACTGGTATAGTATGGCTTTTTTAATAAGGACTGTTTCCTCTCTCCAGTTTATTCCTTGCTTGCATTAAACTGTTATAGGATATGGGAGTGGGGACTAGGGCATATTCCTTCTCTGCTTGGGTTAGCTCTTCTTCTGCCTTCAGCTTTAGCAGTCCTTTTTCATTTGTAATGTGAAATGACATTATACCTAGAAATTATTTTTAACAGCTACTAAATGCAGCTTTAACTCTTTGAATCACATGAATATATTATATTTAAACTGTATACACCACGAGCATTGAAAAAATAATGAGGCATAAAATACCTCTGTCTAAAACTGGCTATAAATTAATTTTGGTACCTGAGATTTGGGATGGAGATGTGTTTGGCCTGAGGCTATGAAGAGGAGTAAAGTATTTTAAACCTGGTTGTCCAAATTAAATATATCACAAGTCCACAACACCTGCAATATAAAACACTGTTATGCATTGGTACTCCCTTTTAACCATTATTATTTATGAAAACGTAAACTCATCTGCATATGATGGAAAACTGTGCACCAATATAAACATATTTTATACATATAAATCATGAAATAATTTTTTTCTTTTGCTCTGTTTTTGCCAGCCTTTAAAATGATGTGACTTTGCCATATTTATTTTCAGATATGAATCAAATAACCATAATGACAGGGCATATGGGAAAAAAAATATGACAGATACAGAACATAATTCATAGGTGAAGAAACAAAGAGAAGGATTTAATTTCTACATCTCAGATTTCTGTTTCAGCTCCAACATTGGGGTCTTATTTTTTTCATCAATATGCAATGCTCTGTCTCCATGGAAATCCCTTGAAAAATCCAAATGAAAAAGGAAGAAATGCAGTTTTCTTTTAAAGTGGCAGCTCTCATTAAAAAATACAAATCGTTGCTGTGAGAATTGGATAGGAACCATTATGAAGCAGCTTTTGAAAATGCTTTCTCTTTTATTTATGCAAACAAGATTACAAATACTGTTAAAAAATATTTTCTAAGCAACTTACTTGAAGTCAAGGTGTTTGTTATACAGTATGTTTCTGGTGTGTAGCGAATGTGAATTAGGCAAGGAGGCTTGCCATGGACTTTCTTTATGAATAGTATCAGCACAGGCTGCATAAGAGTTTGAAATATATTCTGTCTGATATACAACAATTGTATTTTAACCTTAGTATTTTACTAGCCGAGAGCAGCAGCGGAGAAATAGTTTTCCTTTGCTGAACTTGCTTGTATCACAAATGACGGTATTTTCTATGCAGCTGTCCCTCAAAGAAGCAGAAAAAAAAAACAAACAAAACCTAAAATCCAACAACAAAACCCAACCTAAAGCTCTGGATATGTGGTTACTGTAATGGAATATTCAATAAAAGATATTTTGAAGTGTTTAGTGGCTCGTAGCATAGTGTGTAAATTACATAAAATCATTTTTTAGTCTCATTGATTGGAAGAGGATTATAAAGAAGCTGTTTTAACATTAAATTGCTACATTTATGGCACTTTTCAAATACAGTTTTATTGTCAGTATTTCACATTGTAAAAATACAGTTCCTGAGCGTTAAAACCAATATTGACGATACAACAGCCTGCAATCTGAAAAAGCCAATTAATTGTTCTGAATTATTTTATTTTATTTTCATAGAGTCATTACTGATAGTCTTCTTAATGAGAAAAAAATTATGAAAAGCAGCGCAAGTTGGCAGGAGGAGTTGGCTCAGAGGCTAAAGGGATAGTGTAGTTTCTTTTAAAGCACACTGTGTTTTCTTAGGTTTTTCTTGTTCCTTAATGTTTCTTAAGATATCTAGAAAGAGGACATATACTATATATAAGCAGAATTGTATGTATAAATATATATATATATATATATATATATATATATATATACACAAGTATGGGACCTATTATCCAGAATGCTCAGGACCTGGGGTTTGCCGGATAATGGATCTTCAAACTTTAAAACTACTAGAAAATCATGTAAACTTTAAAAAAACCCAATAGGCTGGTTTTGCTTCCAAAAAGATTTCCAAAGAAACGTTGCTGATTGTACCTCAAAAATAAGGGGAGACAAAAAACAAAAACGAAAATATAGTGTAGCGTTCAAATTAAGTTGAAATTCACCCAGTAGTGTGAGCTAGTTTTACACTATCAGTGTGTTAATCATATACCCCATTGGTGATTTCTTTCACACGTGAAATTAAATAGCCTTCTACCACCATCAAACAGTGTACGTGTATAGTAAGAAGGGATTTTTAGTACAGATTAAACGGTACCCACGCAGTATCAAGCTTGTATCTGATTATACTCACAGACGTTTAAGTATAGTATGGCGTTTATCTACAACACAAACTATTCCATCGACTTTTCGATCTGGGTAGATAATAAGAGCGGCATGTGCGGAAAATTTCTTAAAAATGTTTTAATAAATCTTATTGCACTTACAAACACTTCTTAAAATCGCTTTTAAAATACAGAATCTTCCTTTCTAGAGGTCAGACTCCTTGCGCAGTTCTGTGTGCAGCTTCACCTCCAAGGTCGCGAGGCTGGTGCAGCGTTCCTTGAGTCCTTCTGCGCATGTGTCTCTTTCCACAGACTTGTCACTTCTGACGCGTTTCGCCTTTATCTGGCTTCCTCATAGAGAAGTACCAGTAAAGTTTAATTATATCTTAGTTTGCATCAAGTACAAGCTACTGTTTTATAATTACAGAGAAAAAGGAAATCATTTTTTAAAAATTTGGATTATTTCATTACAATGGAGTCTATGGGAGACGGCCATTCCATAATTTGGAGCTTTCTGGATAACAGGATAAGGGATCCAATACCTGTATATATATATATATATATATATATATATATATATATATATATATATAGTTTTAAAATGTTGATTTTTTTTCAGCCATTGTGTGAATATTAAGGGCAATGGCACCTGGGGCAATTATCAGCATTTTGCCACCATTGCAATGTCTAGCTCAGCAAAATGCTACCAGTTACTTTGCCATTTACTTCAAGGGTAATTGATTGGACTACTGCTATTTTGAAAATTTTGGGGACAACAAATATTTTCTAGTAATAAAAGCTAGATTGGCCCCTGATAATTTGAAACAATTTGCATTAATTTGCCCCTGACTAAAGCCAATTATCTTGCATAAGAAAGCATTGAATGGAGGAATGAAAATATAATTTTGCCCCTTTATAAGAGGCCACATGCAGTGCAGTGCAGTTTTAAGCTCTCGTACGGTAAGAAGGATATTAATGATTTGGAGAAAGTGCAGAGACATGCAACTAGACTAGTACAAGCAATGGAAGAATTACACTATAATGGAAGATTGTCAATGTTGGGGTTATGCTTGCAAGGGGACATGATTACCCTTTACAAGTACATTAGAGGGATTTTTTTCACTTGGAAAAATATCAAAATACAAGAAGCCATGCCTTCAGTCTAGGGAAGTAGACCAGTGACTTGTGAGAAACATGTTGCAAACCCTTGGATGTTGCACCCAGTTGCCTCAAAGCAGGTGCTTATTTTTTAAAATCATGGCTTTAAGGCAAGATTTAGTTGCATAACAATCATGTGTACTGCTAAACAGAGCCTCCTGTAGGCTGCTAATTCACATAGGGGCTATAAATAGCCAATCACAGCCCTTATTTGGTACCCCATTTTCATCTGTCATGCTTGTGTTGCTCCCCAATTCTTTTTACATTTGAGTGTGGCTCATGGGTAAAAGAAAAGTTGGGGAGCTAGAGGTGGTTGTTCACTGTGAGCACAGTGAGGTTGTGGTTTGCCCTGTTGGATGATGTTGTGATGGATGATTATATTAATGAGTTTAAGAGCAGTTGGATGACTTCTTGAACAAGCATAATATGCAAGGATATTGGGATCTAAAGAGTTAGTTTAGTATAAGTATCAGTGTATATTGTTCGGATGTTTAGAGTACTCAGTTATCAGTGACCAGATATTAGTCTAGTACAGCAGGCAGAATATTCAAGTGATTGGAATTAACCTTAAATAGAGGTAATGCAGCAGTAACTCTTAACAACCTTTACAGAACCAGGAAGACCAGGACAATAGAGGGATTGAAAGCAAGAGGAATCGCTGCCCCATGTGTACAATGACAGCTCAGCGGCATTTTCTGTAACAGTGTTGGAAGTATAATAAGGCAGAGAGGTCAGATCAGGTCAGGTTAGATGGGACTGATTATTTACATTTTACAAGTCGGAAGTGTGCAGTACCAGGGGTTTAGTAAGGAACAGAAACTAGGGACAGGCCAGGATGTAACAGAACATCAAACACAGCACCACGGATTTAGATTAAATAGTATCAGATGGGCCATATTTCTTAATACACAAACTGAATAACTACCTAAAGATAAATTGCAGGAACATCCTTTCTCTAACCTACAGAAGCAGGGTCAGACTCGGGCCTGGGGTTCCTGGCCCACCGGGGCTGAAGCCCCAAGGTCCCCCCACCACACATGTAAGCATGTTCTGCCAGCACAGTCCGACCCTGTACAGAAGAGTAGAGTAACAACATCATATGACATAAGACCAAATTCGTAAATGAGCTGAAATAATGGAAACCCACCCATGGCTCGGAAATAATACAACATTTTGGGGCAGATTTATCAAGGGTCGAAGTGATAATTTGAATTTAAAATTTTGAAGTAATTTTTGGGTACTTCAAATTTCAAAAGTACTGTCACTTTATAAACTTCGACTTTGACTATTCACCACCATAAACCTGCTGAAATGCTGTTTTAGCCCATGGAGTCTCCCATAACCTATGGAGTCTTTTCACTGAGTTTGAGAAGTTTTCAGAGGCAATCGTTCGAATGGTTCCAATCGAGGTATCAAATTGTATGATTCAAACAATTCAAATTCAATCAAAAATGGACATGTTCGATCCATTTTCCTTAAAAAAAAAACTTTGACTGGTCAAATTTGAAGTATTTTCACTTCAAAATTCAATTCTTGATAAATCTGCCCCTATTTGTTGGAAACTGTAAATCCATATTTATTATATACTTTTTAAAACTGTTTATCATACTATTTCATCCTTTGATTTTCTTTCTCGCTTTCTTATTGCATTTGAACATATAAAACCTAAAGCCACATGAACCACATTGATAGTAAACAAAAGTTTTGAATTCAGTATCAATACTAAGGGGAAAATGTATTTATTTATTATTCCCGGAAATTAACTCGACCAAATTCGCAATTCGATAAGCATTCGACCATCGAATGCTTATCGAATTGTTTTAGGCTATCATTTTGCTCGAAAAGGCTATCATTTTGATTGGATACCGATCATTTGATTTCACCAAAAAATCGTGAAATTTCCTTTGAGAGTCCGAAAAAATTGTACAATTCGAACGATCAAACGCTCTGATCATACGAATGGTATTCGAGCAGGACTTAGCCTTAGAAGCCTATGGGGAGCTTCGGTAGGCAGTCGAATAATTTTAAAATTTGAATTCTATTCGATATTCGATGATCGAAGAGTCCAAATTTGAATATATGATTTCACGAAAAATTCGTACGATTGGTATTCGATCGATTTCGATCGAACTTCGATCATTTCATGTGAATTTCGTAAATTTGCCCCTTAAGGTTAACTACAACTCCCATCTTGGAGACTTGGGCATACTCTGCGTCTAAATATGTCAAATATGCCAATCATGCCAAATAAAGACTATTTACTGGTATGTCCCAAGTATCTCAACATATTAACTATGATTAACTATGTGCAACAACTATTATAAAATATGTAATACATTTTTTAGACTCCCCTTTGGTTAAAATACCCTAGCCCAGTGATTTTCAACCTTGGTCCTCCAGCTGTTAAGGAACTACAAGTCCCACAATGCAATGAAGGAGTCTGACAGCCACAGTCAGGCAAATGCATTGTGGGACTTGTAGTTCCTTAACAGCTGGAGGACCAAGGTTGAAAATCACTGCCCTAGCCCATATAAACAAACAAACATAGCACAGCACTTGGAAAGGCCCCACAGGTGAATAATATATCAAACGCATATAGGCGTTTGGTTCCCACCAGGGAAAACTACTGGCTGCTAGTACTTGGCTGCAGCTGGTGCTGCAAAGTTAATAGTTGTAGTTAAATCTCACGGAATCATTTGGTGCATTTAAAAAGTAGTTCCCAGGACTACTGCCAGGTTGGCATCAAAGTCAGTCTGTATGACGTGATTAAATATCTCCTTTAGGGCCCTTACACACGGGCGTTTGTTAAGTGGACATAGAATTATTGTACTATGTCATGAGCAAGTTCACGGCATGTGTTACAATTTCATTTAATAATTAAACAGAGCTTAAAGTTGGTTGGTTGGTTGGTTTGATAGAGAGAGATAGAGAATGGTATCACTTTCTGCATTGCCATTTGTCAACTGGATCCCGGTGAGCTAACTGACCAGATCTATGTTGTTTTAAGACACTTTTGCTCATCATATAAGATATTAAAATATGACTGAAGTGGTCACAAGTCTAAAACTTTGGCTGGGATAAGATTAATAAAGAACATTACAGCTACAATACAATACTACCGGCAAATACTGAGTGTCACAGATTGTGGGAAGAATACTGCTTCCAGCTATTATGCCTTCATTTGTATGCTTGTGATTATGGTACATTCATTTTTTATACAGTAGGAAAACCAGGTCATCCACCTTACTGCATCTTTAAACACAAAAGGGACAGCAACACAAAATAATGAAGGTGTTTTATATGTACTTTAATGTTGTGCTGTTACCCTGTTTTGTGTTTGCCTTACAAATACTAAAGGTTAAATAAAGTAGCTGCTATGTTGGCATGGAGGCAGTCATTCAAGATGAATAGGACAACAACAAGGCTGATAGCAGGTACTGTAAACTGTGTAAAATACAATGGGTATAGGTACAGAACAATAAACCATGGTCAAATACCATTCATACAAATTACCACAAATGTACCCAGAAAATAGTTTATTGATCGATGCTAAACAGATAGAAACTTAAAATAACGTAATTAATTAATTAATTAATTAATTAATTAATTTTACTGGCATTTTAATATAAGAATCCATCTTCATATTTACTGTGTTCTATACTGTACATGTTCCACAGCCAAGATGGCAAAAAAGGTCCTCCTGCTAATGTAATGTAATTTTATGCATTCTTCAAAGGAAAAAAAAATCTACATTTCCATTGATCTGCTCAGTACTCATGGCATCATAAAAGTTTATTTTATTTTAAGAAGTATTAAATGGATTACATAATTTATGGGACAGTGCACTTGTGTACCGAATATGTGTATATACAAAGTACAATTTAATGTATGTGAAACCTGAATATTAGGTTTAGACATTTTTAAAAAAATACCTGCATAGAACGTTTGATGCCCCAAACTCTAAAAACAGTTAGGCATACAAAGGCAGGATTATACAGTTGAACTCCAATCAAGTTGGAGTACAAATCAATTTTTAGATTGTGAGAACACTGCAGTATAACTTGCCATATTAATAATTCTGTATTTTTGTGACTTGGGACAATCTTTGCTGGATCAACACTGAAGTTACGCAGAAAATGTTATACTGTATGTATTTTTTAGTCCACAAAGGATCCCTTCTTCAGATGTTTACTACTGGTGATCTGGGACGGAAATGTTTTGTGGAAGTAATCAATATCAGACGGCCTTTGTATTTCTTAAGGTTCCCACAGAATAGCATCTATGAATAATCTTCCTGGTGTATACAGAAGACAAAATGAAGGTAAGACTAAGGATGTATGCGCTAAGTTATGTTCACTCAAACCCCTGTGGGTTTACTCTGAATTAAATAATATCAATATTTTTAGAGTGGACTTTACATAAAGGTCAGATTTTGATGAAAAGACATATGTGGTGGGTAGTCTGAGATTGACTGATTAATCCTATCTAAACTGACCATCCCAGTTAAATCCCTGTGCTGCAGTAGACAAGTTTTTCTCTTTTATTTTCTACCTTATACTTTCAGCAGAGCAGACACAGAGCAAAGTGACAAGAGAGCTAAGGACACATTACCCGTTATTCGTTTCTTCAATATCTATCTTAAATGAAGCCAGTGTTTTTCTCTATTTAATCCAGTTTTATTCCCTAAGCCATACACAGACTGTAATCAGACAAAAATGTTGACAGCCTTAAACATATAAGAGTGACATAAGGCATAAGGCAGAGAGAAAATAGAGCAGCGCAGGAGAAACTAAGGCCCTGGGGCCAGATGCAATGACTTTATTAGTACTGTCAGGCTCTCAGTGACTCCCATTAACTGAGCAATATAATGTTTCACTGTTTATTTCTGGTCAGTGGCATTTTGCCATTCATAGTCAGCATTGACCAATTGACCCATTGACCTCCTGCTGAGGAACATGGATGACTTCTCATGAAAATTAAAATTCATAGCTGTCTAAAGGGCAGATTTCTATATTTTTTAATGAATCACATTTTTTCCCTAAAAAATTGTGTTCTTTTATTCCTCTGATTTGACATTTAGGGGGTTATTTATCAACCCCCGAATTTATCTAATTATTTTCTGCTACAAACTCTGAGCATATCTGCTTGGGTTTTTTAGGTTTATTTATAATAACATTTTCACGAAAATTTGTTTTGCAGGGAAAAAAATCTCATTTGTTCGGATTTCTTATCCGAAAAATATAAATTTTCCGGATTTTTCACCCAAAAGCTCAGAAAACATTGTGGAATGGCACAAAATGCAGCACATATAAAAAAAATTCTCCCATTGACTTATATGCAACCTCGGCAGGTTTGAGATGCTGGATTTTAATATTTGGACTTTTTCATCCTAGGCTTTTAATAAAGTCTGAAAAATTTGTGATTTTAAAAAAGGCTTATTTTATAAAAACACACATTTTTTGGATTTTCAGCATTCAGACTTTTATAAATAACCCCCTTAGTATAGGTAAAAATCACAAAACATTCTAATAAAAACTGCACCAAATAAATGCTGTTGAAGTGCCATAGAAGTCAATGGGAGCTGCACCGATCCTACTGAATAATTTTTAATTAATTTGGACTTTTACAGTTTTCAGACTTTTGTTTTCACTAGTAATTACCCAAGCACATTGCTCAGCATTTATTTCCATTTTTACTTTTCATATTTGGATCATTTAATAACTTTCATGGTATTCGTGGTTTTAAAGAAATGGAATTTAAGTCAAGTATATCATAATGCTGTAACTGAAGTTAAACATATCACAACCGCACTTTTGCAATTGTTGGCAATTTGTCTTCTAGCAATTTGTGTTTGCAAAACTGCTACAGTTAGGTCTTAAATGATTATCCACTTTTTTGTAACACATTTTTATTCAGTTTGAGGATTTATAACAAGCATTTGCTCTGACAAATCATATAGAAATGTTATAACAAATATTATAAGCAGTTTTTAATCTCAGAGTCTAAATACACAGATACCACTATGTTGAAATTCTAGAAAATAAAGGTTATACCAAATAGTCAAATGAGTCCTAGGTAGCTAATATATCCCAGTGCTTAAAGTGTTATGTTATGAAGTAAGGCTTGAAAAAGTGCATGCTGAGTCCAGAGGTTTAAGGTTGAGGCTGCATCTCCCAAGCAGACCATATTTCTAAGAAGTACACTGGGATTGGTGAGTTAAATGCGTCGTGACTCAGGGCTAATTGAAGAAACTGTGTTATCTAAAGTTATCTTAACTCATTTAATGCATTTAACCTTTTCATTAGCATACCAAAGCTCCATTGTTTTCAATGGTGAACTCTTTAATTGGATGGGATGCTGTGACACAATATTCTGTGCTAAGTGGGATAAATGAGATAAATGAGTTAAGTCACGACGCATTAAACACACAATCCAAAGTGACTGCATCTGTAGGGTGCAGGCCTGGACTGGCAATCTGTGGGTTCGGGCAAATGCCCAGTTGGTTGTTTGCTTTAACATGTAAATGGGCTGCTCACCTAAAAAATTTTGTTTAGAAATGTAAATGAGCTGTTCATAATAGCCAGCCACAGCTAAGCGGATGCCTGCATTTGTTAGTACTCATACCTGTACTAGCATATGGGAGAATCCAGCAATTCTGACCAACTTCAGTTAGTAATATTAGAGTTGTTGTTATCTACCCAGTCCTTTATGCTTATGATAGGTATGTTGGCAACAGGAAGATCCATGCTCAGAACAGTCACTTCACTTCTCACATTATTAATTTCTTATGTAAAGGAAAGTAGAAAGAAATGACCTATATAGTTGCACCCTCCCACCTGTATTCAGTGTAGCCAAGTGATATAGAGTGTAAGATAAAACTTAACTTTTAATAATCTTAAAATTAAGACCAGAGTTACTTACTTAGTTAAAATTATAGGTCCAGCAGGGCACTTAAATGTATAGGGTTAGCCTGGGGAAACCGTAGCAACCACACTCTTTATGTTGTTGCAAAAACAGTTCCTATAGAATGGGTATAACCCCCATTTACTGTAGAAATCACAGGATTCAAAAGGAGGTTACGCTGTAGTCTATCTTGTGCCTCAGGCACAGTGGAACAAAGTAACGTTTTTTGTTTCCGATGCTGTTAACTCTTGCTATGCCTGCAAGAGGTCTATCTGACTCGTGCCTCAGGCACTATAGCTTTCTATCTATACAGGCATAGATCTAGGTACGTAGGGTCAAAATGCGCTCTAACTAGCTTGTGCCTCAGGCACCAATGCTAACTGACTACGTTCGTTTGACCCGTAAGGAAAAACGCCGCCAAAGAGTTAAATAAATCGATCCCAGGAACTAAGCTTAGCCACCCCGCTCCCACCTCCCTCCCTACGTACCTAGATCTATGCCTGTATAGATAGAAAGCTATAGTGCCTGAGGCACGAGTCAGATAGACCTCTTGCAGGCATAGCAAGAGTTAACAGCATCGGAAACAAAAAACGTTACTTTGTTCCACTGTGCCTGAGGCACAAGATAGACTACAGCGTAACTTCCTTTTGAATCCTGTGATTTCTACAGTAAATGGGGGTTATACCCATTCTATAGGAACTGTTTTTGCAACAACATAAAGAGTGTGGTTGCACCCTCCCACCTGTACTGAATACAGGTGGGAGGGTGCAACTATATAGGTCATTTCTTTCTACTTTCCTTTACATATGTTTGTGTCTATATGATTATAGACTGACCTTGCACACCATTTCTGTCTAACCTTCGCAATAACGGAGGGTGCTCCCCTTTTTTCTCTCTCCACTTTTTTTTTTTTTTTCTCTCTCCACATTTACTTATTAATTTCTTAGCCTCTTTATTTGTTTCTATTGATGGTTGAAGTGAAGATTTCCATTTTGCTGCAATAGCAAGATAAGTGGCTGTAATGGGTTAAGTGATTGGAGGAGACAAGGTAGGTTTCAATGATCACCAGAGCCTTAGACATGTGGAGTTTGAAGGGCAATAAAGCAGAGTTATTGCTGTAGCGTTCGAACAAATATAATGGTACAAATACCCCGTCTTAAAGAACAAGTAAACGTTTTTTTTTTCTATCTCTAAATTTTCTCTAAACAGACCCTCAAATTAATGTACCTTAGTCCCTGCTGCAAGTCTGCTCTGGTTTCTGTGTTATCAGCAGCTTGTTTCACCTTCTTCCTGGTGCAGAGTGAAGCCCAGCCCCTTAGCTTTCTGAGCTGACCTTATATCTTGGACTAGTCCAGGAGATCATTTGCATACTATGACATAGCAGAGACCAGTGTGTGTAGCAGCTTTTGCTTGGGGAAACTAGCTTACTAATGAAACACTGACTCCCTCTTCCTCTCTATTGTGGAACAGCAGCAAATGGACTGCTCAGTAAACTAAGGGGCTGGGCTTCACTCTGCACCAGGAAGAAGGGGAAACAAGCTGCTGATAACACAGAAACCAGAGCAGACTTGCAGCAGGGACTAAGGTACATTAATCTGGGGGGCTGTTTAGAGCAAATTTACAGAAAGAAAAAGAAAAACATTTACTTTTCCTTTAATAAAAGAAATTCCAGTGAGTGTTCCAACGTGACCATTGTAAGAGTTGTCTAAGATGTGCAGCCTCGTAGTATTTGCAGAAGGAGGGAACTCCTAAACCTTGACATCTGATAGAGGATGCTAACACTCCGTTGGAGATCCTATATCTGCGTTTATTCCAAATGAATGTATGGCAATAAGCTTGTATTTTTTAAGCACTTTAGATGATACTGGCATTGGAACTGTTTCAGCTAGGTAAAGAAAGATGTTCATTATAGCAGAAATTTTCCCCAGCCAGAATATGGAATATGAGGACCATCTCTGTACTAGATTTTGGGTTTGATGTATCTGAGGTATGAAACTGTATTTGTAAAGGTCTACATATTTCTGTGTAAGATATGAGATTGTATCCCTTTTCCATTTATACAGTAATGGAAGGTAAACTTCCATGTGGCAAATTGAGAGGAACAGCCTCTGTCCTGGTGACATTAATTTTATGATTGGAAAGTATGCTGGCAAGGAAATAAAAGGGTTGGTTAAGCTTGGTATGTACACCCTATATTAAACCCAAATCCAGGGGAGTTTGCAGTATCCTAAGTTAAAAGGGACAGAAAAGCCCATCAGTACTTAGATGACTATGTACTAAAGTTACATTGTAATGATCAGATACTGACAAACATTGACTACTGTTTAGGGATGGCGCGAACCGCGGAAAAAATATGCGAACGGTTCGCGAACGTCGCGAACCCCATAGACTTCAATGGGAAGGCGAACTTTAAAAGCTAAAAAAGAAATTTCTGGCCAGAAAAATGATTTTAAAGTTGTTTAAAGGGTGCAACGACCTGGACAGTGGCATGCCAGAGGGGGATCAAGGGCAAAAATGTATCTGAAAAATCCATTGTTGACACAGCGCTGCGTTTTGTGCTGTAAAGGGAAAAAAGTCACTCAGGTGGTGGTTGTGGACACTGTAATATTATTGATATTTAGACAGAATGTGAACAAGCTCACACAGCTAGATGGCAGTTGTTTGAAGAACACACTGGGCAAAAAATGCCTACAGGGCAAATAATGCCTACAAGGTCAATGTATACACTACTACAGCGGTGGATACGGATTACGTAAAATATATTATGGCTGCTTGAAAAAAGTCACTCAGGTGTTTTTTCTGGAGACGGTAATATTATTGATATTTAGACAGAATGTGAACAAGCTCACACAGCTAGATGGCAGTTGTTTGAAGAACAGTAGATTACTAGCCAGTAAACTTACTTTCAACTGTCCCTGAAATCACTAACAGCTCTCTCCCTACACTAGCTCTTCCAAGCACACACAGACAGAATGAAAAAACGCTGCAGGGCTTCGGTTTTTATAGGGAAGGGGAGTGGTCCAGGCAGGGGCGTGGGGGTGGTCCAGGAGGGAGATCTTCCTGATTGGCTGCCATGTATCTGCTGGTCTGGGGTGAGAGGGCAAAAAAAGCGCCAACTATACGCGAACCCAAAATGGCGAACGTCGCGCGACGTTTGCGAATATTCTGCGAGCGCGAACATCAGATGTTCGCGCCATCCCTACTACTGTTACAGAGCACATGATCTACCACAAATTTATAGAGAAGCCATAGATTCACCCCAGTCACAGATATGGCTTCATGCAATGAAAGATGAAATAGATTTACTAAAAGAGTATGATACGTTCACACTGACCACTCTACCAGAAGGTAAAATTGCTGTGGGGGGTAGATGCAATAAAAAGCAATGTAAGGAGAACTTAAACCTCGAGGCATATAGTGATGCTAGTTGGGCCTCAGACCTAAATGACAGAAGAAGCACAACAGAATATTATTGTCTATGCACAAATGATGCACTGATTTTTTGGAAGTCAAACAAACAACCAATGGTTGCACTTCCTTGAGGCTGAATAATTAGCACTAGCTACTACCATAAAGCAGAGTTTACGTGCATGTGCAGTTACTCAAAGAAATGGACAGTGAATGTCAATATGAGAAAGTAAACATTTTTTGAAGATCAAAGTGCAATAGCTCTTGTAAAGAACCCAATTTGCCATCAAAGGTGCAAACATGCTGATATCAAATACCATTTTCTTAGATCTGTAGCAAGCAAGGGAACGATAACTCTTGAGTGTTGTTCTACAAACAAAATGGTAGCAGATGTTTTGACTTAGCCAGTAACAAAGTTGAAACTGGGAGAATTTGTACATTACATATTTGGAGTATAAACCAGTGTACTATACATTTATGCTAAATATGTCTTTCTGAAATATGAGAGCAAGTGAGGGTGTTAAAATATGTATGAATGTGTGTGCTCTCATGCAGATACCATTGTAATCTGATACTGATACAGTGTCATGTAACATGATCTTTGTCTGCTACTGCAGAAGTGTTAATAAAGTTATGTCTTCTTGAAGCAAGAGAAGCATGGGTCTGTGTGTGGTTTCTCCTCCATCTAAAAGATAGTTGCAGGGTCACACGAGATTGAGCTACCGTTATCCCATCTCTTAAGCAGTCAGTCTTATATAACAACATATTGTTTGCTCCTTTGTTAAATAACATAGCTTAGCTTGGTTTGTTTATATAATCTCCCATATCTCTCTAAAATATGCATGTTTATATCAGTAAATTAACATGCACACTCCCTATAAATAAGTTTTTTTTCATCCATTCTGTGCCATCACTGGCAGTCACACCCAGCACTATGCTGTTGGGCAATGTTTTCCATGGGGAAATCAGAAGCCCCTGCCATCATATCTACAGAACTGTCATAAACTGTCTGCATCACTGATGTAGATTCTGTGGCACATATTCAGCATGCTACTAATACAGTTTAACATTTGTAAAGCATGACAACATATATCAAACCTTTTTCTCTAACAACTAGTTTGTCAATGCAGAAATGAAAAATATGTAAATACTGTATCATAGGTAGCTATGACAATAGATGAAAGGAATTTTAATTTCCTGTTGCCCGTAGAGCACACAATGACACAATTGTTTGTTTTATTTATGTCTAGATGATAATGTATTCACTTATATTAGAGGAAATTAAAAGTTACTTTGGGGAAACAGTAAAAAAATATAAACTGCTGAAGACTTTTTCTCACCTTCATTGGCCATGAATTGACCTTTATTAAATTATTCAAAATATTTGATCCCTTGATACCAAGAGGTAATAAGGAAAGTAATTTATTTTTGTATTCTTTAAGGGTTAAGACATGTGCAGTTACCCTCAGCTTAATTTGAGCTGCATGAGTAAGAATTTACTTTGCCATTTAATTAACTGTCTGAGTTTCATTTTATGATGGACAAAAGCAATTTGTATCTGCCTTGATGTTGGAAACCATGTAATGAGATTAATTTCTTTAGCAAAAAGGACCAGGTAAAAGTCATATGGAACAAACCCCATTACCATTGCTGAAAATGTTATTGGCCCCAAAAGTGGCTTTTTCCAATTTATAAACAATATTTTTTTGCTTTTAATTCTGCTATTTTATTATAGCAATACACCTTCTTGATCTGTTTTTTGTTTGCCTTCATGTTTTTTGTCACAATCAGCAGAGAATATAAAAACTGCAAAATCATTAAGTGGTCTTGAATGAATGTCAAGTAAATGGCAGAAATCTCAAAAGACATTTGATATTTAATTATATATTATTCAGAACCTAATGGAATGAGCACTTCAAAAGCAAGGAACGTGTCAAGTAATCATACATGGGGGAAAATATTAACTTACCACTCCTGTTTGTTCATTTTAATCCTCTGTAGTATTGTTTTGAAAAGAAAAAAACTTATGTGTACTGTATATGTTATATACCTGTTTTTTTCCTAGACTGTTGCAAATATGAGAACAGAACTATTGTAGGAGAGAGGTTTTCTTGCTTGCAGAAGTTGGAAGAATGAAATCCCAACCCAGCTCCTATTAGAAAGGAAACTACATCACAAAAGGAAAACAAAAACAGCTTTTTTCAGCTGGGATATTGCTATTTTTCTGCAAAAGAAAAATCACAAACTGAAAATTTTAACAGCTGGGCTTTGTATTTACATCTGACAATTAGAGGCCTATTTATTGAACCTCACATTTTTCTGGTTGAAGGGAAGCAGAAAAGGGAAAACGTGAATTTTTAGAGAAATAAATTTGAATCCGAAAATACTTCAGCTAAATCCTGTTGAAATCATGTAGAAGTCAATGGCAGATGTCCCTTTTCTCAATAATTTTGGGCTGTTTGCGCTAGTTTTTGTTTGATACCAAATAATTTTGTATGAATAGTGTCAAATCGAAAGTAGCATGATTCGAATTGATGCACAATATTGTTGCAACTTTTTTTGAAAATATTTTTGCTACAGTTAAATTTTGGTAAATTAAGGGGATTCGGGTTTGGGAGTTTGAATACATTTTTTAAAAATTATAGTGAGAAAAAAGTCATGTTTAGTAAATATCACCCTTAATGATGAAATGTCCATGAGAACATGGTAGAATTACCAAGCATAATCAAACACTTCCAAAAACTTGGGCAGCTGTAAATGATAAGAAATAGAGATATGACCATGAATTCACTTGCATACTCTTATTCATTCAAAAGAGATCAGATGCAAATTGTATTATCCATGCATTACTGGCTATGCTATTGACAACATAAGCAACACAGGTTAATCCTTATTTATCCTCCTAAGTAACTGTAGAGATACAAGACTAAATTATAGAAGTGCAAAGTATTACATTATCTCTCTTCTTATTCGGTTAGCGGACAAAGCACAGTGTACCTGCTGCTGGCTTAGGCAACCATAGAAGAATGTTATGCTTGAAACTTGCAAATTACCAAAACTGGAATGGAAATGTGGACATTTTGTTCATCTCTGTGATACAAATTTCTTAATATATCAACCCTGAAGATGTATTATAACATATTACATATAATTTTATAATTTTTTCTTGGTAATGACTGAGAGGAATCATACACAGACAGATCACAAATTTCATATAAGGGGCCATTAGATATTACCCCCATGCAGAACTGTAAAAGCAAGGTAAGGGGCATAAGAATACAGTATGTGTTCACTGCTGTTCATTCAGACTTACAAGTTAGTGAATGGGTAGGGGATAAGATCTTGAATAATTGAATACATAAAATAAATTGTCAAACTGTTACCAAATACTTTGGAGTCAATGGTTAGTTGTTCTTGTGGAAAACAATTACATTGGATTCAATGGACATTTTTATTTGGGGTTTTCTTGTGGAAAACATATTGGAATCAGTTGGTATTTTATTCTTGTGCATTGTAGTCAATACATGTTTTTTCTCTGTGTTAAAAATGTGATCTTTTTTCCAGCAAAACAAAACGCTTGGAGAAATTTTAGTGCAGATTCATGAAAATTATAAGCTGTTGTAAAAGTGCTACATTTGCTGCGTATCTGTATGAAGGGCTCATTCCTACACTTGATATAGTACAGTAAGGGGGTTTTATTACAACAGGGGTGCCCAGACTTTATTACCCTGGGATCTACTCTTAACAACTGACCCCATCAGGAGAACTACCTTGATAAAAAAAAATAGTGGCACAACAACAAGTATCCAAAGCCCATAAAATGGTTAAAATTAGTACTAGTAAAAAAAAGAAAATACTTGTATCGATGTAATCACATACACCCCCCCACCACTTTAATCTGAAACCTGTAAGAAATACCAGGAGGGTCTCACATCAAGTAGACTTCAGATACAGTCACCGTAATGAAGAGCAATTTACTTACAGTCACAGTGAAAAGGCAATCTCAAGGACAGCATTCAGAACCCCCAGCAAAGAACTAAAGTACTCACATATCCAGCCCCTTCCCACTCATTAAAGATAACTATGCACTGACACTCATAGTAAATGCACATGGAGCTGGGAAAAAAACTGCATGAATGTCAATAAACCTGAACAGACAAATCAATTGCAGAAGAGCTCTAACCAGAGTAACAAACAGCAGAAATGTGGATTATATCTGAAAAATCCAGAGAAGCATTATCCCTTGTGAATATGGGGCAAAAGCTCCCTCAATTTCCTAATAAAAAGAATTCTGCACCCCTCAAAACAAAGAATACTGCCTGTCACTTGACCCCCCCTCCATTGCGCCCATGGTGCCACCTCTCAAACCCAGAATGGATGTGCCACTTAAGCTGGGATTTTGGGAATAGTCCCCCCATCCCATCAGGTAAAAGTTTCCTTGTCCTTGATATTTCTGTGTATGAGACAGGGCGGTCCTTATACATCTGCCTGGCTGCTTGAGGCTACTTCGGGCTACACTTGTACATGCAGGGAAACATAACAATGCAACCAAAACATCTGTAGGTGCTTTGTTTTTTTACTAATTAACTTATTTTACTCTTGGCTCACATGCAACTATTTTGTCTTTGCTGCTAGGTATCTCCTTTAGACTTATACAGTATATTTCTTATGCCCCTGAATATAAAGATCCTTTTTTTCATTCAAAGCTAAAGCCCAAACACATCTAACATTGATGAATATGTTGGTTTGATAGGTAAACTTTTTCAATATTGCTATGATTCAAAGATTGTTACCATGTGTATGTGGGCCCTTTAACTGATCCATATTTAAAATTTCAGCACATCTCTCTTGCCACCACATACTAGCAAACCTTCATCAATGCACAATATAGAAACCATCCAGTCCTATCTACTGGCCTATTTCTGTTTGATCTTCCTCTTCACTGTTCTCTTTTTGCACTGATTGTTTTCTTTGTTTTAGTCATTTCTTTGTGCCGGTCTTTGATATGTATGATTTTGCTTTAATCCTACCATTTCTAGAAGCTTCCCTTTTTTTATTTCTCTTTTATTTTACTGATAAAATATAACATTTATTTACCAACCAGACAATCCAACGCTACCGACATACAATCTCAGAATGAATGCTCAGGTTTTTAGTTTTGTGAGAGTTCTATGCATATATTGAACAAGCAATACATACAGTATACAGTATATACAGTAGATTAAAACAATATACACTCAGGCAAACTAATATTATATAGTTAGTACCTATATCCTAGTACTCCAAGCTATTGTTGAATATATGGCAAAGATACAGGAAACATGTTACATATCTGGTGGGCCTGTGAAGAAATACAAAACTTCAAGTTGATTGTTGAATCCACTCAAAATTAGTTTGTTATTACACCGTAAGCAATGCTACTAAACATATATAATACCAACAGTTAGGAAATACTAATCTTTCAAATCTTAAATGCTTGTAGACTTGTAGACTTCTGTTTGCTAAAAACTGGAAAAACCAGGTATAACCCAAATTTAAAAAGACGTTATTAACAACCTAGAATATGAATTAGCAACACCAAAACGCATACCAACTTTGGAAAATAATAATAAATAATAAGTCAAAATAATATGGGAAAAAAGCTACCTTAGAAACTTACTTATATTATTTTATGGTATTTAATTTGTTATATAATAATGTAATTCCATAGTTATTGTGCAAAATAACTTTTTAATAATTTTTTTTGTTTTGAAAAACGAACAGACATTACAGACCAAAAAAAACAACATTCACAGTAAACCAGAAAGGATTTTTTTTAAATAAAAGTGCTCAGGGTGTTCACATATGGGAGCTTTCACATGCACACTAGGATGTAACCATCATATCGGTATACTGTAAAAAGGGATAGACAATTAAAGAGGTAGATTGTTAAGGCTGGGGTTGTTTTTTCTGGAAAAACTTGCAAGGGGACATTGGAGGGCATTAGTGACAGTTAGCTGGGATATTTTTTGCCATAAAAAAAATCACTGCACCAGAGGCCACCCCTTTAGATTATAGGAATCAGCGTAGGTGTTTCTTCACAGTGAGGGCAGTGAGGTTGTAGAATGCACTGCCGGATGATGTTTTGATGGCTGAATCTGTTAATGCCTTTAAGAATGGCTTGGATTATTTCTTGGACAATACTAATATCCAAGGCTATAGCAATACTAAAATCTATATTAATATAGATATTGGTATATATAGTTTCTCTATATGACTTTATAAATAGGTGGGTATAAGTATGTGTATTATACACTGTATATGCACTGGGGGTTCATTTAGAGGGGATGAAGTTGACAGACCTTGTCAGTACAGCCTAACTTTGTTAATTAAACATTGCAGACAGATTAAAGTTTAGACTTTGATTCAGATATATTGAGCTACCTCTGATATACATTTTTTCTATTGTTTAGAAAATGTAATTTAGTTCTTTATTTTTCATCATAGGTAGCTATCATATATTTAGTGTAAGTAACAAAATGGATGTGCACAGCGGCACTTGTTGCCCTTCCGATTCCTAAATCTGCAAACTTGACAGCACCAGCCTTGCCACCACACTTACCTGTCCTGAGCCCTGAGCAAGGGGGTTGGATTGCTAGTGAACCCAAATCCATTATCTATAGCAATGGGCGAATACGCGGCAAACTCCCGTGATTCGCCACAGGTGAATAAATTTGCGAAACACTGGCTAAATTGCACCTGGTGAAATTTTTTTTTGGACGCGGGTGTCCATTTTTTGATGCTGACACCCATTACTGGCGCTTCCAAAACGAGACGTGAATTTTTCACCATTTCCCGAATTTCTTTAGAAATTTGCAAAAAATTCAGCGAAGCAAAATGCCGCCGATTTGCCCATCACTAATTGTCTACACTAAAGGAAACACATTTTTTAATTTTAAAAATGTTACCAGGTGTAGCTTTTTGTATCCATGATAAAGTGTCATTAGAGGCCAGGTTCTTACTGAGGCAATGATGGCAGACACTAAGCTTTTCCTTACTTGTGCCAAAGTCTGCAGCTGCATGACACAAATCACAGCCATTCCATATCACAGAGAAAGGAAGCTAAACAGCTCTTTTATGATAGCTAATGGAATGAAAAATTGTGATGTGATAAAGCGACCTACATGTCTAAAACTGAAAGTATGAAACATTTATGTGTAATTTTTTATTTTGTTCTGATGACAGGAATAGGAAAGTCCCCAACATCCAAGATGAAATATGAATCATGAAGCATTAATGAAAGACTATTGCTATACAAAGCTTACGTTTTTATGTCCCTCATATATCAAGGTGAAACTCTTAACATTTCTTTGACATAACTTTTAATAGGGGTATTGTTCACTGTATATCTGCCAGAACATAAGACAAGCTTTGCAGCCCCTAGTTTTCAACAGCTGAAATGAAATAAAGAGAATAATCACATTCAGTTACATTACATGGAAATGTAGTCCTGATATCCTTTGCGAGTAGAAAGCTTAATTTAACACCCTGTAATAACCTTAAACAAATAGATCAGTTCTATTTACTTTGTAATATCAGGGTTTATACAAGATTGACTACCTGGTGGGATGACTGTACAAATTTCACAACGGCCCCCAGGCATTTCTTTAAAGAGGACTATTTCACTCCATGTGCCATGGAAAGATGCTTTCAATGCTGATCTATGAATTAAACATGCCTCTGGAGACTCGATGCGGGTAATCACAGGAAACCCCTGAGGAAGTAACGTGGAGTTCCCAAATAAGCTGTCACAGCACCTGACTATTATCTGCAATGAGAAATAGTTAGTATAAATGAAACTTCCCTGCAATGGGGGAGACCATTTTTAGTGTCCTGCTGCTTGGGGTTAGGATGTAAACACAGAAAGCAGGTGGTATGATGTTCTCAACCCAAAGATTGCATGTGTCCCACAGGAAAGGAGACAGTCTAATGGCTAAAGTCTGTAATACTGAACAGCAGGACACCAAAGAAGCTATCATGCTATTTTCATTTGTTTTACATATGCTTTGAATTAGGATGAATTCTTTTCAATGAATTCTTTTCAAACAAAGGTTCAACTAAAGGGTTATACATATGCTTATATATGTGTATATCTATATACTGTATATTCTTAATCAAACTGGAGAAGGAAGAAAATAGGCAGCTGTTAAGCAGTTTTTAATCAAGAATAGATGCATTTATTGTTTAAAGAGACAAATCTTTCAAACATCTTCACCCAAATATTTTTCATAATAAAACATGCGTTTCACATTGTTAATAAAAATATTCTTCATTAGACAGTTATCACATTATTCAGCTTAATTGCACATAAATCATTTTATGGTCTGCTTTAAAGTGGCATATTCTTTTGAAGAATACACCTGCTGTGCGTAGGTGCAAACTGTAAGCTTCGCAGCATGTCTGTAAGTCCAGAACTCCACCAAAGGAGGCAGGTAATGTAAAAGCATTGTGCAAATACTTTATGGAAAAGTTATAAGTGCCTTATATTATTATAGAAGAAAAGAATTTAATTTCTGGTGGCAGCATCTCTTTAACTTTTAGTATGTTACACAATGTCTTATTCTTAGCAACTGTTCATTGGTTCTGAATTTTTTTTTTAAGTTAAAACTTTCTATTGTCTTGCTCCTGCCAGTTTGCAAATGGTAGTCACCGACCCCAGCAGCCAAAATATTATTGCCCTGTGAGGTTACAATTTTATTCTCAATGTTAATGTCGGGTCATAGCGGTTTTTGGAATTGGGACCAAGAAGAAAATTTACATATATCAGGAGTAGAACCTATATTCAGGCATTGAACCTCAATCTCCAGTATCCTTTTAATTTTAATAGTCATGATGAAACATGGCACAATGATGTCACACACCACTGTGTCACAATGCACCGTGCCACTGGCGTCACTATGCGGCCATGGGCTCTGCTATCTTGACGACAAAGTGGAGCACTCCCAACATTTACTTATCTTTCTATTTAGGTAACCTGTTATTTATACTCAAGTCTCACTGTTAGGTTGCTAGGGTCAATGCTGAAATTTAAAACTGGAGAGCTGCTGACAGAAAGGCTAGTCAATTTGAAAACAACAAAAGATAAAATTACAATTGCCTCAGAATATCATTGCCTATCATTAATCATACTAAAAGTTAATTTGAAAGTGAACCACCCCCTTACAAAATAAATTGTATTACTGTGAATAAGAGCTTACCCTTTAACAGAGAAAGGATATGAGTGGCTACTTACCATTAGATTAAATCAGTACTTTTATTTACAGTTTCTGCAGGGAATAGGTTTTCCATGTATCCAGGGCAGTATTAGAATATGCAGCCTTTTTTTGTCTTTTACTGAGACTTACAACTGAAAAAACATTTTACTTAGTGAAAATTATATTTACATCAGTTTCAATTTGCAAGTTCTAATTAGGATACAGTTTGGTATTCTGGAAGTGATTGTGGGGAAATTAAAATTTTACCAAATTCAGAATTAATGTAAAAGATGAAGACAGCTACTAAATACTCCCATAATTTCTATGAGGGGTTTATGATGAAACACATACATTTAGGGCATTATTGCATTTATTAGGCATATACAAGGGAAATATTATCCTTGAATTTTACACCAAACAGTATACCTAGAGATATTTGTTTGATAAATGTGAATACATTCTATTGTTACAGGCACATGGAGATAAAGTGATTTGCTTAAGGTACAATGAACACACACATTGAGATTCAAGGCAGGTAGGAATTTCTCTAAGACCTTGTTTTTACAAAGTAGTACCTGGGGTTTGGAATCATGGTGCCAGGCAGCAACTGAAAAAGAAACGTTGTGTCATTGAAGTGTAATTTAGATTTCCATGCTCAGCTATAAAATTCAGCTTTAGACTAAAAAAATTAAGTAAAACTGTCAGTTGTTCATTTTCTCTTCTTGTTTTAAATGTGCAGTTCTAGATAAAGCTTAGCTTTTCCAGGATTTGAATTGTTTTTAAGAACAAAGAAGGCCAAAGTTTTCTTCACTGCTTCTCATTGCTGTTTGCATACCTTGTCAGCAAGGAAAGGTTTTATAACTGTTGAGATTCATAGGCTGACAATATAAAATTATGTATGAACTGTTCTTGGCGCATGGAAATATTTCTTCATACATCAATCTGAAAATAACATCAAGAAAAAAAGTCAGTTGTAGTCTTACTGAATTTCTTGTAAAGTGATCAATCTTGTAAAGTGATCAAACCTTGCCTGTGTCTAGTCTCTGTTCTGGCCTGACAGTATGCATTCTAAGCTCTTCAAGGTCACAGATTTATTACACACAACAGTCTGTTCATTTGCTTAATTTGCTTTACTGATGACACTGGCCAGCAAATGCATCACTCCTAGAGGTTACAGAATAAGGCTTTTCTGTACTGCACAATATGGAAAGACTGATTCCCTCTGAAGGTTTATTATGTTCTACAGCACTGCATGGTTTAGTGCTGGAACACACTTTTGCAGAATTTTTCAAGCACAGAATATCATATAAAGGTTATATACAGAATTAACTGGAATTACGCACATTTGCTTGGCTGAAAACCTTATGGTGTAGTACTAATACAAGTGCTGTATATCTGTTAAATTGCAGACCGAAGAGTAAAAAATATAACATATCTACTGTAGCCAATTGTGGTTTAATTTGTATTTTATTATTTTTGAACAGACAGTCAAGGGTCGAATTTTAAAGTGAAAATACTTCGAAATTCAACCATAGAATTTTTTTCGAAGTGTGTTTTTGATTGAAAATGGACTGTATTCAATCGAATAGGTCCATTTTAGTTTTCAAATTAAAATAGTTTGAAACATTTGATTCGAAAAATTCCTCAAAAATATTCAAATTCTCACAAATTTCAAAAAGGCTCCATATAGGTTATAGGAGGTCCCACATAGGCTAAAACAGCAATTTGGCAGGTTTAAGGTGGTGAAGGGTCGAATTTGAATTTTTTAAAGAGACAGTACTTTGATTTTCAAATGGTCGAATTTTCAAATTTGAATCTAATTTTTTCAGTTCGAATCAGTTGAAGTAAATAAAAATTACTTTGAAAATTACTTTTTGAAATTCAAATTTTTTCAACTGTAGATAAATCTGCCCCTAAAAATTGGATAAATCTTAAATATTTAAGTTTTGATGTTTGGTTAAAAGCCACTTGATTAAAATAAATAGGACTCCCCTAGTACTAAATGAAAATCAATCCTACCTTTCCTAAAATCCTAAATTCAGAGTAAATTATAGAAAACTAGTGTTGGGTCTGGACCTCAGTGAGTGTCTTTTCCAGTGACAATGCCCATACAAAGTTTCAACCAGAGGAAGGAAATTTATTGAAGCACAGAATACAAAAGAATTCAGTAGCTCAGAAGAATTATATACCAAAACTGACTGTTACATACATATATCTTTATAAGATCACCTCAGCATTGAAAATATTAGCATTACATGATTGGTTACATTTAGCATAAAGGACGTGATATTTTAGTTCTTATTCTAAGTAACCTTGAAACCTGAGGCTGTGCCATAACATAACAGATTGTTTATAGAACCAGCTTCCACCTTATCTAACAGCAAGCCTTGAGACTTGTTATGTTCCTGTGCAATATTTTTTCTTTCTGCATACATAAGCAAAATATCCAAGCTGCAAGGAAAAGAAAAAAAAAGTATTTTCAATTTGACCTGACTTATATGCTTTAGAAACAGAAAATGGCATCAAAATGAACCAGAGTTCAGAGGTTATATAGGCCTCACAGACCTCAAACTAAATTAGGATTCATCACTGGAAAATTACTGTACCTTAATGTCACATTTTTCAATGTTTTTTCACACCTAAAAAAGGGCAGTCAAAGCGCCCAAAATTGTGTGTCTAATTGGAATTGTATAAATTGCCAGCACTGTTGATATTAATGTAAAATGTGGTATCTGATTCCAAGTTGACTCCAGTAGAATGAATGGAAATATTTGTCCTTCTGCATCTTATGCATAATCTCATTCACAGGAGCACACAGGAATGACTGCAATCTGTATTCATTAAATTACTTTTACTGTACCCATTTATTAAAAGGATAACTCAACTTTAAAAATGAACTTTTAAATATATATCTATAAAATAGAGTGGAATTCTGAGACTTTTGGAAATTTATGTTTATTTTTTATTTTCCATGGTCTTTGAATTATTTAGTTTTACGTTCAGAAGCTCGCTTATTTGAATTTCATCAACTAGTTGGAATCCAAGTTAGCTTGGCAATCATGATGAACAGAAAATGACCCATATAGAAAGATAAATAATACAAATAGCAATACAATTGTAACCTCACAGAACAGCAGCTTTTTTTGTAGCTTGGATCAGTGATGCCCATTTGAAAAATTGCAATATGCAGAACAGGAAGTTAAAAAAAAAAGAACTGAAACAAATTGATAAGAGATAGGATATTCTATAACATACTAAAACTTAACATAGAATATGAAAATGCTCCTTTAAATCAGAAAGACTGCAATGTCCCTACTTACATTTGTAAAACACAAATGTGCACAAGGCCTTCATTGCATGGCCCATTACTTATTTGTTATCATACTGTGCAAATAGGAATCTGACTTTTGCATTCCACAAGTATTCCACATTTAAATACAAGGGATAACATATGTTCTGAGTACTATGCTCTCTCAAATATATTTGTGTGTGTGCTCCTGTGCATAAATCACTTAGAGAAATGGGACATGGGACAAATGACTGGTGCAACAAACTTGCAAGTTGTCTCTTAGGCCGTTTTATAGCTGTTAAACGTTTGAGCGCCCCAAAGCACCTGACAAATTAGCTGCTGCAGCACTAATTCCCACGCACACTAGGTTACAACCATGGCACGCTAAACAAATACAATGTCTATAAAGACTCTCACGCCTCAATGAATGGCTCTTTGCCAGAATCCTTTCATGAAAAATATCTCTGCTTGCATATGTATATATTACCTTGGCCAAATACACTTTTCATTTTCTTAATTATCTTCTCTCCTCCCAATCTCCATGACTTTTCTATATATCTAACTTTGTCTAATTCCTTATTTATCCTTGCTCAACTCAATTTCCACTTCAGGAATTAACATTGTGTTAATTGTATATTATATATTTATACAGAATTTATTCAAACATTTCCATGCCATAATGGCACTCTCTTGATTTCAATATTGCCATAGATGCTAGAGAACCAAGGCGAGGGATCAGGCCCGGCAAGGGAACCAGAACGTGTGACAATAGGAATGGGATTAAAGTAAAGGTAGTCGTGGACTGACTGGGCAACCAATGAAAAAATGGACAAGGCACCTTTGGATGTTTGAATTTCGTGCCAAGTTTGATGACATCAGATGCGGCATGCTGATTATAGATGGACTCGATCTTTTGGCCCACATGTCAAATATTACAGCAGCGTGCATATCAAACAGAAGAGGTGCACAGAATAGGAGGTGTTGGCCATCCCTGCTGCCTCCCAGGTACCCTCACAGCGTTGCTTTTTCAGTTCAAAGAGCAATTCAATCCTGTTTTATTTTATGACAATAATCTTTATCTAGCATCTCCATCACAAAGAGTCAGAGTCAGCTTTTGATTAAAATAAGTGGGAGTGTGGTTCTCTTTTGCCTAAAATGATATTAGAACTAACTCTTTCAAAATAAATTTCAAAATCCTGCATGTAGATAGGTAAAATTTTTGCCCAAGTCAGTATTTTTGAAAGAGTTATCATACCTAACTGTCATTTCAAATCTGACTTTGACCACTGCATAAGGAGAGACATTTTTCAGAAACTGTAGAGAATGTTTAATTCAATTTGTATTCTACTTCCAGGAGATAAGCATACAATATGTTATTTTTTTATTTTCATGATAGTTACCCTTTAATTTAGTTTCAAGTAGTTAGAGTTGTGTAAAAAAATGTTGTGTCCATGGAATAGAGAAACACACAGACAAATAACTGCAGTAGTAACTGATGTATGCTTAAAGAGAAGGAAACTCCATAACACAGTAAGATAAATTAGCAGTGAAACCAGAACAGCACATTCAACACAAAACATATGACTTTAGTACTAGAACATCATCAGCAGATTCAATAGGAAATATTACTTTATCTCATATTTAACAAAAATTTTAAAAACACAAAGTTTTGCCAAGTAAATGCCACAGTACACCATGTACTACAACATGTACTACAAATTATTGTGTCCTCAAAAATATATATTGTGATGGAAGTATGGAAAAACATTATATAGACTTTTAGTTAAACAACTGTTGTTCCCTGGAGGTAATTTTTCTTTTTTCAAACTGACAGTTCAAGACAATTTTATAAAATGGGAGTGGTAGCCTTAGAGGTAAGTTTTGCACCCTTCCTTCATCATTGCTAATGAGCATGGTCTTATATTTATTTCAAACAAACAGCAAATCTCTAAAGATTATCATAAATACAATTTATACATGAATACCAGCTATATTCAGACTTGCCTAACAAAATATTTGTATGCATACAACTAAAGCAGAAAGGCAGTGCATGATTATGACAACCAGAAAACACAGACACAGAGTAGATACAAGGAATTCATAACATATTAATTACATCAAATCAGTATTTGTATTACTAAACTGTAGCAAAGATAGCAACAAGGTTTAGACCTGTTTACAGATATGCGTAGGAATTTGTTATTAGTTTATAAAGGTCTAAAGGTACAGTACAAGGTTAGAGTAAATGTAGTCCATTCTGTTAAAACTAAAGCTGACATTGATGGCAACATTCTCACCAAGCACCAGAAAAAAATTAGAAATCGATATATAAAAGAATGTTTAAACAACATGAACTATAAAGTAGTAAAGTAGAAATGGTGTTACTTACCTTATTTATTCTTACAGAATATAAATACAGAAAAGAGATTGGAGTCAGGAAAATGAGATGGCTTTCAAATTTAAATTACCATTTCCCATTCATAATGTGGGATTCATCATATAATAGTGTCATATTCTGTGAAATAAACACAATTTAAATATGAATACCAGCTATCTTCACACCTCATTGTACTTTTCAACTGTAATTCTCTGCTTTTTAGGTCACAGAAATAATTTCATCCCATATATTAATAAACATTTTGGTATCATGTATTCTGCTATTACTTTATTTTACAGCAGACCCTGTAATATACAGAAAAGAGACATATGTATGCACAGATTGTTTTATGTAATTAGATCAATTTTGATGGATTATTGTATTGGTGATAAGGCTGAGGTAGAACCCATATTTCAATCTGTTATTATAAACATTAAATAAAAATAAAACAATCTGTTGTTTTAAAACATATGAATTAACCCTTATAATGCAATAGCCATTGCAAAAACTGATGTATAGGGGATACAGTTTTGTCATACTCTGTCCCTTTAAGAACTCAAATTCAACTATTTGCCACCTACAACCTGCTGCAGTGCCATTTTAGTCAATGGGAGACATCCTGGGATCAATTGTGACTTGTTTGCAGCTTTCCTGACTTTTTTATGAGAAAAAAGTCGAAAAGAGTTTTCTCTATGGAGAAATCAAGTGGTGTATTCACAAGTGGCTAATACACTTACACATTAAATTTGCATGCAAATATAACACTATGCAAATTCTATTGGCTGAACAGCCTTCCTCAACATAATCATAACCCAAATATAGTGATGGGCGAATTTATTCGCCAGGGTTGAATTTGCGGCGAATTCCCGCCATTCGCCGCTGGCGAATATATTCGCAAATCACCAGCGAAATTTCGGCAAACGAAATTTCACCGGAAAAATGAGTCGCGCGTTGTTTTTTGACCCGGCGCGCTGAAAACGACGCGGCGCGCGTCAAAGTTGACGCAACGCACGTCAAAAGCGTCCCGCGACTCGTTTCGAGAATTTTTCGCCGATTCGCGAATTTCTAGAGAAATTCGCGAATTTTTCGGCGAAGCGAATCGCGGGAGATTCGCCCATCACTACCCAAATATTCAAAACAGAAACTCTCACTGGAAGATACAGTACCTCGAGGTGTTGAAACTATATGATTCTGATTTCATATGTCTTACCAAATAGCTCTATGCAGTGTTCAGAACAGATTGTTTTCCAAATTCACTAATGAAAGTGCACAAGAAAGTAATAGATTCTCTGGTAATCTTAAATCATGTTTACTAAACTGTATCTGTGGATATTTTCGGTGGTTTATCTTTTCCTGGGGGAATTTTGAATTTTGAATTTTTAAAAAACTAAATAATGTCAAAATGACAACTACAATAAGACGACTATTAACAATTCTGGAAGTAAATAAATGCCAATAAAACAATTTTAATAATCATAGTATAGATGAAGAACTGTACCATAAAGATTGCCTAGTCTGGCCTAGTCTGTATCTGAGAGAAAGTACAGTAACAGTTGTATATGCAGTGTTTAAAATTCAAGCCATCAAAGATTTTGTCATGAACAGCACCCAAAATCCAGAACCAATGCTAGGTTCCCTTGTCACGGCTCTTGCTTCTGCCTCTAACAGCTGCCTGTCACCTCGGGAGGAGCACTCAGCTAATCGGATGCCGCCAGGTCTTATTAAGAGAGGAGCAAAGCAAAGGCTCTGGACGAGCAATGGGGCATGATGGCCAGTAAGGATTAGGACAGAAAGCACAGTTCTTGGAATAGACAGAGTGCAGTCAAACAAGCCAGGGCTGATGCAGGCAGAGTTCTAGCGGAGTCAGACAGGCAAGGGTCAAAACCAGGAGATCAATCCGAATGGTCAGGCAGGCGTGGGTCAGGATAACGGAGTTCAGAATAGTCAGATAACAGGCAAGGGTCAGGATCACGGAATACAGAATAGTCAGGCAGGCAGGAGTCAAAAACAGGAGTTAGATTCAGAATATAGCACCCAGGATACTAACTAGTAAAACCAAATAATGAGCAATGAGTTTGATTCAGAAAGCCCTTTAACTATTTGAATTTCAATCCAATGATTATGTCATGATGCACACGCCGCGTCATAACCCAGAAGTGCGCACTGCAGGCGCCATAGAGAACAGCAGAGAGAGAAAAAGATCAATGCAGCGGGCGTCCCAGCAGAAGGCATGGCATGCATCCCTGCCAGCCCACTAGACCACCAGGTCACAGATTTACTAAATAAAACTGTTTGAAATTATGGAGCCAAAATATTTCATATATATGAAAAAAAATCAAAAAATGCTTTTAAGGCGTAAGAAGAAGGTGTTACAATCATACAGTACAGAGAACAGTAGATTAAATGATTAAAAAAACACAGTTTACATAAACAAAAGAGATATTAAACAATTAGTTACTTAGAGAGGCTAGTCGGGACTTAACGGAGAATTCAACCCCCCCCTTGATGGTAAGTTCCTGTGCCGGGCCACTGCCCAGCAGTTGCATGCTCAAAGCCGCAATTGTGCGAAAAGACTCAGTGCGCATGCGCGAAAAGCCGCGAGCGATCATATGCAAACAAAGATGCGGCACGAAAGGGAAACCTCACACACAAAAGCCAGAACGGGGACCGACTAGGGGTAGAAGAGAAGGTGCGTGCCTGGTGCCCCCCCAGCTTTGTGCCCTAGGCATGTGCCTACTCTGCCTACCCCTAGTTCCGGCCCTGGTAAATTCCATCTGCCCCCCTCCATTCGTCCTCCTCTCTGCCTCCCCCCTGCAAAGTCTTACCCCTGGATTCTTCTACCTGGAGAAATAGCAACTGGAAAAGCAGACTGAGCACAGCGGAGCACACAGCCACCATCTTTGTAATCTTTGGTAATATTCGTGTCTTCTTTCTGCTCTTCAGGACTTCCCATCTCTTTCAGCGCATGCATAGTTGTGAAAACCTGGATATTTGCTACAGGGGAGGGGGTTGATTTCTCCTTTAAAGCTTGATAACTAAAATAGGAAAGAACAATGGCTAACTGTGCAGAGTTTTATAAAGCTTTGATAAGCCAGCTCGTGGCATTGATATGCACTTTATTATAGATTTGCAAAAAATGCCATTATCAATCTTTTCCTGGAAGAATTTGAATGAGAAGAAGAAGAATGAATGACATGGTCAGGTCACTAATGCATTGTATAAATATGAATTGTAGGCTAAAGCTACCACCCAACACAAGCAAGTCTCCTACTACCCATGCTGACCCTGAAGACTTATAATAGCATCTTTGTTTGCTGGAATCTTTATTTGCTATCATTTAAGGGCAGACTGTCAAGCCAACTTTCCATTTTTCATATGTTTCCATTTAATTTCATACAGTTTTATTTTATGCAGGCTGTTATTTACTGAAAATCCAGTTTTCATAAAATTAGTATTACTAGTAGTATTTGTATGATTTGCCTTGCTATACTTTGTAAAACCTGAGGTGACATAACAATGGCTTCTCAGACCATTGTGGTATAAATGTTCATAGGTTAAAAAATGTTCAAGTTCTTTCTTGGATCACCTATGAATCTCAGTGACTTATAAATTGATTATGTTTATTCAAGAGATTAGTTTTACTTGATGCATAATCAAGCATCTTAATGAATTCCAAAGTCACAATAGAAAATGTTATTTGGAAATGAAATGTTGTCAAAGAAACCTACCTAAACGTTAAATACCATACCACCTTTAAAGACATAAAAAGTCTTCCAATACACTGTTAAATCAAAAGCAAAAGTTGTGCTCACCACTAAACAATTTAAATAATAAAGTAGGGGTGCATATGACCATATAATCCATACAGATACTTTTCACTCTCACAAACAAGGTACATTTAGGCCAGATTAACTGCAAACTTGAGAGCTGTTGAATAAAAAGTTAAATAACTCAAGAACCACAAATAATACCATAAAAATTTTAAACCACTTGCAAATTTTATCAGAACAGCACTCTCTACATCATACTAAAAGTTAAATCCAAGGTAAATAACCCCTGCGGTTTACAGCAAGGAACCGCAGCACTTTAAAAAAAAAAAAAAGCTGTCCACAGTGTAAATATGCTAAGCAGTTTCAAGCTTAGGCAACATCAAACTAGGTTAGTGTATTAACACGTTGGTTGGCTTTTTGAAAAACTATGTTTGTTTCTCCTCCGAAAACCACATGTGTCCATGTCCTTAATAAACTGGCTACTAAGGCAAACACCCTTCCCTTCACCTACCCAAACAAGCATTGTTTCTCCTTATAACTGAAACTTTGTTTTTTTTTAAGTTTAAAATTCCCAAATGGTTGCCCTTTTGAACTGAATACTACAGAGATCACCAAATATAAGTTACAGAATGTGCTGTCTACTAATCCTGTATAAATCACCAGCAAAGTCTTTGAGACCTTTTCACTAACATTAACTTTTTTTTCAAGAATCTCTAGAAACTTTTGGTTTTCTTGGAGTTTCTTTAAACTCTAAAAAGTGTAAAAACCACAAAAAAACACTAAGGGGCAGATTTACTAAATTCACATGTATTCACATGAATGATTGAAATTCGATCGAATTTTCTAAAAGATTTGAATTCAAATTTTGCACATTAGGTGACTTCGACCATGGAATTCTGTAAATTTGATTGAATCGAATGATTCAAATAATTTGAATAAAAATCTATTTGAATATTCGAATATTCGACTGTCGAATAATTTCCCCTTTAAATTTTTACTCGACTGCCTAGTTCACCAGTTTCAACCTACCAAAGTGTCTTTGGCGAATTTTGATTGAATTATAAAAATTCGATTCGAATGGTTAAAATCGTTCGAATCGATTGATTCGAATGATTTGATCATTCGATCGAATTTTTATAATTCGATCGTTCGACCAATCGCATTGTGGTAAGATCCTTCGAATTCTAAGGATTTTAATTCCCTAAATATTCCCATGATCGAATTTCTAATTTTTTTCAATTCGAAATTCGACCAATAGTAAATTTTCCCCTTAAAGTTGCCAGAGGCGGATTTTTGTTGCCCTTGGTAACTGCCTGCTCCGTGCTGCTTGTGGCAAGATTCTCCCCTTGGCTCATGACTGGAGCAGCCCTGCTCCCCTTCATCCTGCGTTTGAGCTGATGAAGCAGTGAAGGGAGCTAAATCTGCCAAAAATTCGGCAAAGAGCTGAACTGATCTGAAGCCGCCAAACATGAGCTGAAGTTGCCAAAGGGACTATAAGGGACTATAACAAACAAAGGAAAGTTGTGCTCACCACTCATTTTTAAAACCATTAGGCAAAGGTTCAATGAGGCTGTGACCACAAAATGAATATAGACAAATACAAGAGGTCCTCTGCACTCAACCCATTATCAATATATTTAAGACATTGAGACATTTTGTGCATACAGCTACTAAAAAATGCCTTTCCCTTTAAACAAAACAGGGATTGTTTGTCCATATATTGCAATATATTTAAGCTGGCCAGCTACGTCAAAGTCATCCCATATCTGGCCAGTCCTACTCTCAAATTGCATCTGATTCATTAAGGATTCTATTACTTCATTAAACATTTTACAAAGGGACTAAGTTTTACCTGCAACTTACTTGCTGCTTTCAAAGTAAAACTCCCAAACTTGGTTGCCCTTTATTAGACATCAGTGGGATCACCTGACTATAGTAGCTACAACAATCTCTGATTTGTTTAAAGAGTAAGGCATTTTTTAGTAGCTGTATGCACAAAATGTCTCAGTGTCTTAAATATATTGATAATGGGTTGAGTGCAGAGGACTTCTTGTATTTGTCAATATGTATTTTGTGGTCACAGCTTCATTGTACCCCCACCTAATGGTTTTAAAATTTGTGATGAGCACAACATTCCCTTGCACCAGGAGCTGTGCAGTTATACAGTAGATGCACTCCAAGAAGCTTGCTTTGCACATTTATTGAGCAGGTTCCTGGCTTCATAAGGCTTCTCAGTCTTTGCCACTGATGATAAACATGCAGCTACCAGGAGAGCACTGTATCTTCCTGTACCCACAGAAGACAAATCATCCTGTAAGTTCATTTTTCTTAACTTTTTCAACAAATGAAATTGGTAAAGTTTCTTGCCTTGTTTGCTATTATTGATTTACTGTATAAAGGATTTTTATTGTAATTCAGATCCTTTATATTCTTTGTGCAGAAAAGTTAAAAATGAATTAGTAACATTTTTTTTAATCAAAAAGTGTTGACAATGGCTTAAAATATATTTTTCTTGTGCAGACAGAGAATAGTATTTCTTGTATTTATATATAATATTTTTTTATTAGTTAGGTATAACTGTAATGAAGAGGAAGATTCAGATGACTGATGGACCTGTATGGTATACTTACAGTAGAAAACAGAAGAAATCTTTCTTTTGTGCACATTAACATCTGTAAAATAGTATCAAATAAGAAGATATTAGTATTTGATGATGTAAGAATAAGGCAAAATGTTAAATAATTGACAAGCCAGACAGCATTAATATATTCTGCAGGATTCAGTGACTTTGCTGCTTGGTATGCTGCTGACATATTGACTTCCTCTTATCTTAGGAACAAAGTGAGCATGGTGTGTAAGGAGGGGTAGGATAGGTATCACACAGAGGAGATAACGGTATAGAGGTAAAGAGAATAAGGGTCTAGCAGTGGAGTCCTGGTGGGGGGGGGAGTAAGGAAAGAATATATAGGCTCTGCTAATAACACAACAGGGGATATACATAGCATGATTATGTGCAAAAATAGCACAGTCTCTCTGCACTCATATACAAGAGAAAACTGTTAGATTGCAAATAACTAATAATTTTTTTTCTCCCTAATAGAAACTAGAAATAGAAACTAGAAAAGTCTCTGCTGTTGTTTTATAAGTGGATGATGGGATATGTAGTACCACTGTAGAAGTTGTAGAGGCACTGTAGTACAGCAAGGGTTATTTATGAAAAGGGTTTATAAAGGGTCAGTGATAGCAGGAATCCTGGGAAGGAATCCAAGTTTTGCTTTTACAGTTCCAATTGTTGTAGAATGTTAAGGGTGTAAACTATTTTTATCTAAAAAGGTATAAAAAAGGGATATATGAACACATTTCTTGTCAATGTTAGTATTTCTTATGTTCTCTATCATAAATGTCATAAAGATTTTCCCCAAGTGTTAAAAAAAATAATTTACAAGGAGTTGTAGATACCTTTAATACAGAATACTTGCCTCTTTTGTTCATATATAAAGTGCATGTGCCCTGGGAGCCACTCTACCTGACAAAGCAGACGGGAAGAGACACACTAAACATGTTTATACCAACACCCTAAGCAGAGACAGAAGAGTCAGTTGGAAGTGATATGACCCTTATGAAAAGAACCAGGGACATTTCTTATGATGAACTTATAAAATCTGAAATATATCAGCAACTGGGAGAAAAATGTTTTCTGGATTTTCTTGCTTTTTAAAAATGTGCATTTTGACATTTAGGCTTACCTTTGCGATCAAGATAATCCATCATGCAGCTGACTGCACAATTAGAATGCAGAAAGCAAGATTGTGATATGTTTTATATATATAGCAAGTTTATATAGATAGATAAAAGAAAAACAACTTGCAATCTTTCAGATATAAAGCACTGTCTTATACAAATAATCAGAACACAAACAATATTAATTCAAAGGATCAGATGGCTTTGCTGTCATGGGGAGCTTTATTTTCAAATATACAGATTGAATGTGCCACAGAGTTTTGTGATAGACTCCAACAACATGCTAGGTACAGCTAATAAGTAGTGAAACAAACTTTTCAGTACAGAGAAATCTAGCTGCCTAGCAGGTAGTGAGATTCCTTATGAAAGGCAGGCTGTAGGTGTTCAGAGATCAGAAATCTGGGATATCAGAGCAGCTAAGAAGTTTTAAGCGGACATTTTGACAAGTCTGAAGTCTACAGAAGGCATGGAAAGCTAGACCAAAGCAAATGCTAAACTACTTGTATTGTAAATGTATACAAATATTTGCTACACATGAAATATACTACATGCAACGACCCAAGCCATTCTGTTATACCTTTTTATGTTTCTAATGCAAATGTATGGCTATATATATATATATATATATGCTGTAGATATATATATATATATATATATATATTTATACACACACATTTAGTTGTGTGTGTGTCTAATATGACATAAAACTAAATTAGATCATTAAACAAAAACAAAGCATATTTGTACCAGCTGATGCAGAGATCCTAAATAAATAACAATACACATCAATTAATAGAATAGTTATGGAATACATACTGTTCTAAAACTATGTAAACTGATGTTGATGAATGCCCATCAACCAGAAACATTTAGCCTTCTATAGTTGCCAAAAGCATGATATTGATATGAGGTATCAGGTATTAGGTACGGGTATGGGCTTGGTTGTTCAGAAACCCATTATCCAGAATGGTCTGAATTATGGGAAGGCTCTCTCCCATAGACTACATTCCATCCATATAATCCAAATGTTTTAAAATGATTTCCTTTTCCCCCATATTAATAAAATAGTACAGTACCTTGTACTTGATTTAAACTAAGATACAATGAATCCTTATTGGAGGCAAAACAAGTCTATTGGGTTTATTTAAATATTTAAAATAACTTTCTAGTAGACTAAGTATGAAGTTTCAAATTATAGAAAGATCCGTTATCCAGAAAACCCCAGGTCTTGAAGATTCTTTATAATAGGTCCCATACCTTCACCTCATACAGTATATCCTGCCAACTACAGCTGTTAACGCTGAGGACTTTTGCTTTGTAAAAAAGTAGAAAGACATTTATTATTCAAAGTGAAAAATCATACAGTTTTGAGGGAAAAGAGATTATTACTTGTGTTAAGGAAGCTCCAATTTTAACATGGTAGCAATACTGAATAAAATCCATGGCTTTGTGTGTTTTTTTAAGTTCTTGTTAGATTAAAGCGTCTCTGAAGAAATTACTAGGAATCTGCCAAAATTCATTTTTTGGAGCATAAATAATATCCAGAGATATGCCTGGAGCTGCAAAAGATCCAAAATTGTTGTCATTATGAAAGTAATTTAACAGAGTATTAAATATTGATTTTGCTCTAGAGCTGTAGATAATGTGTTACTGAAAGGAAAATGCTTAAATGCACATGCTGTAGTATTTACAGAGATCTTGGATAAGTGTTGATGTATTACATGAAAAGACCAGGAATGGGGCATAATTGAAAATTATAGATAACATGAATAGTCTAATGAAGGGGTATTAAAACTTTACCTATTGATAGGCTTGTCTTAAATATGTGTGCTACATACAGATTTCATATTCAGCAACATCACTGCTAGACTTATAACCAGCTTTGTTCCATGGGTATAGAAGTCATTGATAAGCATGAATAGGATTTAATTATGGGGTCCCTCCCAGAAGATAGGCCCACAAAGTAATAGTCTCCATGCTTCATCTTTTGTCTGTGGTGCACCATAACATGAGGATTTTGTACGGGCTGCTGGTAGATGGCAATAAATGGAGCAAAATCACGGACTGGATGTTATATATAATGTGTGCAGCCACTTTATTATTTCATGTTGTAGGGTGTGATGTTTGCCTACTGTCTATCAGGATCCGACTGGCAGTCCCCAGGGCCCCCTCCCAATCTACAAACTTACGCTGCACACATGAATGAAACAAAAGCCACTGTAGCTGATTGGCTATGAGGGGAGCAAGTCAGACCCTGCTGTCTAGGGGGGTCTGCACCAGCAATGCAGTTTGTAGGTTGCAGGGCTACATATACTAGTTGGACATGGGAATTCTTTTGCAAAACCATTTCTTGCCTATGGCTCACTCATTCCTGTGAGTACTGCACATTGTCATTTTACTTAATGGTACAACATTTGTTATTGGTCTAGTAACCTATAGCTACCAATCATCAACTGGCAGGTCAGTTGATTGGTTGCTAGAGTATACTAGACCTGGGCAAAGTGTGAGTTTATTTATGATATTGCCCAATGTAATTGAACAATAATGTGCTACTCAAGATTCATTTCAAGGCATGGCAGTAAGCTACAAATAAGTCTGCATTTATTCATGTTACTAATATTCTGTTTAACAACTGATTGCTTATTCTTTGAGAGTAATTAAACTTCAGCACATTAAACAGATTGCAGCAAGGCTCTTCATTTTATTCTGTCTAAATTAAAGGCAGTACCACTGTAGTCCGTTTGGAAAGACAAAGTAGATGGGTAAAGCAATATTTACATTTGTAGGTAAAGTTAGAGATTCCAAACTGTGCCTGTAAATAGGGACATGTGCATAAAAAAATATAAATGATTGCTATGTTGAAAGCCTGCCAGCTATGAATGTGGTGTTTTATGAATACAGCTGTATCTATATCTATAGCTTGCAAAACATTTAGTTTACCATATTGCCATATTGGAGTGTATATGGTGTTTAGTCACTTTTATCCTTCTTCTCCTTTCCTAAATTACCTTATAGTTTTCAAAACCTATTCCTATAAACCATTTTCACCAAAGTACATTTTTTCCCAGTCACTTATCATAGCAAAAAGCATGGTGCAGGGTCTTAACATATGACTCCAGACCTAACCGTTCACATATGGGATACTTTATCCAGATTCCATCATGCTTTGCAGTGCGGTCTGCTTCCTCTGCAGAATTTTGTGCTCCTGTCGTCCCATATTTATGGAATGGTAACCTGTTCAAATAGTACTGCTTATTGATCTGTAATGCCTCCTAAAATGACATGATAATAAATCACTTTCCAAGACTTAAAGGACATTTTAAGCCTATAATTTCCTACCATGTATATAATTTGGGAATCTCTCTCTCTCTTACCCAAGCCAATCTCTTACCCAACCCAATCATTTGTACTACATGTACCCTCTCCATTTACCAGTGCCATAACATTTTCTTAAAACAAATAGCAACTTTCCACAGGCAGCCATTTTCCTTCTGACACATCATCAGTAACATTGACATATGCAAACAGGACATGTATGCTGTAAATTCATGAAATACAAAATGCAGGTTTACAGAGGCACAACATACTGTGATCAAAAGTTCTTCTGGGGTTGAGCACTGTAATGGTTAAGCTGAGCTCAGGAGAGGTGGATAGGAGAATAAATTTGGATCCGACAGCTACAGTTTCTATGAGAACCAGTAATGCTATCTCTTCATTGACTGTTAGACTGGAGGGTGTGTTTAGTAATCTGAGCTGAGAAGAACTGAGCATGCTTATAAGTCAACAGCCAAAGCAAACTCCTGAGGATGGGGGCTGAGTGGGATAGAGGAGTAGAAGGATTTCTGAGTGATTAAGGGGATGCTGCAGTCTTAATGTTAACCTTTTAACAATCACAGGGGCAGGTATCTAAAGATTTCAAAGAGACTGTGCACTGATTACATTTTCTGGAGGGGGTTTACATGTCCTTTAATATACTAGATAGATGTTTGAAGCAATACAGGAATCAGTCAACCCTACCTATGTAACATTTTTTGACTGGGTATACTTCTGTTTAAACCAACTCCCCGCAAATAAAAAATAAAGCAAATAAAATGAGAATTGCTCAAATTTGTCTATCTGTCATCTTTTGGCTTCTAAGGGCCACCAATAAGGAAATTGTCATAGACTATGAAATGTATAGAACCCTGTAGGTGAGAAGGACAATGGCATTATTTTTATACTTTTTCATCGCAATACATGGCAAATTTAATGCCTTGCTGTTTCCCAAGACAACATCCTTGGCATGTGGAGGACTGCATGGAGATAATAAAGCACATTGCAATGGCCAAGCAATGGGGACTGTATCATATATACTTAAAAACTCATTTCAGAAGCATCTGCTGAGTTTTTCTTGCTCAGGTCAATAAGACTTAAATTCACATTTAACAGCACTGGGCATAAGGGATGGTGAATCTTAAAACCATTTTGCTGTATCAAGAGCTGTGTATTCAACCCTCATATTTTACATTTCCCTTAGAATACAGATTTGATTCTCTGCGAAATCATTTAACACTCTCTGTACTATACCTCTCAGGAATATCTGATTGAAGGGAAGATGGTTCTGTGAGCACAGTCAAACTGCATTTTTAAACATGTGGCATCATTACAAATTTCATTCAATCAATATTCCTAGTTACCAAATATTCTAAGCATTATTTATTTCTAGAAAATGGTTAGATTTAATTTAAAAAGAGTATTTTATATATGGGGCTAGGAAGAATTGTTCCCCTTCTGAAGGAACTGGAAGCAGCTTCAGATTTTAATAACTTCCACTGGATCATCTAGGAGTTAGGAGGGATGTATTATATTTCTGCAGAATCTGGAACTTGATTGCTTTTTAACCTTAGCTTCTAGTAAATTACTATGAGCTTTATACATGAGGTAGAGTGAAACAAATAGAAAATAAATGAATTTCCAGCTTATGGCCCTCTAACTGTGTAATGTATTTCAACTGTCTCTATATTGCACAGTTTTATAGCAGGGAATTGGCAGATATTTGGACACATAAAAAATAATGATCCCAAAATATTTATTGAAGATCTGCTTGTTAATGTATACAGTAAAATATACTTATTTAAAATGACATGTATGCACAGTATAACTCATGTGCACAGTGACATCTACAGACCATTTGTATAAACACCACATATTCCCCCTATAGTAGGAAAGAATTTGGGCAAATGTAATAAGCAACAACAATCTTAAGCAATACTATACATTCTTCACATGACATAGTCCTTGGTTCATGCAGGTAGTTTTCTGATTCTCTCAGTGCACCTTATAGGTTCACTTTCTTCAGGCCTATTGCAGTTGGCATCAGGAGTAGGAAAATATCCTTCGCCAAAGTCATATCTAACAGGAGCAAGACAACTTGCATATGTGCATGGTCCTCGCTAGCATCTCACTTCAAGTGGTGTAGCAAATGTAGATTGTCTTTGTTTCAGTAGTCCTGTTTTCTTACTTCTGACTAAAGATCCAGGCTGAAAGTGCACTTCTCTTGCACCACATTTTCTCTCAGTATAAGACTTGCATTCGGCTTGTTGATGTTTGACAATGTCAGCAGTAGATAATTTTATAGGAACAGTATTTTGTGGAAGTTTGATGTCTGCAACATGTAACTTAGTGCACATCTGTCTGCCATGTAATAATTCATAAATAATTCAGCTGGTGATGATTGGGTTGTTGCTCTATAGTTATGCAGTAACTCTGTTGTAAATACAAGATTTCCCAGAAAGATTTGCTGTCTGTAGTTTCTTTCAGACTTTGGTTGAATCGCTCAATTTCTCCATTTGCTTGTGGGTAATACATTGAAGATTTCCTATGCACAATATTCCTCTCTTTCAGAAAGAATTCAAACTCAGTGGAGACAAACTGTGGTCCATTATCTTATTTTAACTCTTTGGGTTACCTTCTCTGCTGAAGACTGTAGACAGAAATGTTATTACTGTAGCTGATGTTATATGACAAACATGCAATGTCAGGCCCTTTACTGTAATAGTCTATCAGAGTTATAGCAAATCTGCAGTCTATAGGAGCATTTGCAAAAGGACCCACAATATCAATAGCAAGTTTTTCCCATGCTTAATCAGGGAATGGTACTGACTGTATGTGTGATAGCTGTTTTGTCATGATTCTGACAAGTAGCACAAGAATGAATGGCAGTTACCACATCGGCATCCAATGCTGACCACCAGTATAGTTCTTGTAGTCTTTGTTTTGTATATACAATTCCTTGATAGTTACATAGTTACATAGTTACATAGTTAAATTGGGTTGAAAAAAGACATCAAGTCCAACCCCTCCAAATTAAAACCCAGCATACACTCACACACACCCTACACTCTATCACACAAACCATATATGCCCATAGCTATACTAACTTTAGAGTTTAGTATCAAAATAGCCTTTGATATTGTCTGTCCAAAAAATCATCCAAGCCCCTTTTGAAAGCATCAACAGAATCAGCCATCACACCATCACCTGACACAACAACATCAACCTCACTGTCCTCACTGTGAAGAACCACCTACGCTGCTTCAAATGAAAGTCATTTTCTTCTAGTCTGAAGGGGTGGCCTCTGATGCAGTGATCCTCTTTATGGTTAAAAATGTCCCCTGATATTTGTCTATAATGTCCTCTAATGTATTTGTAAAGTGTAATCATGTCTCCTTGCAAGCGCCTTTTTTCCAGAGAAAACAACCCCAACCTCGACAGTCTACCCTCATAATTTAAGTCTTCCATTCCTCTAACCAGTTTAGTCTGCACTCTCTCCAGCTCATTTACATCCCTCCTAAGGACTGGAGTCCAAAACTGCACTGCATATTCCAGATGAGGTCTTACTAGGTATCTATAAAAAGGCATAATTATGTTTTCATCCCTTGAGTTTATGCCCTATTTTATGCAGGACAGAACCCTATTTGCTTTAGTAGCTACAGAATGACACTTCCCAGACTTAGACAACGTGTTATCTATAAAAACCCCAAGATCCTTCTCACTTAAGGAAACTCCCAACACACTGCCATTTAGTGTATAACTTGCATTTATATTATTTTTGCCAAAGTGCATAACCTTGCATTTATCAACATTGAACCTCATTTTCCAGTTTGCTGCCCAGTTTCACAACTTAGACAAATCACTCTGCAAAGTGGCAGCATCCTGCATGGAACCTATAGTTCTGCACAATTAAGTATCATCTCCAAAAATAGAAACTGTACTTTCAATGCCCACATCCTGGTCATTAATAAATAAGTTGAACAGCAAGGGACCCAGTACAGATCCCTGCAGTATCCCACTAACAACACTGGTCCAATTAGAAAATGTTCCATTTACCACCACTCTTTGTAGTCTATCTTTTAGCCAGTTCTCTATCCAGTTACAAATACTATGTTCCAGGCCAACATTCCTTAATTTAACCAGTAACCTTCTGTGTTGCACTGTATCAAATGCTTTAGCGAAGTCTAAGTAAATCACATCCACAGCCATCCCAGAATCGAGGTTCCTGCTTACATTCTCATAAAATTAAATTAAGTTAGTCTGGCAAGATCTGTTATGCATAAAACCATGCTGGCACAGACTCATAGTATTGTTATTTGCTATGAAGTCCAATATCCTATCCTTTATTAATCCTTCGAAAAGCATTCCTACCACCAACGTCAGACTAACTGGCCTATAGTTTTGAGGCAGAAAATGGGATTCCTTTTTGAATAGCGGCACCACATTAGCAATTCGCCAGTCTCTCGGCACCATGCCAGACCTCAATGAATCCTGAAAAAGTAGAGAGGTTTGGCAATCACAGAGCTAAGCTTGTTAATTACCTGGGATGAATCCCATCTGGCCCTGGACCTTTGTTTATCTTAACATGTTCTAGTCTCTTTTGAATTTCAGCAGGTGTGAACCATGCATTATTAGATATATTATTAGAATTGGGACTATTGATGACTCTCACGTGCAAGTTGTATGAGCTTTTCTCTCAAGGTCTCTGGTACCAGTAAGCGGTGAGCTCCACGGAACAACATAACCATCTACTAAGGACAGTTTGTGTCTACTCCTGTAGTAAGGTTGAAGATCAGGGCTGAGTTTCTTCTCAGCATTTGGCCATTTGCTTTGTAAGACGTCCTGTAGTTTTACTTGAATTGGACATGTGAGGCAAGTTTTCTTAAAATCAGCAGCTGTAACTGCAGATGACAGATAATCAGTCAGTGCTACAACTTCTATGTCCTCGTCCAGTCTATTTGAAGCTGCAGGTAAAGGTAAATGTGACAAACAATCAGCAGTAACATTTTTCAAACCTGGTTTAGATTGCATTTTATAGTTGAAATTCAGTAGCCTTGCTTACCATCTAGCTATACACATTCCAGCTCTTCCTAGTCCCTTTGTTGTAAGCAGTGTAGTTAAAGGGCTGTGATCAGAGCATAAGGTAAATTATCTACCCCATAGGTAGGTTCTCCATTTTCTGTTGCCCAAACACATGCTAAAGCTTCTTTTTCAACAGTTGAATACTTATGCTCTTTCTCTGTAAGTGTTCTGGATGCAAATGCAACAGTTTTCTGAATGATCAGCATGGATCAGTGTGAGAACTGCACAAACACCATAGTCTGAAACATCTGTAGTAACCATAGTGGGTAGTGCAGGATCAAATAAAGATATTGCTGAACTGTTCACAATTAATTGTTTCACTATTTCAAAGCTATGTTGAGCAGTCTCTGATCAAACCAGACTTGAAATTCCACATAGTAGTGCTCTAAGTGGCTCCACAATTGAAGCATAGTTGGGAATAAATTTAGAACACCATGAAGTAAGACCTAAGAAAACTCATAAGGTCTGAAAATCAGAGGGAGTAGGTGGATGTGTTACAACGTTGACTTGGTCAGGGTCAGGCAGTAATCCCTCTTGTGAAATTTTATGACCCATAAATGACAGCTGAAGTGGCATTTGGAAAGGTTCCATTTCAGTCCTGCAGAATTAATTTCAGAACCTTTTCTAGGTACTTGTCATTAAGATCCATAGTTGGAGAGTAGAGAATTATATCATCCAAGTAGCATTGTACACCAGTTATGCCATGGAGTATAGAAGACATCAGTCTTTGAAAACAACTCTGTGCTGAAGCCAGTCCATAAGGTACAAGCTTGAACCGAAAGAAACCATCATGGGTGATAAATGCAGTGAGGTCTCTGCTTTTCTTGCAGTAATACTTGACGATAAGCACTCTGAAGATCAAGCGTGGAAAAGAATTTTGCTCTTTGGAGTTCTGAAAACATTTCCTCTATGTGTGACAAGGGATGATTATCCATAACAACTGCTTTATTAGGTTCACAGAGATCAACACAAAATCGAATACCTCCAGTTTTCTTCATTGTTACAACAATCTGTGAAACCAATTCGGATGATTCTGATATTTCAATCACATTGTGCACTACCAGTTTCTTTAGTTCCTGTGAGACAGTCTCCATTATATATTAGAGCAATCACCTCAATTTCTGGCATACTGGTTTTACATCTGGTCTTAACTTTGTACACAAAGTTCTTTGCACAGCCCAGTGAAGTGTTGCTTTGTGGTGAAATTTTAGACACAGGCTGTGTGGCATGCACTGGTGCTGTAGTAATGAGACCATCAAGTAATTTAAGTGTAATGTAGCAAAGAGCTCCCTTCTAAGTATATCAGTACCCTTATTCACAATGTAAAAGTCACATATTGCAGTATTTGATTCAAATTGGTCACTGGCAAGTAACCAAGCAAAAGGATTGGATCCTTTAAGTAACTGACCAGTCTCAGGGCTGTTTCAATATGGCTAGCAACTGTAATTTGCAAGGGTTAAATCCTGCTCTAGGAGCAGTCTCTCGCTAATGCATGTTGAATTTTTTTTTTCCAGTATTTGGTCTCATAGCATTTCATCTGTTAGATTCCCAAAGTCACAGGCAACAACCAGCTCTCTCAAAGATGCTACAAATTGTTCTGTGGATTCACCATTACGTTGTCCATTTTGGTGGAATTTATATCTTTCAGCAACTCTTGGCATGGAAAAGTTCTTTATAGCAGTAAGTGCAGTTTCAGAAGTCTCATCAGGTAATGGTAATGTATATAATATACCCTGTCCCATTGCTCCCAGATAGTGAATAAGTAAAGCACATTTCTATCAGCAGAAATCTCCCCCTGGTCAGCAGCAATAATGTAATTGTCAAACATACAAATCCAAGCAGTAAAAACCCAAAACAAGCAATCCCAACCCTTTCACTTTGGCATGAGCCTTCCGCTATGAGGGTGCCACCAGGCCTTAGTGTGAAAGGACCAGGAGGAGAGGTCTGGGCAGGCAAGGGAACCACTCACAGTACTGGAATGGAGAACAGGAAGTGTAATCGGGAACAGGCCTGGTCAGAAGCAAACGGAGGTGCAGTACCGAATCAGTACGCGAGAGAATAGTTGAGTCACAGGCTGGGTCAAAAACATACCAATCACAGTACAAGGCAGGAATCCATGAGAGTAGTCAGAATGGCAAATGGTCTGGAGAGGCAGCATACAGGACTAAACCAGGGAGGGTTAACACAACTAGATTCACAACAAGAAAGCACCCATGAACTTAATAATAAGACATTTACTTTGGGCAATGAATTACATTTTAAAAACCCTTGAAATATTAAAATTTCACACAGGTGCTTGACAACGTCACATGCAGCTCCACCTTAAACCCGGAAGCAGCACACGCACCCACTCCATTACTACATGGCACGTGAAGATGGGCTAGCCAGGCATCCCCTCCGTGGGTGTGACGGGAGTCCCCGCCGTGGGTGCAATGGGTGTCTCCACTGTGGGTGTGATGGGCGTCCCCATCGCACCCTAACTAGATCACCAGGGGTAGTGTTCACAGTTACTTTTTACATGTCTTGCAAGAGGTCATAACAGAAATGTCTCTTTTTATGATGGTGATGCTTTTTTGTACATGGGAGATCCATTAAATTAGGATGAATCTACCCTTTTTATTTGGGAGAACAAAAGACTTCACAAACTAAAGGCTGATTTTAGGTAATCTCTGCTAACAATTTAAAAATTGTTTACTGTTGAGCACAACATAACTTTTTTGCTATTGTTTATGCAGAAGCAGTAACTGGCTCCATTTTATAGCTCCAACCATCCCAGCTTCTGTCAGGTGATCCCTATGTTATCCAATATAAAGGGCAAGCATTTGAGAGCTTTATCATTGGAAAGCAGGTTTCAGTTGAGTTTCTACAGAAATGCTTGAATAAATACTAGAATAACTAAAATGTATCAGATGAAAGTGGATATAGGACTGGTCAGACCAGAGATGACTGATACAGTTGGCCAGCATAAATAAATTGTAATAAGTGGATAAACCATCCCTGTTTTGTTTGAAGTAAAGGGCATTTTTGGTAACTGTATGCACAATATGTATTAAGGGCACAGTAGATAGAACATATTTTCGCCCACAATCTCCTTCAGTGCTGGCAGCAAAACATCCAAAATTACCTGTTATCATTAATGGTAGAAAAATCCCACCTGTCATCACCTTAAATATTTTAAATATATAAATAACTATATTGTGAAAATGCTCTCTTATCTTTGTAAGATCCAGGCATTCAGAGCAGCACATTTAGAAAGATTATGAATAAAAAGACACAAAGGATAAACTGTTAAAATTTAGAATAAATACTAGAATAACGAAAATGTATCAGATGAAAGTGAATATAGGACTGGTCAGACTGGTCAGACCAGAGATGACTGATACAGTTGACCAGCTTAAATAAATTGCAATAACTGGATAAACCATCCCTGTTTTGTTTGAAGTGAAGGGCATTTTTGTAGCTGTATGCACAATATGTATTAGGGGTACAGTAGATAGAACATATTTTCGCCCACAATCTCATTCAGTGCTGGCAGCAAAACATCCAAAATTACCTGTGAATAGTGATGGGCGAATTTATTCGCCAGGGGCGAATTCCCGTGGTTCGCCGCTGGCGAATAAATTCGCGAAACTGGCAAAAAAATTTGCCCAAAAAAATTCGCCGCGCATAAACGAGTCGCGCGTCGTTTTTGACGCGACGCGCACCGAAAATGACGCGACGCGCGTCAAAAACGACGCGACGCGAATCGGCGAAAAATTCGCGAATTTCTCTGGAAATTCGCAAATTTTTCGGCGAAGCGAAACGCGGCCGTTTCGCCCATCACTACCTGTGAATATTAATAGTAGAAAAATCCCACCTGTCATCACCTTAAATATATTAAATATATAAATACGGTAACTATATTGTGAAAATGCTCTCTTATCTTTGTAAGATCCAGACATTCAGAGCAGCAAATCTAGAAAGATTATGAATAAAAAGACACAAAGGATACATTGTTAAAATGGTAACATATACAAGTACAACTTAAAAAAATAACTTTATTACTTAGTTACAATATTAATGCATCTGTAGTGGTAGCTGAATGACAAATAAGAATGTTCCTGCTTGTACTGTACATTTCGTATGGAGCTCATGTTGACAGCTAAGAATAATTGAAATCTTGTGTGTAAAGAGCTCATGATTAGCAAACACAACATGCCTCTGAAATCTATATTAGATTCTCAGTTTAAAGCTCATTCATCAATCATCAGGAAAATGACCTAGAAACGAAAACCCCAAAGGTCATAAAAAAAAACACTCAAATACAAAATACTTATACTCTGCTAAACGTTAACCCATTTCAAAAGGCAAATCGTTGATGTTAGGCTAAAATGATTGGCTAAGGATGTTTGGGGGGCAAAAGGTTAGTGTTTTCAATACTTTTTTGTACACATTACACATGACAAGTCTTTGGATGACAGGGTTACATGTATGCCCTTCCCCATCTAAAAGAGGAACTAAAGCCTAAAATAAAATCTGCTAGAAATGCTGCATTTTGTATACTAAACATAAACATGAACTTACTACACCAGAAACCTAATGAAACAAATGAATTATGCTTTCAAAATTGGCCGCAGGGAGTCATCATCTTGTACAATGTTAAACCATCTTTGCAAGACCAAGACCATGCACACGCTCAGGGGCTAATTTACTATTTTTCACATAAAATCCTACAAATCCATTCAATATTCGATAAGCATTCGACTATCGAATGCTTATCGAATAGTTTTAGGCTATCTTTTTGCTCGATATTCGATTTCTTGATAAAATCGTACGATCGGATACTGATCATTCGATTTCACGGAAAAATCGTACTTTTGCCTTCGAGCCTCTGAAAAATTTGTACGATTCAAACAATCGAGCCGTTCAATCGTACAAATTGTATTGGAGCAGGTCTTAGCAAAAGAAGCCTATAGGCTTCTATTGGTATTCGGTAGGCTCAATCTGGCAATGTAGGCATTAGAAGGATTTTAAAATTTTAAATCCTTCGTTCATCGAATGATCAAATATCTGATCATTCGATCTATTTGTTAATTCGATAATTCGGTATTCAATGATCGAAGAGGCCAAATTTGCATATTCGATACGATCGTTCGATCTGTATTTGATCATCATAAATGATCAAAACAGCACAAGTCAAATAATATCTGCCAGAAATTGATACAGAAAAACTGATTAATAATCAGAATATGCAGACTGTACTGTATCCTGTGTTGTCATGTAATCTAATGTGGACTTTATAGTTTTTGTATTGTTTAATACAAATATTCTTCAACTCTGCAGAACCAGTGGCTGCAGCAAACTATAATCATTCAATGAGAATCCCTGTTTATCTGTTTTATCTTTGTCTTTGCCACTGGAGTTGGAAACATTAAAGCGGTGTAAAGACATAAAATTCTGTACAAATCTCTACACAGTTGCTGACTGCTCTACAGGGAAACAAACAAAGTCACGTGAGTTCTGCAAGAGCCAGAAAGTAAGGTGGGGGGCACCCTGCTGTTTGAAAGTATTATCTTTTCCCTGCAGAGCAACTAGAGGCTGTCTGAAGTTTCCTATCCACAGTAGCAAATAATGGGATTCCATTTTTTTGCCTTTACATCCCCTCTAAATGTTGCTTGTTAAAGGAGAATTTAACCCTGTAAAAAAACCCATACCTCCTACCCCATGTAGACCCCCCTCCCTCCTTCCCCCCAGCCTAAATGCCCCCCCAGGGGAAATGCTACATGCTTTATACATACCCCTCAGTGCAAATTCAGCCAGCAGAGCTGACTGCGAGTTCAGCAATTTCTGTCCATTTCAGCACCTACGCAGTTGTCGCAAACCGGCAACTGTGTATGCGCCAATACACCGGTCTCCCAGTCAGCTTACAGAAGCGGTTGAAGATGGCTGCGTGGAACTCTGCTGCGTGAAATGCAATTTGCAAATTTCTGTGGTTTTATCTCTTATGCTGTTTCCCTCAGAATTATAGCATAACATTGGGTATCAGCGAGTATCTGCTGTAACTTGTACATGTTGCATCCACACAGACCCAAATTACTGTATATTTAGGCTAATCATATGTAAGGGGCAGCACACATTTTTTTCTACTGTGTCTGTGTGCAAATGATGTGAACTGCACCAGTAATGAAATTAGTCTCTAATTCACAGACACAAGGGAAAAGTGAAACTAACACTACTGTAGGTCCAGGTTGCTAGTAATTCCAGGGCTCTATGGTGTCCATGCATGCAATTACATATAGTTCATTTAAGCAGGCTAAATGGTTACATTGGTAATATGAAGCTTATAAGAAGCAGATACAGTATGTATGCAAGTACCTTTGTAAATTGCATTAATGCTATAATGGACTACTGCTTATCTGCACTCTAGTGATCTAATTATTTACATAGTAAGAACCAAACATGGAGGAGTGCTTTAAATTCCCTGTTTAGCTCAAGAAATAACAACACAGATTGTTTTGTGATTAAACTAATAGGCACAAGCCCTTTTCATTTTTATGTTGAACATGGGTGTATATTGGCCTTTTATTATTTACCTTAACATAACAGAAATTAGCAGTTCTGTGCCTTGTAATAGATACATGCTTTTCATTGAAAGTACACCTTTTGATATAATGAAACAAAGGAGAAGCTAAATTGCCTGCAGTGCATAATCTTCCCAGGTAGTAATTGTCCCTATACTCTGACTATTTCTTTTTCTGCTCAATCTGTTCTGTACCCAGAATATCCCTAGCATGTTTGTTGCATACATAATAAAGTACAATTATACACTTGACATATTTTACTGTTTATTAGTGGCAGGAATGCATTGTTTCCTGTAGAAATTCAGCAATAATGTGGATAACTTGATAATTCTACAAAGTTAATTTGGGTTGAAAAAAGACAGCTGTCCATCAAGTTCACTTAAGGCCCCCATTAGGGGGAAAACAATTATATTCACTATGCGTGTGCCTCTCTCACTCTGTGGGGGAAAACACAATATATATATACAGTATATATATATACCCAGCAAGAACATGACATCAAGTAATCAAAGATCTATGCATTCATGATGATTCAGGCTGCTAGTAGTTCATAGTCCATTCCCTATCTTCCAAATACCCAGTATCATCATAATACAGGCAAAGCAGCATGAGGTGACATTCACATTAACAAGTTGACAATATTACAATAAAGTAAGTTATGGGAAGCATTTAAAGCTATTAATCTCATTATGTCCATTCAGAATAAAACTATTTTATGCCAGAGACCTTCTGTAAATTTTTATTAAATAGCATGGGTTCATTGAAAGATCTTTTCTTCATCAGCGAGAACTGATACTATGGATGACAACTAGTGATGAGCAAATCTGTCCTGCCTCACTTTGCCAAAAAAATTTATGAAATGGTGAATAATTTGCCAAAAGCATTGAAGTTAAAGGGTGTCAACTTTTTTCTTTATGCGCAGCAATTTTTCTCTCACTCCAAATACATTACAGTCAAAGGGCAATTTTTCTTATAGTAAATTTATTGTCTCAGCAAAAATGTTGTCTTGGTGGCTTTTTTGTCTGAATGCATTATACTCAATGAGCATTTTTTCTCATGGCAACTTTTTTGTCTCATTGACAATTTTTTCTTTTTTGTTGCACTATTTTCAGTGGCAAATTTTTGTTGCGGTTTTGTGAGAGTATTCGCAGGTGGAAAACTGCAGAATTTCGCTATGAATCCATGCCTGGCAAATATATTTGCTCAACACTAATGACAACTACAATTTCTGCATGAATTAGGTAGGTCAACCAAGCCCACCAGGCACACCTCCCACAGGCAGCAAAAGGCAGTCAATGGCACACATAGGCAGTATAGGACAGGCAGAGTATACCACATACAGATAGTGTAGAGCAGACAGACTGTGGCACATACAGGGAGCATAGGGCAGAGGCATGTATGCATGTATGGCAGGCAGAGTTTGGTCCACACAGGCAGTGTATTCTCTCTCCCTGATGAATCATAACACATTTTATTAGATCAGCTGTTTCCAGGGAAAACACATGTAGTAAACAAATGTTTACTATGGATGATAGTATCCTAAACTAAGAGACAGGCTGTAACAGAGCCCTGGGCAAAGATATTTGGTTGTTAATTTAACCCCAAAAAAATAAAATGTAACACAAGCAACTTTGCAATATACGTTAATCATTAACAACTTTCTATGGTTTTCAAGTTATTTGTATATGTATTTCTCTTGATTAGTGATGGGCGAATTCGCCGCGATAAATTCGCGAAACGCCAGCGAAAATTCGGCTGGTGAAAATTAGAAAAAAAACCCGAGTCGCGCGTCGTCGACTCGTTTCGCAAATCTTTCCGCCAATTCGCGAATTTCGGAAGCGAAACGGGGTAGATTCGCCCATCACTACTCTTGACAGCAGTGTTTCTCTGTCCCTTTCTATTCTCTGCCCTGGTGGCTCTGACTTTTGAAACAATGTAACAAACTAGCAGACCTGTTTTGCTGGAGGAGACTGGCTTTTTCAACTAGAAGCTAAGCAAAAACTGCTTTCAATAGCAATTACATTTACAAAATAACTGTAAAAGCACTCATTTTTTTAAAAATAAATTAGTATTGGAAAGTTGCTTATAATTGTGTTTTCTTTTATTATGCAAAAAAATATTTTTTAGGGTTGACATGTCGTTTAAGGATAAAACCTGTAATTCTTGTTTATGTTGTGTATATAGTACTTTATAGTACTGGGCAAATAGGATATTTAGTATTAAGAGGTAGCCACATAATTGTTCTTCATATAGAGAAAAGGAGGTTCAAGTGTAGCATCCACAGGTACAGCAAAATACATTAAATGTCATAATAATATGATAGTCCACATTCATTAAAGATAAGTATAGCTAGTTTTCAGATCAATGGTAGATAATCTAGATACACAGAGGTTTCCTCAGGTATCTAATCACATATAAATACAGTATTGTTTCAACAGCTGCAGCTCTGCATTTGATTCCATGCTTTAGTGACCAGCACATTTCATAGGTATCAAATGGCTTCAACTTGGTTCGGAAACATAATTTTTACTTCTACAGTTGTACAGGGTCTACCAATTACGCCATGTATTTTTTACATGTTTTAGTAACTAAATCAGTACTTCTTTTGCTGGTCATGATACTCATTATCAGATGGATTAATTAGAATGGGATTAGTTGCATGTGTAATGATCCTCGCTGATAGATTAATGTAAGGGTACCTAATCCAACCCATAATAGGACTGTAATGTGAATTTACTATAACTGTGCATAAAATAATAGATGCGTCATTTCTTTTGCCTCATGGTTTTCTTTAAATGATCTTTTACATATACCGAGTGGGGAAAACACTTTACTGGTCAGTGTCATTTGATCTGAATAACCCCTCTCACAGAGCCAATGAAACAGCCTGAATTATCAAAGTTAGAGAGATTTTGATGATAACTTGCTGTCTTAATGAGTGTTACCAGGTCACATTGATGACATGTAGAGATGGGCGAATCTATCCCGTTTCGCTTCCAGCAGAATTTGCGAATGGGTGTAAAATTTGCGAAACGACATGCATATCGTTTTTGGCGCATTGCGTCATTTATGGCACGCTTCACACCGTTTTTGGCGCGTTACCTTCATTTATTGCTGTGGATGGCAATTGTCAGAAGGTCCCTAACTGCTCTGCAGGGAAACATTCATACTTATGAACAGCAGGGAGAGCCCCTACCTTACTTCCCAGCCATGCAGAGCTCCAGCAGCTTTGTTTGTTTCCCTGTAGAGCAGTCAGCAACTGTGTAGACATTTATATTGGATTTTATTTTTGTCTTTACATCCCCTTTACCGTTTCTAACTCCTGCTGCGGGGACAAAGATCATGCAGCCAGAATTAAATAGATAAACTGGGATTCTATTTGAAGGATTATTTTGCTGCAGCCACTGGAGGATTATTTTGCTGCAGAGTTGGAGAACGTATAATAATGAATAATAGTAATAATAAAAAATTATAAAATCCACATTACATGACAACACAGGATCCAGTGCAGTCTGCCTATTCTGATTTTTAATAAGTCTTGCTGAATCAGCTTCTGACTTTTGCTGTTTTGATAATATATGACACTCCCTTCTGTAGGATGAAATCCTTGTATGTTCGATACATCAAGTAACTAACTAAGGCAATTACTTGTCACTTACTACAGCCACTCATGGCTATTTTGCTGCCTCATTATCATGGAAACAATACATATTGGAAGACTCTGAGTGAGTTTTATTTTCATGTAATAACTTAATGTTAGCATAAATTCATATTGATGGTAAGAAATTCTATTAATCTTTTCATGGTCAAAGTTATTTTAGTGTAAAACCACAATACTCTGAAATTTCAGAATGATCCTTTGTCTGGAAAACTGCAGGTCTTAAGTATTCAGAATTACAGATCCCATCTTGTACCATAACCCATCCATCTGCAGGTATTGAATGCGTAGGCACCAGGAATTACTGGTGCAAAATGTAATAATGTTAATAGAAATTCATTTTTCATTCTCTTTCATTTCATCTTTTCTTTAAAAGAAGATGCATTTGACCACAATTCTCTTTTTACCATATTTAATTTTTTCCTTCTATTTAATAACATTCTGACTTGCATGTTATAATATTGTTTATGCCTATTATTCACTTTCCTGGACTTTGCTTTTTTTTAATTTTTTTTAGTTTTTCTGTGTTATAGACATTCGGTGAAGTAAAATTATCCATTTGATGACATGGGTTAGTCTTCTCCTTAGAACTAGGATGTGTTTTAATCATTGGATGAAGCTATTAGGGCATATTAATACTGCACAATGGACTTGTCAAAGCTTTTATGTATAAATCAATATAAATAACAGTGACATGCAGTAATTGAATTCCTCTGGTCCCTCAGCCCACTGTAAATGTGATAAAAAAAATATGACTTGCGGACAACAGCTCCACTGGTAGCTACACATTGTTCTTTGTTTTAATGGGGTCAGAATGTTAATGTCCTTTTATTTTAGATGTAAACAATATTACAGTGTAAATATAAACAACTATTTGGCAGCACTCTTGACCGTGTCCTTGAATTTGCACTTTTCTTGAAAGTAGAAAAGTATCCACACTAACCAAAGGTTGAGAACTACAGCTCAGTGCTCAGTGAAGTCTGGGTGGTTTTATACAGTGGTCTATTTGTCATGCTTAGGGAATATAGGTTCTTTCTCTCTTTCTAACCGATAATAACTGATTAGCTTATATGGGCAACAAAAGGATACAACATTGGGTAATAGGTGCAGGTAGTAGATCATTTTGTACTTTTTTATACTTCCCCAGTTAATGAACCTATAGAGCAATTATTAGTTTTCAGCAATGTAATGCGAGATATGAAAATGAACATCACTTTGGTTGCTTTGCGTTCCTGGACTTGGACAAACATATAATTCTCAATTCTTGCTTTCAATTTTTAATAACTACAAAGAACTCATGCTAGTCAACAGATTAGACTGACTTTTTTTTTTTTTTTGAAAGCAAGAAAAAAAAGGCTTTCTGGTAGCAACAAATTTACCATGGGGATTACATTTTCCTATTTGCACACCATGCTAATGTAATAGTATGCTGTATTTTTGAGGAAAGAAATTATGAATTTCACTTCCTGGCACAATTCTGAAATCCTAGTTAATTAATCCCCTATAATTGCTTTGCAGTTTGTGGTCTTTAGTAAAAACTATGAGATTATGTGTACAGCTCACATCATATATCTAATTTGTTACACTCAGACTTTATGTCAGCACTCATAAATCATTAATTGCGCATAGGCTAAATCACATGATCCTGTATTGCTAACACATGCATAAATCTCAAGCAAATATTAACTGTGGTAGATATGCCCTAAATAGATCATGATTGTATTTATTCTAATACAATGGGGGAGATTTACTAAATTCATGTGAAGGATTCGAATTGAAAAAAATTAAATTTTTTTTTAGGCTACGTCGACCAACGAATAGCCAAAATTCGATTCAATAGACCAAATTTGAAAGTTAGAATTCAATAGTCGAAGTACTGGCCCTTTAGAAAAACATTCTATATAACAATTCGGCAGATTAAACTTAGTGAATTGCCATAAAACCCTATGGGAAGCTCCCATAGGAGTTTCCCAAGTTTTTTTGATCGAATATTAAAAATTTGATCGAATAGTTAAAATCGTTCAAATAGTTCGATTCAACCGATTTTATCAATCGATGAATCAATTTTCAAAAACATTCAAATTCGAATGCTAGGAAATCTTTGTATAACTGGACCCTTTTCAGTATACCTAGGTTGTATCTTGAAATACAAAAAAATACATCAACCTATATATTTTACAATATCTTACAGTAACATGAATGAATATATTTATGATTATGAATTATAGGACCTACTAAACACAATATATACAAATACAATAGAACAGACATACTATTCTAATCAAATTCTTTGCAAAAAAATAAGAAGCCCTCTTTTGTCAGGCATGCTACAGGTATTGGTTTACTGAATTTTATATCTGCCTTTGAACAGTGTTAAGATATTGTGCTATGGACACACATGATAATTTTTTTGTATGTGTACAAAGGGAGTGAGAGAACACTTACCATATTTCCATGTGATTCTCATTCTGACATTTATTTACTGTGATTTTCATATATTTACAATACAGGTATGAGATTTGGTACTGGAAATCCTTTAGCAAAAAGGATTTATCTCCATTTTAATCAAATAATTCACATCTAAAAATTTCCCTTTTTCTCTGTTTTAAGAAAACAGTAACTTGATCCCAATAAAGGTATAATCAATCCTTATTGGATACAAAGCAAACCTATTGGGTTTATTTCATGGTTAAATAATTTTTTAGTAACCTTAAGGTATGGTTCCAAATTACAGGAAAATTCCTCATCTGAAAATCCCCAGGTCCCGAGCATTCTGGAGAACACGTTCCATACTTGTATATGCAACTGGTATTTGTATTGACATATTGCTTGCACATATCTGGAGCACAAAATATGATGGATTTAAGCTGGACAAAAAAGGGTAAAATCATAGTAAACTGTACTGATTTGTGTACTTAGCACTTTGACCAGGGTGAATAATTAAAGCCTTGTGTTTCTCATGGTAAAAGAAAGGCATTTATTGCTTTCCGGATATGTGTTGCTCTTTTTAATCTTGATGCATTTAATGGGATGTCAGATAATATTATCATATCATATTATCACTCTACCATATTAGAGTATTTGAAAATTGAAGCTAATTGTAGCATATTCCAGAGAAACAGAAAACCTTTAAAGTTTTTAAAGAAGTAATATTTTTGTGTGCTAAATGTAAATGTTTAAAAATAGTCTCCAAAGAACCCATTGATTTAACATTAAAACATGCTCTGGTGGGCAAGAAATTCAATAACAATCGTCTGAGATCAGTCAACTTATCTGTCATAGACATAACTGTCTGGCACCAATAGCTTAGCAGGGGGAGAATTAAGAAGTGGCAAAATAATTACTAATGTTTACATGGTTTGATGAACCAGAGATCTATACAGGTTAAATCACAAAGTTATCCTTATAAATAGACTCTCTTGTGAATCGTAATTACCAGAACCACTCTTCAGTGCAGAAATAAAATTACTGTGGAACACATTTGCAAAAAAAAATAAGCTTTTACTACAATTTATCAAGGGCCGAATTTCGAATTAATAGGAGTTTTTTTAAACTCACATTACTTCAAAATACGAAGTAAAAAAAAAAATCTAAATTTATTGAAAAAAATCTTTGAAAAAAAACATCGTAACATCGTATTCCATTTTCCAAAGTCCACCAATTGACTCCAGATAGTTTCTAGGAGGTCCGCCGTAGGCTAAAACAGCAATTCGACAGATTTTAGATGGCAAATTGTTGAAGTAGAATTTTTAAAGAGACAGTACATAATACATTTCAATATTCAAATTTTTTAATTTACTTCAAATTCAAATCAAATTTTCACTTCGATCCTTTATAAATCTGCCCCTAAGTCTACTAGACAATCATGTAAACATTAAATAAATCCAATAAGCTTCCAATAAGGATTAATTATATCTTAGTTTGATGAAATATGAGGTGCTGTTTTATTATTACAGAGAAAAAGGATATAATGTTTAAAAATGTGGCTTATTTGATTATAATGGAGTCTATGGGAGGTAGTCTTTCTGTAATTCTGAGCTTTTATGAACAGGTTTCCAGATAACAAATCCCATACCTGTATTAGATTATAATAACGATCCAACAAAATTTAGAACAAAAACTAATTATAACGGTTTATTCATTTTATAGAAATAAACTCAAAATAAAAATAGTACAGTACAGCATAATAATCAACATGATTTAGGAGTGCCTTTAGTCATTCCATCCCCCTATTCCTTTCCTGTATTTTAATCAATTTTCTTTGGACTATATTAACTAATTTATTAAAAGTTATGTTTTAACTTTAAAGGGATCCTGTCATGGGAAAAATTTTTTTTTTCAAAATGCATCAGTTAATAGTGCTGCTCCAGAAGAATTCTGCACTGAAATCAATTCCTCAAAAGAGCAAACAGATTTTTTTATATTTCATTTTGAAATCTGACATGGGGCTAGACATTTTGGCAATTTCCCAGCTGCCCCAAGTCATTTAACTTATGCTCTGATAAACTTCAATTACTCTTTACTGCTGTACTGCAAGTTGGAGTGATATCAACCCCTCCCTTTCCCCCACCCAGCAGCCTGGGTAACCAGATAACAGTTCCCTAACACAAGATAATAGCTGCCTGGTAGGAACAGCACTCAATAGTAAAACCCATGTCCCACTGCGTACTGTTCAGTTACATTGAGAAGGAAAAACAACAGCCTGCCAGAAAGCAGTTCCCTCCTGACTTGCTGGCACAAGTCACATGACCAGGGGCAGCTGGGAAATTGACAAAATGCCTAGCCCATGTCAGATTTCAAAACTGAATATAAAAGTGAGTGTATATGTATCAGGAATGCCTGTTGCCCAGTACTTGTGCAATCAGCAGCTGGCAAAAGACTTCAGCATTTCAGCAAAGCCAGCTTGCAAGTTTCCATGCAGATTATGTTATTCAAATGAAAAGACTAATGAGGTTAGCCTTTAAAGAATGCTTCTCTCAGAGTGACCATGGAAAAAACAAGGTAATGAAAGGAGCATAATACAAATGACTTTATGCCAACATATTAAGCGCCATTATTTACATATATTTTCAGAACCGTGCAACTGCTTGGTCCTTGCAGCCCCAATAAGCATCTGTTTAATACTGCCAGTTGTTTACCTATCATTTCACCCATGTGTGAATAATGAGTTATGATGCCTTGATGTATGTCCCTGCATACCAAACTTGCTCACAAAAAGGAAGAGCAGAATGGTTGCCAGCAATAAACAAATGGAATGTTATCACCAACTGGCTAAAAGGGACAACGCTGAATTGATATGAACTGAAGCAGAGGAAGCACAAAATTATATTTTTTTTGTGGCTGTAAAAAAATTGCAGACAAAAAATAAAGAGGAACTTATATTGAAGGATTGCCCATCTGCTTAATTTTTTCAGCATTTGTATCTTTTTACTCTAGAGACACAGTTAAAAATTTATGGCAAGACAGTGAAAGATATCCAAGCTGCAGCAATTCCTCAATGTTCACTCATTTCTTGGCTGGACATATGCAACAGAAGGTGGGGGAATGAAACAGACCAGAATTGGAGAATCCCTAAGAGACTGTTAGGAACATACTTTTGATTATATAATGTCGCAACAAAACCATCCACCATTAAAATATGATGAAAAGCACTGACCAGGAGAAGCTCACCATTAACAAGAATTTCACAACAGAAAACCTTTTCTAACCAGTATAGTTAAATAAGCTCTCAAAATGAAGAGGTAGATAAGATGGATGAAAGGGAAATATTAAAATGTCACCTGATATAAGAAAGAAAATTGAGAGTAATCATTGGCTACAGAAAAGCAGGCTGCTTTGTTGGCATTTAATGGAGGCTTATCTAGTAAATCATTGCATCAATGGAAAGCATGGAGTTTCTGCTGCAAGACTATTATATAAAAGAGGCTCTCAGAGCCTTTATAGCACTCTCTATAACTGTGATACCTGGAGAATAAAATAACGGGATAGCCAAATTTAAACATAAAAAGGAAATTCTCTCTCTTTGTTTGACTTTTTCATATTTTTTGGGTGGCTAAGTGTCAGCTGTTATTGATTTGTTTTACATAAATACAACCATTTGGTAAGGATTTTGATTTTTGATGGGCAGAGCATGCACACATATTAAAGTATTGTATACATACAAAATTTTGGATCATTCAGTATGGGCAGAACATTCTTTCCATTTACATTACCATACAGTACATGCTTGTGAGGCTTGCACTTTATAGTTGTTCTGCATATAACAGCACAAGGCATGTTCACCCATACAGGCCTCTTAGCCTGGGCACTACTATGTCACTTTTTCCGAATAGAATAAGTATTGTTGCCCACAACCCTTCCTTGGCTGATGGTACAAAAGATCATCATTTGTTGTAGTTGGCATGACATGAGCCAAAGTCATGGCAGTTGGAAACATTTTTAAGGAATAGTCACATTTACCTGCTATCTGTGTCAAATTTTCCATGTGCAAAAATATCTTTCTTGTCTATTGGTGGTAGTTCCAGTGCTGTTGTCTGAATCCTGTCTAAATCCTTGCTGTATAATGATATCACATGCATAAACCATATGTTTTTACCATGCAGTAAAAACAGTATCAGACTGTCTCCCGATTAGGTTCTAAAAAAACCCATTTGCAGCGCAGTGCTTCTCTGTGTGTCTACATGCACCGTGTGGCTCTGTGAGCACATGCGCACCTTGCCACTCTGTATGTGCATCTGCGGTGTCGCAGAGTAAAAATTGCAGAGTGTTCATAAGTTAACCCCTTTAAATTGGTTGTTCACCTTTAAATTAACCTTTTCTAGGATACACACATTGATGTTCTGACACAATGTGCAATTAGTCTTCATTTTCTATTTTTTATTGGCTTTTCTTTTATTTGTTTTTTTGTTCAACAGCTCTTCAGTTTGGTATTTTAGCAACTATCTGGTTGCTAGGATTTTTCTTACCTTAACCAGGTAGTGAGAGATTGAAATATGAATAAGAGAAGACCTGCATAGAAAGATTAATCAAAACAGAGCAATTGTTTTTGGCTGCTGGAGTTAGGAACCCCAATATGAAACTAAAAAGAAGGCAGAAGGTTTTTTTTACCAAAATCTGAAATTTTCTCACTATTTTCTGAAAACTACTCCAACCAAATCTGCACCCACTTCCTTAATAAATGTTCACAAAAACTTCTTCTGTGGGAAAAGATGTGATGAAATTTTTAAACAATTCAAATCATACAATTTTTTCAGATTTGACACCCGAAAACCACAAATTCTTCGGGACATCTGCCATTGACTTCTACATGACCTCAGCTGGTTTGAGATGGAGTATTTCTTTATTCAGAATTTTAGCAGCATCGGGGTTTAATTAAAAAAAAATCACTTTTTTTTCATCAAAAATGTGTCTGTCCCTTTAAAACTCAGAATAGAAAAAACTTGGACTTTAATAAATAATCCCCTAAAAGACGTGAACCACCCATTTAGACCTATTTAGACATCCAATTTTAATTTTCTGCTGTACTAATGACAGAGTGTTGAATTCATTTTTTAATTTTCTTGTACTGCATGGCTTTGTAAAGTGCCTGTTCTCTTTTTACAAATGTTCCATATAATATCTCTGGTTGAAAAAAATGTACATGCATTGAATCAGGATGTACTTAATTGTATATTATGACCTAAGATGCTACCTGAAAAAGTTACAGTTAGATTTCACAGTGTGTAAGATAATCTTTACCCCCCCCCTCACCCCCTTAAGAATGCACTTGCTGGCAAATACAGTCGAGTAGAGATATATACACTTGTTGTAGTTCTTATTTTTAAATTAAACTGTTGACAATGCAATAATTCACTCTACCATATAAAATGTTATTCCTGAACCACCAAGCATAGTTTTTTTTAGTTGTAATACTGGTTTATTGAAGTTTATCAGAGCACAAGTCACATGACTGGGGGCACCTGGGAAATATGTCTAGTCCCATGTCAGATTTTAAAATTAAATATTAAAACATCTGTTTCCCTTTTGAAAAAGTGATTTCAGTGCAGATTTCTGCTGGATTAGCACTATTAACTAAAGCATTTAAAAAAAATACATATTTTCATGTGACAGAATCCCTTTAAATGCTTTCATTGGAGAACAGCAACAAAATCCCCGCATATCCCTGATTAGGGGACATATATTTCTAGTGCTTGTAGTAGGGCTGCCTCCACACTCCTCACCAGACAAACATTAAACCCAAATTCTGCAATGTTAATTAAAAATGAATAACAGAGCGTTGCTACGGAATGTATTTCTTTTGCATGCAGCTGAGTTTGAATCAAAACAAATGAGTAATTCAGCATATGGATAAATGTGCTTGACTTGGAAGACATGGCAACTCATGAGGGCATATCTCATCAATGATCTAAAAAATATATTCTCCTGTAAAAGTTAGTTTTTTTCATATAAATTATGCGTTTAGCATAGCTTAAGCTTTCCATATTAATATGGTTTTGCATTATTCAAATATATTTGGATGTTTGCTCTTTTAATTTTTTTCTGAAATGAATGCCTAGATGAATTCATTGGTAAGTTTGAAAATTTGATTCAAACAAATACACTTACGTTCTAAAACTGCACCAAAGAAAGTTGGCTGTGGCATAACAATCATAAGTTTGGATTTATATGATAAATGAATTAGGCAGATGGGTCCACTAGCACTGATGAAATATGATGTCTATTAATCACTGGTACCCACTTGCTCTCTGTCCAGCATCTCAGCAGCACGTGCATCATGACAAGTTATTACACAGATACAATCATTTTAAGTTTTTCAGCAGTGGAAGCTTTCCCAGAATCCATTACAGCCTGATTAAATTACCCAGATTTCTGTGTGTGAAGGTTTTTGTACAGCAGCATGTAATCTGCAAGAGTAACTAATCATATCATATTGATTTAGATGCTGCTAGAATGGGAAATCTAATTGTAATACTATGAAAGCTTCTTGGGGAATCTGCACTAATGATTGCATTTGTAATCCCATTTGTAGGTGAAAGTTCGGAAATGTATTTGTGATATGGATGTCAAAATCCAACTTGCCCTGGAACCAGTAACAAATGGAGGAGCCTGCATATGTTACGGGTGGTTAAATGTGCCTGAAGCTTCCATTTGGCCTTCCAATGGATGTATAAAAATAAGGGAAATTGCTGATTTAACCTTCAAGTAAAGGAAATTCTTTTGCCTAAAAACTTCAATTTGTGCTCAATTATGACCATATTTTCTTTTCTTTTTTTATGCCAGAAAGCAATAAAATACCAAATAGAGAAAACATGATTTTAAAGTCTATAATATACTGTTTAATAGTATATAAATACAATAAACATTCACCATATTCCTAAAGGGGGTCAATAGGATTAAAGTAAGCACCTAGTGTGGGTTGATGATTCAAGAATAAGAAAGACTAATAAAGTAAAGTTGTAGAAAGTGCAATAATTCACAAATGTCTTACTACAATTTGGTGAAAAAGGTGTTTTGTATGCTTTGGTGTTAAACTGATATTCTGGGTATATTTTTGAATTTGGTGTTTAGAAAAATTAGTATAAATTTACTTGTGTAATTAAAGGGGGTGTTCTTCTTCAATGTTCAAATATGAACAGCCTGTACCTCATTTTTTTTTTTTAAAACAACCCATTCTGAGACTATATAACATATCAGTAAAACAGCATGAAGTTTCTTTTCCACCCTTTATGTCAGCTTCTCCTGCAGCAGACCACATGACCACATTTAGGGGCACATTTACTAATGGCCGAATTTTCAAAGTGAAAAAACTTAGAAATTCGACCATAAAAGTTTTTTTAAAGAGCTTTTTCAATTGAAAAGGTCTATTTTCGATTGAATAAAAATCATTTGAATCGTTCTATCGCATTTTACGCAAAATCCTTTTCGAACTCCTTAGAATTGTTGAAGTCAAAGGATTTTAAAGGGCCAGTACTTCGAAAATTCGACTTGTCGAATTTTTTATTTTTTTCTATTCAAATCGAATTTTGGTCTAACCCTAACCCTAATAGCTGAGGTATCCCAAAATTTAATTCAAATTTTAATTTTTTTGAAAATTCATTCTGACCCTTAGTAAATGTACCCCTAATTGTGTGTAAGATATGAAACACATAAGTATTAAATATGTATTTAATAAACTACTAATCATTTTACAAGTCTGTCTGGAAGACTGGCCTTTGAAATGCCCGTTCCTCTACAATATGGTTATGCATGTCTTTCTACACCAAGTCACTAAGCCACAAACCTTTCCTACATTTATGAAAACCAAATAAAAAATTACGCCTGGGCCACATCTATTAGGCATCAAGATAAAACACCATAAATATGGGCCGGGGTCCACTGAACACATTGATACCCAATGTACATAGGTTTATATAGCATGGGAAGTCCCCAAAATCTACCTTGTGCTTCATTATTTGATGGCTTACATTTACACTAATTTATAAACAATGCCAGATATATGTGGGATAAAAGACACAAAAAATGATGTTGACTCCTGAAAACCATATATTTTTGGAACGTACACATTCTGAGAAATCCAAAATGGGTAATTATGTCTTTCTACTCCAAAGTAAACAACTGCAAAGCTATGCTAAAGGTGGCAGCTTTCATGACATTTCTGAAAATTGTCTAAAAATATTGCATTTTGACACATTTATCTCACCCAGTTTCTTAAATACAATGGTAAAACACTCTAAATATGAATGTCAAGGGTCTACTTAACAGTTTGCCCAATATGCATATAAATACCAAAGCTGCTGGCATTTGCGGACCCCAAATCAAAATAGTGCATATGGATTTTCTTAGCTACCGATTCACCTTCTGTGAATAAAGCCCCCTGTCTGCGTAAAATGTGCTGCAATATCCCGTAACAGTACAAAGACCCCCAAACACCATATATTTTTCTAAAGTACACATTGTAATGAATCCAAAATGGGTAATTATTTCTTTCTACTCCAAACTACCCAACTGCACAGCTACACTAAAGGAAGTGGTTTTTATGACATTTTTGAAAATTGTCTGAAAATATTGCAATTGGCCACATTTATCTCACACAATTTCTTACACACAATTTAAAAACAACCTAAATATTGATTCCAAGGTTCTACTGAACAGTTTGATCCCCAATGTGTATAGATATACCAAAGCAGGTGGGCATATGTGGACCCCAATTGAAAATAGTGCATATGAATTTTCTTGCCTTTTGTGAACTACCAATATTGCATTAATCTCACCAAATTTTTAATATACAATTAGAAACCAATCTAACTATTGAACCAAGGGTCTACTGAATCGTTTGATACCCAGTATGCATAGATATACCAAGGTAGCTGGCATATGAGGATCCTAAAGCAAAAGCATGCATATGAATGTTCACGCTTGTCAGCTCAGGTGCTAAAAACAGGGCCCCCTGACTATGTATTATGTGCTGTAAGACCCCCCAACTGTACAAAGGCCCACATATGTTTGGAAATTACACATTGCGATGAATCCAACAAAGTTAAATACATCTTTCTGCACCAAAATACGAGCTTTTCTAAATAAAGAGGTTTTTACATTTCTGAAAACTGCCTAAAAATGTTAGGCAATGGAAATAAGAACAATAACTTCTGAATGTGCATGCACAGTATCCTTGTGTAATCAGATAAACCACTGAGGTTTGTGTCTGCAGTTCTCTGTGGCAATGACCTCCCCCTTTCCCTTGCTTCTTTATCTGTTATGTACAAATAACAAATAATTAAAATCCCCAAACTGAATAACTGTGGTAAAAAAACAGTTAAACAAAGATCATAAAAGGGGCTCCCTCAAAAACACAGACGTTTATTTTAACAGAGATTAAAGGGGAATTTGTACACAAACAAGGAATCACCAATGCAACCCTTGCTCCATAGTCCATCCTAGTTCATGTATTTAATATATACCATTGAGAAGGGCTTTTATAGTTCACTTTTCCTTGAACAGAAGCAAACTTCATTCTAAATTAATCATACTATATCATGACATAATATGGCTCAGATGGACCACCTCTGCACATTTTAGAGCATTAGTTTCAATTAACAATTTTATGTGTTAATCATTTATTTAAGCAAATTGATGTGATAGAACACGATGCCTAGATAAATTGAGCCTGGAACATTAATATGGAGACATACATTACAATCAATACTAGCTGTATTATACAGGGTCATCAGTCAGCCAGCTTTTTATTTGTTTTTGGCAATCGACCTTGGTCTGATGGCACCAGAGGTTGATAAACAATATTGATCTCCTTTTTCACCATATTCACAAATGTTCAGATGGTTCAGCCAATTGAAACACTTGAAAACACTGTTGCATGGATGGCTAGGAAAGAGTAAATGTATGAGCAAAATATACAGATTGCTGTGGAGTAAATAAGAAACATATCAATAGGAAACCAGCTAAGCAAGGTTTAATCTGAAGTCACTTTGGTCACGTAGTTTTACTCTGTCTACATCTTTATGTGATGTAAAACTTTCATGAATTTTATGTGGGTTGATAAAAATCACATGCAGAGTAGACTCAATCAGAAAAAAGGATTAATTGCTTTTTTGCCAAGCAGAACTCACTACTCTAGTAACAAAAATAAAATATTTTGAACATTAGGTGTCTGTTAAATAATTAATATCAATGATTTTACAGGTAAAAAGATGGAATGGCAAAACAACCTCACACCTCATAAAGCAATGAAAAAAAAGCATCTATATATCTTGAGAAATTACTGCAACAGTCTGAGATAATTGGTCTCACGGGAGAGAATATAGAATTTGTACGAAGCTTTGGCAAAAACAAAACATGATGATCTTATATTTGCTAATTATTAAAACATTCTCAGCTTGGAGGATACACTTATTAAGCTGACAATTTAAAGATATGCAGGTAAATCTTTTTAATAAGGAGATATATAAATCATATCAACATTATCATTGTGTTCTTGTTATCCAAAGAAAAACTGCTCCATTTATTGAATTTGAAGATGTATTTGTTAAGGGGCTGATTTATTCATTTTCAATGTCAAGTCTTTGCCTGTCTTTACCCTACCATGTGTTTTTTATATTCAATATGTTGTGTGAAATTACTGTTGAAAACCTTGAGGAAATTATAACTAAATGTCACATTTCCTTACATTTCACATACTATGTATTTTAGTAGTCATATGAGTAATTTGTATCCAACCCAGTCAGTTGAAATCAATATAAATGCTGGTTACCTGCAGCAGATACTATATATTTAGTTCATGATATCTCTTCCTTCAGTGTTTTATTATACATTAAAAAGAAATAGAACATAACTTTACAGGCATTTAGATAAAACCTGGAAACAGAAAATGGCAATGTGATAAGTTTTACTGTATCGCAGGCACAATTCTTATCTCAGGAAAGGATTTGGTATGGAGAACAGCAAGATTATGTTTTCTTGGGAAATTACTTTGAATTCAAAGTGAAAATTAAATTAATCATATTCAATTAATAGTTAACAAAACATAATTGAAAGGAAGGCTGGGGTGAAGTTAGAATATTCTAGAATTTGTTTTTGTTTTGGCAGGGAGGAATACAAAAAGCACATGGGTATAAATCTGGGATAAATGATAGTGATTAAAGGATTAATGGCAAGCCCTTAAAGGAGACATATAGGATAAACGAAAAAACCCTAATTTTGTAGGCAATCGTGCATAATATTTGGTATTGGTTTCACATTGTGTTATAAATCGATAATATCTTAGAAAATAGCCCCTTTCTTGGAGCTCCCCACTGGTCTCTGTCCATATTTCAAATGAGGGGTGGGCGTGTCCTAATGGTATCTGCCAGAAGCACAGTAGGAGGGGGAAAGCCAATCACAGTCCTGCAGTCACATAGGCAAAGACAGGCTGCAGTTCCCTATCAGGTCATTCTAGCTACTGATTGGTTCCTGTGCTGAGTGTTGCTGGCTCCCCTGCACAGCCTGGAAATTCAGGGAGCGGGAAATGGAAGAGAAGGGAGGGATTGTTAGGGTTTTTGCAGAATTATTCAATAAATCAGCCTGAGCAAACAATTTTTTAAGCACAAGTCTTCTATATCTAAATGAGTATAATGCATGTCTTATTTTTTACATAAAATGCCTTCTTTAATAAATACCAAATACAAGTCTGGCTTAATACTAACCCCGCTGCTTATAGTAATATTAGCAATTATAGAAGATAATAGTAATGTGTGTATGAGTTATTCCTATCTGGCCTACTTCTAACTAGTAATTCTACTTTAATAATTTGCAAAACTGCATACAGCAAAGGGAAAAAAGGGTCAGATTTGCCAATCACTATTAATGACATCTCGTCACCCCATTTTTTTTATTTAGAAACACAGTTACACCTTATTTAATTTATTCTATCATATAAATCCATTTTCCTAGCTACAATATGATTCTGCTTTTTGTAGTTGTTTCTTGGGTTATTATAAATTACACCTAAGGAATAGAGGATTTGTTCTCATATACTAGTGACAGAAACATAGACTTCATTTTAGCTTTCCAATTGCAGATATGTGTGTTCTTGGTTTGTTCTTGATAGGTAAAAAAACATTTTGTGCAATAAAAAACCTACTATGGGCATTTTCTATGACATTCTCCAGTGTTAGCCTGGTGCATATATTTATTTTTTCCTATCTCAGTCAGCAGATTACATTATGCTTGACAAGAATTATTTCAACAATCAAATTAGTACTGCATTTACAGCCACCATGAAGTACAGCTTTACTTACTTTAGTATTCAGTTTACGACTAATGTGGTGGATAAATCTTTTGCTGCAGAGAGAAGAGACACAATAATTGTTACACTCTCTTGCTAAATTTCAGGGATAGAATGGATCTGCTGGAAATGTGGGCAATTCAATACAGTTTCACACGTTGACTAGAAGCATTAAAAACTGTTTTCTTGCGTGCCTTGTGGATACATTTTGGAATGGGTGACCTCATGACATTGTTTGGAGGTTTTTCCTGAAGGAATAGATCTATGTATTGTACTTCCACAATTATAAGCAAACAGACATAAAGTAAATATCTTTAAATGTGTATTAAATGTTACAAGGGACACGGCATTCCTTCATTCTGAAAAACACAACTAGCCAAAGTCCCTTTGCTTTACAATTTGCTGTAACTGAAGATATACTGTAATATACATGAAAGTGATCTGAAAAATATGTTTTTTTGCAAATTAAGCATTATATATATATGGCTCTAGGGGAACTTCCCCATTTGTAGTGATGAAAAAAATGTAATTCCAAGCAACTTTATTATATTATAATTATATATTTAATTACATTTTCAATGGTTTTATAGTTATGTGTAAATGTAATTGATATTCATATAATTTGAATCGCTTTTATTGCCTCTTCACTTCTGGTTCTGACTCCTGAAACCATGTATTGGAAGCAAACTAACTAATTCATTAACTCAGAATCTAAATAGGTCAGAATCAACATTGTTTAAAGAATCATAACCAGAGAACAGAACTGCTTTCAATTGCTATAAAGTTTGAAACCGAAAAATATCTGTGATAAATGTATTCTGGTAAACACTTTGAATTATATTTTCTTTTACATGCAATAAACATAGTTGATTGCAAAACCCCTTTATGATTAATGAGGTGTACAAGGTGACACATTCAAAAAGAATGGTGTGTGTAAGTGTGCAAAAAAGGCATTTGCAATAAATTATTGTAATGGCTATGTGAGCTGTTTGTCAAAACACATCTAAAAAGCCAGTTAACACTGTGTGTGTCATAAATATAACACTTACAGAACAATGTGTATTAGTAATACATTGGGCCAGGTAATCTGTGTATAGAGTTTTACTGTCATGGAACTGATAAAAACAGTCAAGGTAGTGTGTTTATGTAAATCACATAGCCTGGGACACACAGAGATTCAGACCAGGATTTGAAATTCGAAGCCTGAAGAAGATCAGCTTACACCAAGCAATGTTTATCCTAAAATTGCGAAATCTGGCAGAAATTAGTTGTGATGAATTTCTTTATTAAAAATTAATTAAAATAAAAAAATTGGCATCTCTCTGGAAACATCATGTACCTTATTCCTTAAACCTTTTAAATAAGTACAGCTATAAAATAAGTTTATCCAATTTGGTGTGCTTCTTCTACCATACCATTTTAACAGGGGTGGGCCAAGCTGACCAGATGACCTAGGCAACCTGGCTGGCCACCTTGCTACCCTTTGTGAACATGTGCCTTCTGGGCACTCTTGTGTGCTCAGAAGGGAGACATCTTGGCAGACCCAGAAACCAGCAATCATGCAAACCTGAACTAGGGGTCGGCAGAGGGCCCTTCAACAGGCACCTGTCCAGCGCCCCCTCATTGGTGAGCCCTAGGCAGGTGCCTATTCTGCCTACCCCAGTTCCAGTCCTGCATTTTAAACAGGTAAATGTATTAAATATTTGCCAGTTTTTAGTCTGATGCAAATAGACAACAAGTCTCCTGGAAAAAAAGTGAACTGTATTATTAAGAAGGTTTTCCTGTGAATGTGTGAATTAGTGGTCATGCTCTCATGACATTTGCCCTGTCCCTTAATGCAGGAGTGTTGGGACTTGCTGAAGTAAGGAAAGCCCTGTGTCTGTGTGCATGTTTTTTTCTCTCTTAAAGAATGCAAAAATAACATTTAGGTTATTCCATCAGGTTATGGGCCCAGGAGAGAAGGAAGAAACCTATGGAGCAGGTTTTCTTTAAAAGAAACCTATAAAATAAATAATAATTGTAAATTTAATTAAATTTTTAAATGACAAAAGTATGTCTGATTTAGAAAGATGCAGGAGATGATAGGAGAAAAGTGTGTCAATACTGAGACCAATATACAGGTAAAGGGAAGCCACAGATAATTAGACTATACATATAACAAAACATCTATATAATACAATGTAGTAATTGGAGTTTTTTTCAATGATGGCTCATGGTAATGCTTTGATTAAACCCAATAGCTCATTGAAATACTTTGCTACAGAACTATATAAAACTATAACACAAAGAACTATTCTACTGTTGAACCAAGACAGCTTTATAACCTATAATACTGTATAATGAAGCCTTGTACAAGATAAATCATGGGAACTAATCATCTCCATAACCTAATACTTGTTCTTTATTCTCACTCTAGATATTCTGATATGTATTACCTAATATTTCTGAAGCCCTTATCAGACTCTTCTTTATTGTAGCTAGGGGCACAATATGCTATACAGCTAGTAGTTAGCTAAAATAAGATCTCTGCTTAGGATGTGCTTGTTGGGAGTCTGGCCAGATCCTGATGAGTGCATGGGAATCAAGATCTGCTATTACCCAAATCATTATATCTTCTTTATTTACTGCATCGCTAAATTAACTCATTGTTAGCAAGCCTAGAAAAACTGGGGATCTCCGTCCAGTGAGTTGAGATCTCGCCTGTGGGGTTAACGAGTGCTGCCACAGGGCCTCCATGCACCATTTGAGACCTTCCATCAGCGGACTGTTTGGGATCTCCCAGTCTTGGTTGCTTGTTTGCTCATTCGGTAATGTATTTCTTTTTCATTGTATGTAATAAAAACCTTTGCTTCTATGTAGCCAGTGTGTTTGAATTACTTCTGAGAGACTCATAGAACTACAGAACTGATATATACTGGAGAGATGCTAAGTCATAGATCGTTGATTGCTTAAGGGTTTACCTGAACCCTTTAAATCTTTTTCCATTAATATCCCACAAGGTGATAATAAAGTAACTTTTACTGAGTTTAAAATCCATTTAAGAATGATGATAAAGGTCAGCAACCCTACTGCAAAAAGTGAGGGAGAGAGACAATCTCAACTACTACAACTGCAACCAAAAGGTCCAAAAAACTAGAGCATGTACAAGCAAACTAAATAAAAGAAGGTCACAAGCTACTGCAAAATACTGACACTTAAGAGATTCAGTTTACAGGTACAAATGAAGGACAACATCAAGCAGGTAGCCGATGATGCAGAGCAAATATTTGCCTTTAAAATATGTGATAACCAACCAAATATTTTCATACGAAAGGAATGACGGTAAACAGATGCAAAAACACATACTGTATACTTGCAAACATTGAAATGATTTTAAGAGGTTTAAAGACACATTCAAGCTAAAGTGAATGCACGTACCCCTTATATGAAGACTTTTTTTGTTGAAGCTCATCTGAAACAATGACATATCTGTTCCAGTCAGGTGGGAGCAAATTAATTCACAAGAATGGTATAAATTCATAAAAAAATGTACTGCACTTTGAACACATTTGATGACAATGACAGTTGCCACTGCTGTTATTATATCCAAGCTTGGCATAAAATCCTTTGTCGCTTCAATTAAGATGATGTTTAGAAAAGTGTGCTACAAAGTGTAGTATATGGAAAGAAGATTAAAGGTAAGACTGATATGTCTAACCTTGTGAAATTTGTTCCCAGGGAACATTTTCCAGAACAGAAACTGAGAGATATTGTCCATAATAAAGACACAGTTAAATAAACCTGTACATACTGATTTAACAGGCCAGTTGCAAATTTTAAAAAAATTGAAAAATAAAAGTGATACATTATTAGCCACAAAAAAGTTTATTGCTGAGACAGACCCCTGTGGGACTATCAAATGTATAAAGTGAGATAATTGCACAGAATAGTATGAGGCCTCAGCACCTTATTCACCCCAATAAAACTGATAAAAGAAACGGAGGACACTATTTGAGATGGTGAGATATATATTAATTGAAAGCAAATTACAAAAAAGAGTATGTAGTGGATATATGCAGTAATAATGGCTTCAAATTCACAAAAACTGCTTTGACACGGATTTAAAGCAAATCCCATACTACATGCCAACAGGGAGAGAGAGAGAGGAATCTTTAAAAGATGGAGGTTGTTGGGTCAGAATGATTTGCATACCAGTATGATAGAAAACAACTAGACTCAGGCTGTAAAAAAGGGATTTTTTGAGGCTATGCCAAAAATAGACCTCCATATCTGGTCGTGATACACAGGACCAGGGATGAGCCCCTTAGAGCTCATTTAGGAAGTGCTTGGGTCCTACACCTGCTGCGCTCTGCACTGAGCATCTTTGGGCAGATGGTAAGCATAGGGCCCTGATGCAGGATGTGTCTCCTGCCTCTTTGTGCCTTGCACCTCTGAATGAATGCAGGAATGCCTTTAACCAAAATGTCCACACAAGCAGGCCAGTAAGCTTTGTTCTTATTGGTTCAGTAAAGTGACTGACAGCATTGCTTCACAGAATGGTTATTTTATCTGTTTTGTGAAACAAAACTTTCATTTTGTTGAAAGAATGAATCCTGTTCTATAAAATCTTGCTTTCTGTCACAATCTATTTTGTCATTCAAATCTAGCTTGGCATGCACTAGTTAGTGACACTATTATATATTATGCCCAAGTTTTAATATAAACTGTATATAAACTGTAAGTAACTTTGCATATATGTGCATCTGTTACATGGAGGTTATATATTTTCTTTACAGATTGAATCTTAAAATCTACAGAATGGAGTTTGTAATATAACAACATCCTTTTGTGCACTAACAATATTTTATTCTCATTCTTTTATAGAAATAAGTCTGTTACATGGAGGTTATATTTTTTGAGACAGATTGATTTTTAAAATCTACAGAATGGAGTTTGTAATATAACAACATCCTTTTGTGTACTAACAATATTTTATTCTCATTCTTTTATCGAAATAAGTCTGTATATTTTTTATCTGTGTATATGTCACAAATAATAATATACCATGAGAGACATTCATTCTGTGTATCAGGGATAGTTTTGTATACAGAATGTATTAGGGACAAATAGCACCCCATACAGGCTCAACAACCTGTTCTAATTGTCTAATTCAATTCTGTACAGTGTAACTTACAAGTAATGCTGTGTATCATGGACAGATTATATATTTAACATAGTTTTTCGTGTATTCCAATTAGGCACTCTCATTTACTTGTTTCTCAATTGATATGGAAACATTCCCTTCATATATGCCAGGATATGCTGTTAGTATTAGGAAGAACTAACTAAATAGACAAGGATACTAATGAAAAAAAAGTTTGCATGATGCTAGAGGCAAAAGTTATTCTGATTAGCTGCAAAGATACATATTAATTCACACTGTGATAAGTGGCCTCTGTAAAATGATAGCTCCAATATTAAAACAATAAACTGAAATTAAACAGAAGGTAATAACACTTCACATTTCTCTGTGTTAGTAAAGCCATTCCACTTAGTACCAATATTCCGTGCATTTTATAGAAATTAGCAGTAAAGTAACATGTTGTCATTCAGATTAGCGCAATATCCACATTAACCTTTTTAATAACTCCAGTTCATAATGCATGAAATTGATTGTAATAATCTGTTTTCTGCTTAAAATTAACTGTTTAGCTTATTTGGTTCAGCATATTTGTAAAAGACCCTTTTTATGTTTTGCATTGTAATGCAAGCAGATATTATTGTCTGTTATTTCCTTTCTTTAACCTTGCCTCTGCCTCATAGAACGAAACATTTTTGCAGCTGTTGCTATTTAGAAGTCTTATTTACTGAACAGCAACAGTATAAACGTGAGGTATACAAGCTTTGTTTAAATAATAGCACAGCATATTTACACTTACCCAAGATAATTCACTGGGGGTGCCACATGTTAGTCAGTGAATGAATATGCTATATGTTTTTTTTCCCAGACCCTCTGCTCCATTTTGGATTTTTTTCTAAGTAAGCTCCATGTTGCATAGATAGTGTAGAACCATTTGCCAATATTAGTGCATATTTTGGCATCCCCCCAGTGAAAAATGACCCAGCCTGCTTGACCTTCCCTAGCCTCTGACTAATTGTGTATCTGTCACATGATAAACTGATATGCAGCTGTGTGTGCAACTCTCTCAGTGCTGCTGAATATTAGAGAGCAGCTCTCTCTCTGTTGGGGAAATTCACTAAAGCGTAAGGCATCTAACGCTAGTGCTAATTCGCCAGTGTGACGTCAATTCGTAACTTCGCAAATTTACCAAAGCCGACTCTGGTGAATTTTCGTTAGCGAAGTAGATAGACTAGCGCAACTTCGCACCCTTACGCCAGGCAAAGTTGCAAACTGATGAAGGATCGTAATTACGCAAATTCACTAAGATGACCATTTTACTGAACGTTAGCACTTACTCTAGATGTTACTTCCCCAGGTCAGACCTGGCGAAGTTCAATACAATAGATAGATAGATGCATGCAAATTAGGCATTGCTAGCATAAATGCGCTTTGCCTGGCAAAGTAACACTAGCGCAACTGTTCTACCGTTCGCTGAAATTAACATAACTTCGCACTTTATTGAATTTGCGTAGTGCTGGCAAAAATTCGCCTGGCAAAGTGCGGCGAACATTAGCGAAGGCTTAGTGAATTTCCCCCTGTGACTCTCCTGTTCCCAGACAGCTCCCTCGCACAGTTCAGCTTTCCAGCTGAGCACCATATAATCGGAGAGAGAGTACTCAGAAGTGCCTTCAGGCATAGGAATACTTAAGCACATTAACCCCTTCTTAACATAGTAATAGTGTTGAGCAATGCTATATACATTTATAATTTGTAACTTGTATCCCATTCCTATGTGTCCTAAAGATATATTGTATACTCCCATATGAAATAAAAGGCACTAAATTTGCCCAGGAGCAGTAACCCATTGCAACCAATCAGCAGAAAGCATTTACTGGTCCCCGGTTATCATTGGCTGCTGTGGCCTGTTATCATTGGTTGATATGTTTGCTTTTAAACAGGTGACCTGACTTTGGCCACAATTAATAGCCTTACTCAAGAAAAGAAAATCTGCTCATCCTCATGTGCCTATAGCTATCAATTAGTTCATGAAAACAGCTAGATGTTTTACTACAAGAGCTCCTCTTTATTGGAGAATATTTCCATCTCCATTTACAAGACAGGATTTTTCTATCTAAGGTTGATTCATCTTTAACTGGCAATGTCATATGCCAAAGGTAGAGTTCCTTCTCCTAGCTGAGTATTTGCTTCCTGTGTTCTCTCTGCCCCTGTGATTTACCAATCACCTGTTTTATCAAGTACAGTAGAACCCCCGGGATCTCTAATCCCAGAGCTCTCTACCAATATAACTTTTATCACCAGTGTTAAACTAGGAATTGCTTGCTACTCCTAGCACTGGACAACACTGCTTCTTTACATCCACCATTCCACATCCCATGCTGTTTCCTGCTAATTTACACTGTGGTTCATTACACTAGCACTTAACAACCGTGCCTAGTTCATTTTACTTTTACCTTGGTATGGTGGTTAGCACAATTCAAGGCAAAGTTGCATCTTGGCACAATCCCTGGACAGATGGGTTTGGCCCAACAAAGCCTTCTGCAGCTTTTATATTTTCTGTAGTGATGAGTGAAATTTTCACTGCAAAAATTACACCCATATACGCTAATGGGTGAAAAGAAATTGTCACACGTAAAAAGATTGGCGCGCAATTTGTCACATGTCAAAAAACTTTTGTTGCCCATAGACTTCAATGCATTTCGGCAAGCTTTCACCATTTCGCTAGTTTTTGGTGAAGCACAACTGGTCAGATTCACCCATTACTAATTTTGTGCAATAGAGCAAAAAAATTATATAACACTGTGAACTTGTTTTCCATCTGGAACAATAACTAGTAAGAATTATATATGGAGTTAATCTATTGACCTCCTGGTTAAGATTAAAATCACTTATAAAAAAGAGTGAAATGCAAGAATTTTAGGTTTGCACATGATTGTCATGATTGTCACAAAAGCAGAGAGAAAGTACATAGTAGAGGTAAGGATAAGTTATATTGCACAGTATTAGAGGAACATAATCCTTGCAAATTCATCAATATTGAACAATTAACATCACCAAAAACACACTTGAAAAAGGGCCTGTGCACCCGAAACATGTTGTGTGGAAGCACAATAAAAGCTTAATTGCAGCTATCCTACTGTTGTGAGTTTTTCCCATACGTATAATACAGTAACATTACCAATTGCAGGGTTTTCTTCCTTAGGACTGAGACTCCCCTAAACAAAATTGAATAAAACTCACAAGTTTTTGCCACCAAGGGTATTCTATTTATTGCTTTTACACAGCACTGTGCAATTCTTAAATGGAATCAAAATGTCCAGTTTCATTGAACACAAACATGATTAAGGGACTTTCATCTATCATTGGCTCATTAAAAAACTGAGTTTGGGTATAATTTAATCATAAAATTGAATTTTGCTGTATTTGAGCTCATGAACAACCGATTCATTTAAATGTAAGAGTATAGAATTACATTATGACTTGTACACTAAATACTCTTGCTTTTTTGTTTGTTCCTTTCTGTAGTTCTTTATGTATGCAAATCATGCATTTGTTAACCGTGCACCAAAATATTTTATATTTAACTTTTTTTATTTTTGCCCAAGACAACAAGCTCTTGAACACTTTAATTAATGATCTGATCCATAATGCTGTAGCCACTTTCAGTTTATTAAGTTATCCCATTTATCAAGAATGGAAGGATGACACAGATTTGAATCTAAAGCAATTTGCATTACTTTGCATTGCATTTACTTCTGTAACTTAGAAGAGCTTGTACACAAAATTTCACAACTACAGTACACAAATTAACCATATTTTAATTCTATTAACGCTGCATACAGCAAATATGCCTTAAGTACAGTAGACTTATGCATTCTGATATGGATAGATGCTGTTGAAGGATAATGTAGGGAAACTTTTAGGTCAGGTTGCATCTATATAAAATCAATAATTTTTTTTTATGGTCTTCCATTGAAGCAGCCATTATACAGGTATGTAATATGTAATAATGTGCTTATGTCCTATATAAAGTAGATAAGACATGTCACAGTTCAAGTGCAGTTCTATATTATGAAGGCATAACCTAATCACATCATCATTAGAGTTAATTGATTGAGGTGATTAGGCCTGTACATGGCACAGAGCGGTCAGAGAAGTGATAACTATAATTAAAAATTGAATAAGGCTTTTCTTTATAAAGGGCAAATCTGCATGCTCTTAATTAATTTATTTTTTCAATTTTGAATTGGATGATTTTGCATCTGTTGCAGACTTTAATGTTCAAAGATTATTAACTTGTGCAGAGAAATTGCCAATAGCTTCAAGGTAAAGACATCTTTTAAATCTAGATTTATGTTCATTTTTAGATGGTTTCAGTAACTGAATTCTACATGCAATTTTATGACATTTGTTTTGTTTACATAGAGAAAAATGACCAGGCCTCCACATTGTCAGTGCATGTTTTGACATTGATAAGTTTGCTATTTTGGCATGTTACAAATGTTATTTGGCATATATATATAATCACAGCTTCTATTTCTTGTAAAGCATTGCAGTCCATTTTTATGCCACACACTATGGTTAAAAGTATCTAAAAGAATGTCCTCAAATGGAACACATTCGTGGATGAGTTTCAAATTGTCACTGGAACAAGCATCAACATAAAAAATGTGTTTCTTTATGGGTGGGCAGCAACAAACATGCCTAAAATCACCTTCTGTCTTATCGATGTCTAAGATTGGGTGGATGACATGATAGTGTAGAACATTAGGGGGAACATTTATTAAAGGTGGAAGTGAATATTCAAATTAAATTCGAATTTTGGGCTACTTCAACTATCGAATAGAATTGAAAAAATTTGAAAATTTGAATTTTGAAGTACTGTCTCTTTAAAATCCTTTGAATTTGACACTTCGCCACCTTAAAGCTGCCAAATGCCATTTTAGGCTATGGGGGACCTCCTAGAACCTGTACTGAAATTTTTTTTGAAAATCGTTTGAATCAAACGATTCGAAGGATTTTTATTCAATCAAAAATGGACCTATTCAGTCCATTTTCAATCAAAAATGGCCTCTGAAAAAAATTTGATGATGAGACCTTGGGGCAGATTTACTAAGGGTCGAATTTCAAAGTTAAAAAACTTTGAAATTCGACCCTTAGTAAATCTGCCCCAAGGTCTCAGATTAAAGGAAAAGTAACACCAAAAAATTAAAGTGATTTAAAGTAAAGAAAATATAATGTAGTGTTGCCCTGTGCTGTTAAAACAGATCTGTTTTCTTCAGAAACACTACTATAGTTCATATAAATGGCTAAATGGCGCAGGATAAGTAATGGATAACCGATAACATTATGTTCTACAGTGCTTATCTGCTATATGCTGTTTAACTAGAGCTTCTTCTCCTTTGAATAGCTGCTCCCATGGCTAAACAACAGCTTATTTATATACACAATAGTCGTGCTTCTGAAGCAAACACTGCAGTTTTAGCAGTGCAGAGCAACACTGCATTATAGTTTTATTACTTTAAAACTATTTAATTTTTTGATGTTACTGGCCCTTTAAGTAATACAAACTTTAAACATTAAATAATAAGTTGTGGTTTGCACATGGACTCTTTATTGAAAATTGGTGTTTCCTACAGGCAATAATGTAGGAAGTCCTTACCTGTTTCCACATAATAATGCCCGCATTCAAAGAAAGATCTTTGCAGATCTGGTTTGCTGAGATGAGAGTAAAAAAAAACACTGTCCTGTAGCACAGAGCCCTGACCTCTAGCAAACTGAAAAACATGGATACATTGGAACACTGCCTGCAAGCTAAACCTGATAACCCTACACCCAACTTCATTAATGGCCCAGTCACTGACACCTGTATTCCATCAATTGTAAAAAATCTTTTCAGTAGAGGAAAGGATATTATAGCATCAAAGGGAGGGGTATTGCCATGTGAATACCCTTGGATGCTTTTAGTAATAGGTGTATACCATAACTTCTCTTCTCAAACCAGACTAATCATATGCATACATATAATTATCTTTCCTTTTAGGTAAGGATTTCAGTAAAGATTTTATCCTATTTTTGCTTAGTGCTCTGCATCAGAATGGGATTAAGGAAGACTAATTTTCCTAATTTCCTTTCATTTTTCACACAGGTGCTATGAATATTTAAAGGAATACTACACCCCCAAACAATGTAGGTCTCTATAAAAAGATATTGCATAAAACAACTCATATGTAAAACCTTGCTTCATTTAAATAAATCGTTTTTATAATAATACACTTTTTTAGTAGCATGTGCCATTGGGTAATCATAAACAGAAAATAGCAGTTTTAAAAAATAAGGACAGCCTCCTGGGATCGTATGATTCAACGGTGCACACAAACATACCAAACTATAAAGTTAGGTCACATGAGCCAATTAACAGACAGTTCTGTCTTTTTCTTCAACCCTTTTTCCTGTTACAGTAAGAGTTGTAGTATTTCTGGTCAGGTGATCTCTGAGGCAGCAAACAGACCATCACGAACTTGGTGGTTCAAGGCAAGAGATGTAAAAGAGCAATATTTACTTAAATATATATATACCAGGTTAGTAAGATTCTTTAATATGTCACTTAATTTGATAAAACTATATATCTATATAAATCTGTTGCTCAAGTATTCATTTTTGGGATATCGTTTTCCTTTAAACAAAATATATAGATATATGGTGTACATAATAATTTTTTTCCCAGAGCATATAGGTGGCGCTTTGATATTGATAGATAGATAACAGATGAATGATAAAATAGATACAGCTGAAGCCACTTTGGATTGTGTGTTTGACACAGAATAACTAAACTCAGACTTCACACTTTTCCCATTTAATACAGAAAATTGCGTCACAGCATCCCATCTAATTAAGGTGTTCCTCATTGTGAACAATGGTGCTTTGGTATGCTAATGAAAAGGTTAACTGCATTAAATGAGCTAAGGTAACTTTAGATAACACAGTTTCTTCAATTAACCCTGAGTCATGATGCATTTAACACACAAATCCAAGTGGCTGCATCTGTATATCAATCGATTCACAGATCTAAGATAAATATTGCCTAACAAGCCCATATCCAAAAGAAGGCTACAGATTTCTCAGATGGACAATGAATTGGGTAGAAGAAAACATGTCACTAAAATGGGTCAAACAAGCATGGCAGAAAGTACTGTATGAGCAAAGTCAAGGTCAGACCAGGTTACAGATTCATAAATCTAGACAGGAAGCCAAAGATGCGGTAGGAATAAAATACTTGCAGTTCCTATCCAGGCTGAGGTTAAAACAGGAGAGAAGTGCGCAGTCACACCAGGATGACAGAAGATTATTTCACCATCTGCTACATACAAGTGCCTACTCAGGAATGAATGCATGAGCCACTGACTGGGGCATGACCTGGTACTTTTTCTGACAATCATGTAAAATTAACGAATTTTTTCTCTCTCCCTTTTCTCTATTGTTTTTACTTTTCTTCTTTGTCCTCTAAGTTGAAATATTTTAGGTATTGCTTTATGACAGGAATAGGAAAGTTTCCAAGAGCTTTCCACTGACTGTGTTTATGATATGTTATTTCTCTGAATTATTAAAGCAAGTAATTCCTTACTCATCAAGACCAACTTCCCTGGCAATATTGTGGCTTTAGGTCCTCTGGGTTTTGCACTGATTACAAATCATGCAATGCAGGCACACTGAAAATCTGTAATCTGATTAAAAGCAATTTATCTGCCCATTTTGGCTTTTATTTAATTTCAGACGTTGAATGCATTCTCCCTCTCAATGCCATTTATCGAATAAGCCCATTTACCCCAGGCACATGTGACTTTTACAGTAAAGTAGGCATCCATCACTGGCTGCCTGTAGTAGCAAAGGCTAAGAATTTAATCTGACCCTAATAAATTAAGCAGTCCTTACTCATCCTGAAATCAGTCAGGAATAATATTTACCAGGAAGAAAGATAATTTAAACACTTCAGTTCTTTAAAATGGTCTTAATTACAATACTTTCAGTTTAGATTTCTGTATTGGCACAATCAAACATGTAGCTTTAAAACCCCCAGTGCATTTTACAAGTAAAAAAAAAAAACTAAGCCGTTAAAAAATGAAATTTTCAGGTTTACAGTAAGTAATGGGAGATTGCTGTTGACATTTGGCTTTGCAATTGAAAGATATACGTATATTTCAGTAAGGATGAAAATGCTTTTAAATGACATATTACTGTAGGAAGTGCATTAAACCTGATGCTGTAAATACTTAAAACTGGTACTGGTCAGAGAGGGGAAAAACACAGTTTGCTTCCTGTAGCACCTGCATGTGTAACAAGTATATAAATTATTCAGCAACTAATAAACATTAATCTTAGTAGAATGTGTGGAGGCTCTCACCATAACAACATGATTGATGCGAGACCCCACTCTGTGGAAAAGCAGGCATAAAGTTCTTGATTGTAAAACCTGCAAGATGCACTTGTGAAAAAGAATGTAACATGCAGTCCTTCATGGATGACATACCAACCTGTCTGATTCAGAGTTTAAAACCAGTGTTGATTAAATGGTTACTGTGGTAATTAAAATTAAATTGTGTACCAGTAGTAGTATGAAAAATTCATTATTTATGTCTTCTTCCATTTTATTACTTGATAAACTCTCTTTTCAACAATAATTGATGTTATAAATAGATTTCTCCTGCAAAGACCCTAATAAATATTTAAAAAATATGCAAATTCAACCCTGATGGTGAGAAAATCAAGGTTTAGCAGCGATGTAAGCCTCTGAGCTCCACGTGGGTTTTAAAGGCTACTGCAGAGTTATGATTTTGATAGTAAACCAAGAAATCAACATCTTTAGGATTAACAAATCATACTGAGGCAAGGATGCACCCATGTACTGTGTACTGTACCCGCACTATGGCTCAAATTCAGTAAAGTGCGAAGCGTCTAACGCTAGTGCTAATTCACCAGCGTGACATCATTTCGTAACTTCGGAAATTCACTAACACCGGCTCTGGTGAATTTTCACTAGCAAAGTAGATAGACTTGCGCAACTTCGCACCCTTACACCAGGCGAAGTTGTGCACTGACGAAGGTTTGTAATTACGCAAATTCACTAAGATCATCATTTTCCTGAATGTTCCCACTTACGCTAGACTTTACTTCAATAGTAGTTCAATAGAATAGATAGGAGGTTGAAAAAAAAATGTTAAAATTTTTCTAAGTCCCAAAAAAACGCTAGCGTGTTTTACCATTGGAGGGTGATAGTCTGAAAAAGTTTGAATTTTTTCGGGGGTTACCCTACTTCCCCCCTACATTTCCTAACATATGGCAACACAACTATATAGGGGGCACATGTAGGGCTATGCAAATTAGGCTTCGCTAGCAAAGTAACACTAGCGCAACTACCCTACCGTTTGCCGACCGAAGCGTAAATTCGTACTTCAGTGAATTTGCATAGCACTGGCGAAAATTTGCCTGGCGAAGTGTGGTGAATGCTAGCGAAGCCAACGCTGGCGAATTTTCTGATCTTAGTGAATTTGCCCCAAAGAGTCATATTGGGTGATGATAATGTTGTTGTTTTTTTTCAGGGACCACAACAAAGACCTCAGTAGGAGCCGGAGGCACAACGCCTTAGTTGGAGCCTGATTCAAGAGGCCTCAGTAATACTGTAGAGGTTAGTAAGTTTGAATCTACCTCTATTAGAACATGCTCTAAGATTGTGAAAGGATGGAAAGTGTTGGGTTAGCCCCAAGGAGACATCTTCCAGAGTAAGGACAAGTAGAGTCCACTACTAAAATATGTGGTACACTGGAGCTGGGAGTAACCTGTAACCTGTGTTGAGAGTATCATGTAAAGGAGCTACCATATACCTGCACTGACTCTGTTTTGAATCTAAGCCAGAATTCAACTTGGACACCCATTCTGGGTAATGTAATATAAGACACTAAAGTAGTTATTTAGTAAAACTCAGGATTCGAATTGTTAGCAGTTTCGAGCTATAATAAATCTCAGAAAAGAAATTGTGCTTTTCCCCCTTAAAAACAAGACTAGAAAAATTAGATTTTTAGTAAATAACCCCCTAAATTCGCCCAGAAGCAGCAACCCAGAGCAACCAACCAGCAAGCAGGATGCACTTGCTGTTTAAAAGCAAGCATTTTATTGTTGCTATGGGTTACTGCTACTGGGCAAACTTGGTGAGTTTTATTACCTATGGAGGTTTATCTCTACTGACCCTGTGAGGTCCCACCTAAGAGCAAGAATGGCATTTACCACTGCTCTACCTGGAGTGTGGCAGGAGTTAAAATACCCTCTTAATAAAGTGTTATATTAATAAATATTCAATACTCTTATCCACCACTCATCCACTCTTCAGTCACATGAATGAACACTCATTTTGTGAAATGAACAATGCATAATGTATTTCCAGGGCTGTTACTTGGGGTAGGCAGAAGAAGCACCTTCTTAAGGGGCACCAATGAGCTGGTGCTGGACAGGTGCCTGTTGACTGGTTCTCTGCCTACCCCTAGTCCTGATTTGTGTGTTACCTGGTTCCCTAGGAAGTCATTGGGATGACTTTTTCTGCTTGTTCTCTGTCTCCTCTTTTAACTTCACTGTGAATGTGCTAACACAAGGTGGCCGACCAGGTTCCCTAGGATGCCCAGTCGGCTTGGCCCACCCATGCTTAATTGTTTGAGCTGTTGTCACACAAAAAAAAAACACTTTGCAGGAAATTTTAAACTTTAGTTGTTAAATGTCAGTGTATGAGCTTATCTACAGGTGTATGTGCTCTTAAATGGACTAAATGGACAGAGCATATTAACCCAATTAATTAAAGTACTTATGCCAATGCTTGAAATGGGGAGGAAAAAGTGGAGGGATGCTATATGACAAAATAAGCCACACCCACAATTATAATCAGCTTCACCAACTGTAGGTACCCAAAACTGAAAAAAGTGCTTACTAAATTTTTCAGCTTCTGCAAACAGAGCACACTATCTGAATAATGTGTGCAGTATGACTTCCTAACGGTACAAAGAACCCAGATCATCACATAATTGTGGAATATGTTCTCTGCATTAATTCTCTATCTTTTTGATTAGCCAATTATCTTGTGCTCTTCTGTTCTGTATAACATTGGTGTTATAGTAGATGCCGCCTTAAACATAACTGTGGGAAAACACCACACTAGGGATAAAAAAAGTGGTGATTTTCATCCAGAATTTAACTTTGCAACCAGAGCTTGCAATATTTTAAATGTAACATGTATAGATATTTTATAGGTTTACTCATGTGATGGTAAGAGAAAGATACCCCAGCAATCTGAAGTTATAACTGTTAACGAACTACTGGTGCCAGGGACCAACAGGCGTCTGCAAAATCTATAGACCCACTTTTTCATAATGCAACACAAGAGGTAAGGGTGACACAATGGCCCTTAGTACAACTGTACAGAAATACACAAACCAATGAGCCTCTTTATTTGCCTTAATTGAATTTCATATCATACTGTATTATACACATACAAGGTGCCGCACTTCATGTTCAAATAACTATATTGGATAGTACTAAATGTATAATAACCTACATATTCCATAAGGTGAATTTTCAGATCAAATGTCCGGAGATGATTTGTGGTTTGAATTATAAATAAATGAATATATTTCATGCATATTTAAATTAAGAACTGAAAGATAAGGTTTCTCTGGGAAGACAACACTCTCAAATGACCTTTGAACAGATGGTTTGGGTATAGAGAATGTGAAAATGCATGTTAGGTAAAAATGTTAAAGAAGAAAAGTAAAAGACTTGCTATGCCCCATGGGCCTTAACAGGATGTAACACATTCTGGTTCCAAAAAGTGTTATCATTTGAGGAAAAGGGTAGAGAAATGTGATCAATTTCAAGACTAAATTTACCAGAACTCCTGCCACACCACTTTTGTCAGAATGAAGGTATAGATAACATACAGTATTATACTAATCTGAAACCACTGAAAGAATCATTAGGTTTTCACGGCATATTCATGTTGCTTTGCCTTCCTTTCAAATGATTCCAACAAATCACTCATTTGCTAATTTTAAATCTCTAGCTGGATTGTCATTCAGATATATTATTGATCTGCTGACCTCACTATGAGGTAAAAATATGCAGCATATGGTTTGGTATAAAATTCTCTTAAGCAGTAGATATCTGATATATAAAAATTTAAGTTTGTTAATTATGCTTTCAGAAGCAGTATAACCAATAGTACAAAAGAGACCATCCACTTATCTAGGAGAAGTTTAACTACTTATTGTGAAAAAAACCCTGAGCCCTGTCAACTATCTGCCCAATTAGATTTCTACATTCCAGATAGTACAGCCAAATGCATTAAAACATGCATGGAATTCTTTAAACGTGTCACTTTAAGAAAAAATTCCAAATGATTTTCTTTAATGTTAGTTGAGCAAAAAAAAAAATTATATGTATTATTTTCAATTGTAATTTAAATTGTGTTTCCTTTGGTCTTGGAATTACACAATCATAGCAAGTAGGCAGGAGATATTTTGTGGACATTGTTATTAAGACAAATTGTGTTTCACCACCAGAATGGGGGACCAAATACACATACACAGTGCCCTATACAACTAAAGAGTGTGAAGAGGAAGGGGGGAACGAAAAGAGTGCAGTGATATCTCTGAAGTGCTGAATGGAAAGTCAAAGTAATTGACTGCCCGACCTCTAGGCCTAAGGCATAGCGGCAGGGCAGGTAACATATGATTGACAGCTCAGATATTTAAACGGCTTTATTATGGATATGGATGTATTATATATGGTATGGATGTTTTAATAGAAAAAAAAGGTTATTGAGGTCATGTTTAATTTGCAAATCGTTTTTATTTTACAGCTTTTTATGTGTAGGTGACAGGTCCACTTTAAAAAAAAAATAGATATAGTAATAATTAAACTACACTAATGAAACCATAATATGGCAAAACTCAAGGGGGCATGAGTGCTAGAGCACTAAGGGTGGCCACACAGATAATATCCTATGAAATGAATGTTTGTATATTATGTGGTGTGTTTGGTGGGAAATATCGTCAGAAGACTTGGATATCGGTCGGCTCGTCAATCGGGCTGGACAGAAATTTTTGATTGGGTGCCTATGAAGGCACTATTGATGGGCAAATTTATTTGCCTGTGGTGAATTTGTGGCGAATTCCCATGGTTCGCTGCAAGCGAATAAATTTGCCTGAAACGCCAGTAAAATTTCACCTGGCAAAAATTCGCCGGCATCTCATTTTGGATGCGGGCATCCATTTTTGGAAGCCGGCATCTATTTTTTCAACACCGGCAATGTGCACTGGCATTCAAATCCAGACATGGCGGCGTTTCACAAATGTCTATAGAAGTTCGGCGAAATGCCCCAAATTCGCCCATCACTAGAAGACACCCAAACATTGGGCATTGTTAGTGCTGAATCGTCAGATACAGGTATATTTGTATTGTTTCTACCTGTATATCTGACGATTCAGCTCTACACTTGTGTATTGAAATGATCTTTCTTGGAAACATCTTTTCCAAGAAAGATCGTAATTGTTACGTCTATGGCCACCTTAAGGGTAGCAAGAGCCCTGCACTCTGCACTGAGCATCCCTGAATGTTCATTTCCTAAGCACTTGCACCCCCCTTGAAAGCTGCATTCTGCACTAAAAACCACATCTGTGGCTTAGGGTAGCAAGTAAAGAAAAGACTCCTACCTTGTGTCTCAGAATGTCTTGCCCCTCTTTAATGGAGTGCTGCCTAGCCTGCAATCTTTACACAATTTTTATTGTACAATGTGTGGGACATTGTGAATGAGACCTCCGGTCTGGCTAAATAGACAAGCCTTAAAAATACAGTAAACCCCCCCCATTTGTAAAAAAAATATTAGTATATTTAGCTATTTACTTTTCAATTACCACAGGAATATGCAAGGAAGAAACAACTTAGTTGGAGATATATTGCCTATCAGCATTGATTATATTCTTTAAAGTTCTTGTCCAAACAGCTGATATATGCTGCAGTATATACTGTATTTATGGATAACTTTCAAATCAGTACTCCATAGAAATATTTCTCTAAATAGAATTAAATATTTATTTCCGTAGTAAGGAAGTTTGCAAAAGTAAGAAACAATTACTGTATATTTTGTTATGAGTTTGCTACCTATCATCCAGTTGTTAAAAAACATTGAGACTTGCTATTTAGACCTAAGCACTTTAATTACCAAATTAAGCGTAAATAAACCTCTCCGTGATATAGTTTAAAAAAATGCTTGCCAGGAATATATCAGCTTCTTGTGTGCTCCCAAAGTGGTATTTGTATAGTGCTCTAGACAGCAGATGGGCCTGGTGCCTATGTGACTTTGACAGCAGGCTGTCAACTTATCTCCCCTCAGGCCCAAGTACTTAGCAGGATTCTTGAATGAGAATTATTTGAATAGAGGTTATTTAGGAAGTGTGTTTCATTTGCTTCCATAATTGATCCTCATGAAGCAGGATTAACAACATACAGCAAAAGTTGCACTGAAACAATATCACAGCTTCTATAGATTTTCCAAACAGCATTGTCATAAAAATAAACTAAGTGCCAAGTCACATACATTTGCAGCTTCAATTCAATTTGTTGGAAACATGACATCTTTTTTCAGGTTCAGCTCCTGCACTGCCTGAAAATTTTATGTTACAGGTGTTTCTTTTTATGTTCAACATAAAATGTCCACCCTACAGCATGCCCATTTTAGCTAGAGTTTTATGTGAAATCAGCCCCCTTCATGAAAGAAAAGTCCATAAAAATATTCCTGTTAGTCTGATAAACAGCAAAGAACAGAGTATTGCCGTGTCTGCTTCACATTCACAGCAATATGAGTGAATCAGTGTGCTTGATTTTCATTTACTAGGCCTAGTTTTTGTTTATTTCATTTTATCTATGCTTAAAACATAGATGATATATACAGTATATATATATA
>CM044436.1:66076821-66088975 GCA_024363595.1 Xenopus borealis
ATCTCTCTCTCTCTCTCTCTCTCTCTCTCTCTCTCTCTCTCTCTCTATACTGTTTTATGTGCCCATATGCTAGCAGATTTGTATACAAAAATGTCATGGCAATGGTTCAGTAGGTAACAGGTTACAGCTCCAATATAATATCTGCAAAGTATGAATGCCCAAAGCCAGACCCTGTCTTTCGCTACCACATCAAGTTTGTATTTGCATTTGGTTTAAGAGTGGTGAATTCAGGCCTGGATTTGTGGAAAGGCCACTTAGGCCTGGGCCTAGGGCGGCAGGATTTTAGGGGGCGGCATGCTGCCCAGCCACACCCACATTGGTTCAGAAACACTGTAGATACACGGAGACACAATAGTTTTTCAATTTTCCCATGCACCAATTTTCCCATGCACCAATTGCTCCAGTCCTGATGATGAAAATTTGCGAATTAAGGGCAGAATATGGGGGGGCGACTCACGGCAGTGGGCCTAGGGGTTCCCGTTATGTAAATCCGGCCCTGGGTGAATTGAGGTGTTTATATGTTTCTTTTTTTTTTTTAACTTTCTCTTTATTGGTTTTTTATGTTTTCATTCACAAGAAAGCATTGGATTTGTCATGTTATCTTTTACAATAAATTATTAGTTTCTCACATTTTCTTTTGCCTTAGAGCATTCCTTTTACATCCAATGAGCTTATGTCTGTTCACATAAGTAGTACAGTCATGAAGCATTTAAACCTTAATGACCTAGTCCACCAAAATAAAGAAAGAAAAATATAATCCAACCAAAAATCGGGCAACAGTTCTTCCTTGGGCAAGTTCCTTGCCGAAGTCCTAACGTATTTGTGGCTATGGCTACAGCCAAGGCTCCCCCTTTAGTTGGCCCTCTCCTTCCCGGCTCCCATCCAGCTTGGTTACGGATGTTGGAATGAGAGAGTGGCTCAGTGATTAATCCTGACCAAGTCAGTTCCACTAAAACCCCTATATGGTCTGGGTAGAATCCCAGTGTTTATATGTTTCTTATGCACATACGTACAGTAAGTTGATCAAATTGTGGTTCAAGGTATTAAACAAGACAATGATTTTGGCTGTTACTGTCTCTACATTAAAGTATTTACATACAGTAGTAAAGGCAATCTAAACGCATGTGTAGCATGCTGAGCATATAGTGTTAAAATTTAGGGTCTGACATTATCTTTCAGCAGGATGGTGTATACCAAGAGCGTCCATACTTTATTAATGTGAGGTCTATTTTTAGTGATGTTGTCCCGTTATGATCTACATCCATAAAAGCATTGTTATCATTCTGTTCCATGGACAATATTAAATATTATATCAGCGTTGCAAAATATATTGGTGCTCTATAAATATAAATACATGTTAATAATAACATATACTGTATATAATAATTTGTATTGCTATATTTAACAAACAACTGTTTGTTATGTAACCTTAACATAATAAACATCTGAAAAGCATGAAACAGGGGGGTGATTTAGACAAACTGTTTGTTACTTTGGGGCACACTTGCTATACACCCTATGATGTGTGAATCTGTGTGCAATTTTTAAACTGACATAGAGAAAGGATATAGAATTTTCAAAGATGTAGAAATGAAGAGAAAAGAAATGGTGGAGAAAGAGAAAATAGTGTTTAGAATACTTCCATACAGAACTTGGGACTTAGTTTTTCACTTAACCAAACAGATGTTATGCAGAGGTTGATAACATATGAAAGAGATAAGCATATGGCAGAGTTCACATACTTTGCAATGCAAGTCTTGTACTCAGTCTATATAGTTATATTCATAGCATAGTGCCATTTAGTTATTAAACTATTAGACACAGTTTCTAAGAATTCAACAGCATAGGCACAGTTAAGGGTATTTACCAAGGCCCTTGGGAAATACCACTTTGGCCATGTATTTTGCATTATTAATTCACAGAACAGTGCAATGACAAGGTGTCGGAGTTTATTTTTAATGTTGGGTTGGTTAGGAAGCAGACCTGGCATGGAATTTAATGAATGTCATTTCTGTACTGTCTATGGATCACTCTGACAGCTGCCAATGTGTTTACTAATAGAACCACTCTGTGCTCCCGTCCCAGTAAAATGACTGTTTGTAGTTTTTGTATTCAACATTGCCACAAAGCATTGTCCTTTTAAATATGATTACATAGAAATAAGTATGACTCTCTTGAAACACTTCTATAATTGCAATGCAATACTCAATTAAATAAGTACAGTATGTTCTGAGTATACTGTTTTTAAGCTTTTTATATTGTTATTTGTCATAGTGGTGGGCAAAACCAACTTTGTAGACTATGTTATTTATAAATTGGGGCTGTCTGACTTAAGGCCATTTTATTGCTGCCAATATGGTATTCTTCAACAGTCCTTCATTGGCGTGTCACTATTGATTTGTGCTGGGAGTGGGACTTAAACAACAATAAAAGGTCACCCCCTTGTTCAACATGAGTTCAGCAAATAGGGTTTGGGTTGACCATACTTTTTGCCTACTGTTTTAATCCCTAAAAATATATGTTTTTTGTTATTGCTTGAGCAAACAGTGTTTGGTTCTTGTTAGGTAAATAATCAAATTCCCAGAACATAGATTCTCTATCTGCACAATAGACTCCTGCTTAGATGTAAAGCAAAACCACGGAGACTTTTCCTGCTTCTTTCTTTGCCCCAGGCCTTGAACAACGAAGAAGCTGAAGAAAAGGATTGCTCGGTGGTGCTCGCTAGGAAGAACACTGGGCTGGTGAGGTTTTCTGCTAATAGGAGTAACCCCTATCAGGTAAGTGAATACAATCACTTGGGGTGCCTAATATTTGGCACTTCCCCAGTGATTGAGACCTTTCTTCTTCAACTGTAATAATGCTTATAATATATCCCTTGATAGCTCTAAATGAGTATACAATTAATGTAAAGCTCAAACTAGTATAATCGTTTGCAGCTGAAGTTCAATGCAAATTGCATATATAGCGCTCCCGCTCATATTTCCCAAACAAATAATTGAACTAGAAGAAGCAGCCAAATTGCAGCACTTTTCTTAAAGCACTCAATTAAAAAGTGAGTGCTGCTAGATGTCACTATAATTAAGTGAATCGATCTGGAAATGGGAAAGTCATGCTTACCTCAATGGCAGCTATAAAACATCAAATTCATAAAATGATGTTTGGAGAAAACTGCTTCCTGAAAATGAAGTGAAAGGCTTTGTATTTTCTAATGTGAAATTTTCTGTAAGAAATGAAATTGAGCTCCAGTACAGTATGAATGTAAAGCCATTTTAAGCCATGCTGTATATTACAAACACCCACTATGGCCATTAGATGGTGCTACAATCACATCATGGTAATAGAACTGAGCCTGCCTCAAATAACTTTTTGATGATTCCCAAGAACACTGTATATAACAACAGCTGAAACCATAAAAAATAGAAAGTGAACTTTCAGCAAGTAACAAAATACTATTTATCATCTGTTTGATTGCCTTTCGTAACAGTCACCAAGGCAGTGCATCTTTGTGATGGTTTAATTGTAAAGTCAGACAGGTATGAAACGTGTTTGTCTTTCTATTTCAGACAAGCATTCAGGCTGTTTCACCGTCTTTGAAAAGCCTTCACAATGCCAATAAATGTATGAGCCGGGAACGGAAAACACCACAGTGCAGAGTAAGGGTTGAATTTATACATCACTGATAGTTGGACACCTATATCATATCAAACCACAAACCAAAACTCTCCCCAGTATTTGCAATGTGTCTTTCTCTTTGTATTCACACATGTACATTAGGAAAGGACAGGAAAAATATGCAGGCCTGCAAGTACATGTTGTTGGTATATATATATTTCCAAAGGCAGCCGCACTCAAATCCGGATTTTGTGTTTCTTATGCGGGTGCAGGTTCAAAGTAGCATAATTATTTGAATGTGAAGAACCGCACTCCAGACTTCTTTATGCTGTGAATCAAATCACTTTTATTTGCATGTGTTTCCAACGTTTCGGCCCCCCTTTGGGGCCTTTCTCTCTTGAGAAAGGCCCCAAGGGGGGCCGAAACGTTGGAAACACATGCAAATAAAAGTGATTTGATTCACAACATAAAGAAGTCTGGAGTGCGGTTCTTCACATTCAAATATATATATATATATATATATATATATATATATACACTGCAGGAACTTTATATGCACATGGGAAAAGTAGGCATCTTTACACTATTGCGATAATATTAAATGGCACATTATTATGAGAATGATATATGTTGATTATGCATTGCTAAAAGCAGCCCAAATCCACAGTCGAAAATAAATAAAATACGAATATACAGTCAAACATAATTATTTCGGAAAATAACTGATGGGAGAAGGGGAAGGTTGCATATATATGTAGGGGACTGATTAGTGCTATACTTTATTGAGTGATCCCAAATGTTTGGCTCCTAATATGCCCCATAGTCTATGGAGGTAGTAATGCTCCTCTTCCTGGGTCAAAGCATGACCCCTATCTTTCCCTAGTTTGGCGACAAGGAGGCAGTGTGCTATAATATAAAAAAGAATGCCATTCAGCTTTGCCAGAGACTCCCTTAGGTGGGATTAAGCCCATTATTAGTTCAAGATGTATCTCTTCTAAGAGATATAGTCAGGTTAGTCAGGTTCAGCACTACTTATATGAGCAGAATTTGGCTCCACCAAGTAGTGTTAGAAGTCCCCTAAGAAAGAATAGAAACTGTGGGTGGATTTGGATGATATTCATCTTATGTGCTCTATTGAAAACAATACTCTGCTCATGGTACTGTTAGTGCATATATATTGACTATTCAAATATTGTGCCCTGTATTGCCTCGGTGCTGACCTTGGTGGATTGTTCTTTAATAAATCAGTTCTGGTTGATGATATAAGAACCAATGGTGTCCATTCTTTTGAATATTACTGATTAAAATTGCATTACACCATGCCTCCACACCATTGCGAGGGCCCACAAATGAGAATAATAGGTCTCATGTGTACAACCTTAGTGGTAAAACTGTTTTTTGAGTAAAGGTGCTGCTCCATTTATATAGCATTACATATAACGGGCAATGTCATTCTTACTATCAAACTAATCATAATCATTTCATCAAAATAATGAAACGCATTTTAATCTATTTAAATTTAGATTTTCAGTTCAGGAAATATGCAAACATAAGGACTAACTGGCAAATAAACAGAATATTTTGTGTAATTATGTGGATGAAGGTAACATTTTTTTTATCTTGAGCCAAATTACTAACTCACTCTCACCAAATTACTAATGTCACTCTTAACATCTAAAGGCTCTACAAACACAACTGCATGTGCAATTGTGCTGAAATAGACACAAATGCTGCATTCATTAAAGGTATTTCCATCAAAACATGCTCTTTGCATTTCTGTACTGTCATGCTAAATGCCAAAGCACTCACGCATTCTGCTCTGCCAATTTGTGTACAAGTGCATCCATTAATATTAGTGAACCCAAGACATTGCGATAATTCCAGACTTCATCAATAGGGACAACAGAAACATAAATAAGATTTACACACTAACAATATTGTACCATTGTAACATTGTGCAGCAAATGAAGCAATCTCCACTCTAACAGTTATGACCACAACTTGTGTATTATTCATGAAAACAGGCATTCACATTTGTGTGCATTTTAAAGCATTGGTCACAGTTGTAGCAGTAGATGTCCCTGAGTGGCTCCAATTATTCTGAAGTTATGGGGGATAAACATTAAAATTGTGAGGAAAGAAACTTGCCATATTATATAAAAAAACTGCAATATGCACAATGCATAATTACCCTGCAAATATACTTGTTGTATAGCAAACTATAAAATACTTGTGCTGCTGTGAAAAAAGTTTTTAAAGAGAAAAGCTTACATATGCCAGTTTCACAGCTGACAAAATATTTCAATAATATTTATTATGTAAAAATATCAGTATTCATCACTGACACAAAAGTGACTGATTTACATCTGCATGGTCTGTGGAAATATGTCATCTTGCTTTCATTTAGTTGATAGATTATTTCACTCCAATGAGAACAATGAAGAGAAATGAGACATTTCCGAACATTTATAAATGTATAGAGTTTGATGGGCATTTAAACTGATGTAAAACAACAATGAATTGCAGTCAACAACGTTTTGGTAATATTCAGCAGTTTGAGAAAAGTTCTGTTGTACTTGTCTAGCCATTAGGTGCCTCTTATATTTGAGAGTGCTTATGGAATTTTGTCTTTTCCTGTGACAGTGACAGTATATACAGACTGCTCGTCATAAGCCAAGGTAGGAAACATCTCTGTCTGCACCTTATAATTTCATTTATTTATAAAGTTATATTCTGAATTCAAAAAGGAAAAATTATTGTTTTATATGAACACATAATTTGAATTGTTCTGCAAGGAGCTCACAAACAGGAGACCTTCAGCAATATTTAAAGCATCTTGGTACCTTCAATTAAGATGTCCTTAAAATGATATACTGTAGCTTTTGCATAATAGCAGGCTAGTTGGTATTTATCATACAGAAATGTGCCTTTAAGTGCATATGAGGCAAATGGTGGTTCATACCCTTACCAAAACGTTTCCGGACACCTACAGTTTGATATGCTTATAATGTGACATGCAATCAACCACATCTTCATTGAAGATCAATGATAGCAATGTATAATTAGCATAGCCAGCTGGATGAATTTTAAGCACAATGTATATAAAAAGCAAACAACCCACAATGATGACACTTCTTTTTTTGTTCACTAAAAGATTATTTTGGGCCAGTCATAACTCACACACTTGGGAAAATGCTACTAAACTCAGAATGTAGCTATTAACTAGGAATACTAGGACAGAGATAGTTTGCCATTCAAACATTGTTTGCATTGTGTAAGGTAAAACTGTGGGTACTACAATAAAGGATCAGCAGGGACTTAAGTTACATTTAAACATTGGTTAAAATTGGCCCAGTCAAAATCTGATATATTATATTGGACAAATGGGCCTCCGTGTATGAACTGTTGGATAAAATTTTGATTGTACTTAAAATGTGAATCTAAATATATGTTTCAAGTAGTGGCAAATGTGTGTAGCTGACAGGTGGGATCCTACGTGTTTTATCCTCCAGGTTATGCATGTTGCTAGCAGGATGAATATTATAAGCCATATGATATAAAGAGATAAATACGTTAATGAATAGAAATAACCAGTCCAAACCAGTCGGTGAAACAGATGCAAGGACTAGGAAGGCAATAGGTAATGAATGAATGAATGAATGTGAAAACAGACACAAGGTCAAACCAGGAGATCCACAGCAAACAGGCAAGGAATGGGGACTGAAGTACAGTTAAAATGTAGGAACCCAGAACCCGGAAGGCAAGATAAATGGCTCAATGATCCAATATGAGCATGGCCGGATTTAGATAGCGGGTGCCCCTAGGCCTGCTGTCATTCATCACCCCCTGTCCCCAACCCTTTATTCATGCACATATGCAAATTTTAATCAGGTCTGGAGCACTGGGGATTGGCACACAGGAACTTGAACCAATGGGGATGTGGCTGGTTGGCATGCTGCTCCCATAAAAACCTGCTGCCCCAGGCCTTGGTGGCCTCTCCACAAATCTGGGCCTGGCAATGGGGTAGCAAGAGGATGACTTGTCCCTTGATAGCTGGATTACAGGCACCTGGTGGCAAATTCACTAAGCAGTGAAAATGCACTAGTGATGGCTTCACCACAATTCTCCACACTTCGCCAGGCGAATTTTCGCCAGCCCTCTGATAATTCACTAAAATGCGAAGTTGCGCTCAGGGAGGCGAACGGTAGCGAAGTTGCGCTACTGTTACTTTGCCAGGCAAAGCACATTTACGCTAGCAATGCCTAATTTGCATATGGCGCAAAGTTAAACGTATAATAGAAGTATATGTTACAGCCACTGCATTACACTACACAAGCCCAGAAAACCGTCAATAAATAAAATAAAGTTGTCGTATTGCCCTAAACATGTGCCCCCTGTATAGTTGAGTTGCCATATGTTAGGAAATGTAGGGGGGGAAAGGAGGGTAACCCCCAAAAATTACGAAGCAAAGTCTAGCGCAAGAGGTAACATTCAGTAAAATGGTCATCTTAGTGAATTAGCATAGTTACATCCCTTCATCAGTGCGCAACTTCGCCTGGCGTAAGGGTGCAAAGTTGCGCTAGTCTATCTACTTCGCTAGCAAATTTTCACTAGGGACACTGTTAGTGAATTGGCGAGGTTGCGAATTTGCATCACGCTTGCGAATAAGCTTTAGTGAATTTGACCCCTGGTCTTAATGAAGTTGAAGGTGGAGACTGATGAGAAGAGATGTGATATTATACATGCAAAGCCAGGGTTTGAAACTGGAGAACTGAATTAATTATACCTGTACTGACTTCCTTAGCCCTATCATTTGTATTTAATGTGTCCTCACCCATAGTAGGCAAGCCAAGCATTTCTGTGCTTGGAAATCAATTCAGAATGCCAAAGAGATCAGAGAGCGGACGTCTCAGCCTCAAACTGTGCATGGAACTCACATTCCAGTAATTGCTCTATTTATCAGATGAACTTCTATCTTCCATATCATCTTAGCTCAGTAACAGAAATACGTTATATCACATCATATTGATTAACAGTTTGATGTCAATTTTTACACCAACCTCTTCAAATTTAAACCTCAAACAAATATATATATTTATCTGATTTGTTACATCAGTGGTGATAACGAGGCTCTGTAATACTAGTAAAACTCTAGAACATTAAGTCCAGTATGAATGCACATACAGTAACACTGTGACCATATTATTCTTAAGAAATCAAAAAGAAATAAATATATCAGCAATGTGTAATTCCATTCCTAGCTTTCAAAGCTTAATTCTGATATACACAACCAGAGTATAATTTATTCAGTCACATTCCAGTTCCCCAAAGAAGCAGCATTTCATTTCCAAGAAGATTATTTGAAGCTTGAGTAGCTTTACAATAGCATTAGAACCACGAGACAGAATGATTTCCCAGTATTATGGGTTTGTTGTTTCTATAGCATTTTGCATGTTTTAATTCCTCAATTATCGTCAATATAGAAGATCAACCAGTTCTGAAAGGTTTCACACGTTACAAATTACTTGAACTTAAAATAGACAGTGATAATAAATAAGACATGGATTAATTTCTAATTGTGGTTAAAATACATCAAAGAACATTAAAACTGCAATGATTGCAGAATTTTATGTGGGGGTTTATGATATTTGTAAGGTAATCCATTTATGGATGTTTGACAGCATTTATGGTGTAGTGCATAGTAACAACTTACACAGCTTTATGTAGAAAGATTAGTAAAAGGGAAATCAAAATTATAACAAGCTTGATTAGCTGCTAATAAAATACACATAATTTCAACTGCATTGTTAGAGAAATGGTGTTTTACACGTATGGGTTATTGGAAAATACTATTGCTAGGATACATTTTCTCATTTTTAATATTTTCATATGATCTATTTTTCACATGATACTGAAAATTCACATTTACTTTTATAAGTTATAAAACTAAACTGGTCAGATGTCAGGGCTTGTGTGGTTTCCCATTGTTCTTTAGTGTATCATTCCCCTGTTTCCTCCTACAGTACTGAATGGGCACACCTCAGAACCCAGTAATGCGCCTTCAATCGTCAAGGTGGTTTTATGTTAATTAGGGCAGCTTTGACTGCATTAAGGACCATTAGACTGATATCTCTAAAAAACAGTGAAGTCATTAATATTGCAGATGTTTGCATAAACTTTGTAAAATCCATGGTGACATTGTTATAGAGTAATTAATATGGAGGTACTGAAAGAACCACAGGAACTATCAATGGCTATTTGAATAGTGGTTTGTGCACAATGTAGAGGTGTTGCTCTTTTTCCACATTTTCAGAATCTCAGCATCCTTCACTAAAAGGTTTATTCTGCGAATAGGAGCTTGTATACAGTATGTACATGTAAATATGTAAATGATGTAGATTATAAATGAAACGTATTATCCAGCAGGAAACTATTGCTAATATAACTAATTATTACTATAATGTACTATACTAAATTACTTATGACTAAATATTACTAGCCATTTCAATAAGCAGTATTCAAAGAATAAGATATACAAGAAAGAAATATGGAGATTTACAATAAATGTGTTGATAAATACAGAAAATCTCAAAACTAAACAGCCGATTAATTCCATCCAGGATGATGCATCCTTGAAACAGGATCTTGACAAACTGGCAATGTAGGTGGCAATGTAAGTGGCAAATTCAGTCATGCATCTGGGATGTAAAAATAACCAAGACACTTATACCCTTAATGGGACTGAACTAGGCAAAACCATAATGAAAAAGGACCTTGGAGTCCTTGTAGGTGATAAACTTGGCTGTAGCAAGCAATGCCAGTTAGCAGCATCAAGAGCAAATAAGGTCTTGAGCTGTATTAAAACGGGCATAGAGTCACGGGAGGAGGGGGTCATTCTTCCACTTTATAGAGCACTTGTAAGGCCACATCTAGAATATACCATACAGTTTTGGTTTCCAGCACTCAAACAGGACATTTTTAAATTAGAGCGGATACAGAGAAGAGCAATTAAGCTGCTTAAATATGTGGAATATCTTAACTATGAGGAAAGACTGGCCAAGTTGGGGTTGATCACTCTGGAGAAGAGGCGCTTAAGGGGTGATATGATAACTATGTATAAATATATAAGGGGATCATATAATAATCCCTCCAATGCTTTATTTACCAGTAAGGCTTTCCAACTGACACACGGTCACCCATTCTGAAGAAAGAAGGTTCCACCTAAATATTCAAAAGGGGTTATTTAAAGTGAGAGCTGTGAAGCTGGGGAATTCTCTCCATGAATCACTTGTACAGAATGATTCATTAGATAGCTTTAAGAAGGAGTTGGGTGGCCTTTTAGCAATGGAGGGAATACAGGGTTATGGAAGCTAACTTACAGTGCAAGTTGATCCAGGGACTGGTATGATTGTCACTTTGGTGTCAAGAAGGAAAGTTCCCCCCTCTGAGGCAAATTGGAAAGTCTTCAAGTTGGTTTCTTTGCATTCCTCTGGATCAACTAGCAGTTAAGCAGGTTAAAATAGAGTTAAAAGGTTGAACTTGATGGACGTGTTTCTTTTTTTTCAACCTAATTTACTATGTTACAGTTGTAGCGATTTCAAGTATTTGGACCACTGGGGAATAGACATTTGTGTACACTTCCTGATACTCCAAAACAGAGGCACAGACAGTTCAGTTGAGCAAAACTGGTCTTTGGCCAGTTTATTGGAAGCTTTTGCAGAAAGACAAAATACAGAAAACAAAAAACCTAAGCCTATCCGGCTGTAACTAATACAAAGGTGCTTTTCCTTACTAACCCAGGACAAGGGCCTTGCACCCCAATCCCTTACAAAGCTAAATGCACAAATACGTTTTTTCCACACTTACATGGCAGTTAGAACAGCAGCTCCTGCTTTCCCCAAGGTTCTCTGTCTCTCTTTGAAAAACCCAGCGCCTTTTCTTAGGGAGCCAACCCCTGTGCAGCTGCAACCTAATCACCCTGCAGGTACTGTACATCTATGGAGTTGGGAGCACCTTCCACCAATGGAGAAACAAATAAATGGTGTGCAGGGTCATATATATAGAGACAACTAAAAGAGGTCCTCTGCACTCAACCCATTATCAATATATTGAAGACATTGAGACATTTTGTGCATACAGCTACTAAAAAATGCCTTGCCCTTTAAACAAAATAGGGTTTGTTTGCCCATATTTTGCAATATTTAAGCTGGCCAACTATGTCAAAGTCATCCCATATCTGGCCAGTCTTACCATCTGATTCAGAATTCAGGACTAAGTTTTACCTGCAACTTACTTGCTGCTTTCAAAGTAAAACTCCTCCACTTAAATATGTTGCAATATATGGACAAACAATCCCTATTTTGTTTAATGGTCAAGGCATTTTTTAGTAGCTGTATGCACAAAATGTCTCAATGTCTTAGATATATTGATAATGGGTTGAGTGCCCTCTTGTATTTGTCTATATGTATTTTGAGGTCACAGCCTATATATATACAGTGGTGTGAAAAACTATTTGCCCCCTTCCTGATTTCTTATTCTTTTG
>CM044436.1:66091258-66151970 GCA_024363595.1 Xenopus borealis
ATATATATATATATATATATATATATATATATATATATATATAATATATATAGGGAACAGAATGTCCTCCAAAGTTGCACCATCCCATTAAGTATTCCATAATTCCCAAGACCAAAGTTTTTGGGAATTATGGAATACTTAAGGGGGTGGTGCAACTTTGGAGGTCATTCTTTATCTAAGGGCTATATAATCACCATGCAACTACCTGGAAACCAAATTCACCTGGAGGGCCAACTGAACTGGAGGATTCACCCAAGTTTGTCCATTGACTCCAGCACTTCTTAAGACAGATTTTACGTAACCTGAACAATAGTAAAACAAAACATTTTTTTCCCATTGCAAAACTGACATTTGCTGAGGTTACCACACATATGACAGGAATCTAGGGGAAACATCTACTGCATCAATCTGTTTCCCAGTGCTTGTATTACACTGTCTTAACCAATATCAACCAAGTTGTCTGCTCCAGACCACTCTATGAGTTGATGCATACATAAATCATTAGCTTTATTGTGTGTTTACCACCTGTGAAGTGCTAATATATAAATGCTGTTATTGATTTTGAACAGTGGAGGCCTGCAGTGAGTTGTTTTGTCTTTTTAGTAGTTGAAATGTCAGGGCCTATTTTGAATGAGTCCAGATTTGCTTATTAATTTATGCTTTTATTTAAAGCCAGTCTGCAATGAATATCTGGGGAAAGGAAGAGCATCGAATGCTTATCGAATAGTTTCAGGCTTAAATTTCCTCGATATTCGATTTCACAAAAAAATCGTACTTTTTCCTTCGAGTCTCTGAAAAATTTTTACTCGAGGAGGACTTCTATTGGTATTCGGTAGGTTCAAAGTGGACATTCAAAGGATTTTCAAATTTGAAATTGTTCGATCATCGAATGATCAATTTATCGAATATCCGATCATTCGATCTATTCGATAATTCGGTATTCGATGATCGAAGAGGCCAAATTTGCATATTCGAATATCCAAAAAAAAGTAAGATCGGTATTTGATCTCATTCGATCGAACTTCGAATCCTTCACGTGAATTTTGTAAATCTGCCCCTTAGTGTACTCTGTTTTAAGGTTATTTTTAGACATTGTCCTGCCACCCCATGAGTTCATAGAGTAGCACACCAGTAGGTGGGTTTGAGACATATTTGAGTAGTGTGAATCCTGGCTTGTTTCCTGGTGCGCAGACCAACAAGATTGAAATAGATTGCAGTCTATTTGTTGATTCAAACCAGATTAAGTTCTTTATTGATTAAACAGGCAGTTTAGCAGTATCACAGTTGGTAGATAGTAAGCTCTTCAACACATTCAGATCAAGAAGTGGAAACCCTGACACTTTGAGTTAAATTTAGTTCAGTACCTCTTAGGGAGTATAGTACATCCTGTCTTGGTGAGTCTTCCCCAGCACAACGGATTCCACGTGGTATCTTTTTCCTTGTCACTTTTCCTGCTCCTGAGCTCACCCATTCATGTCCCATTCTGGTGGTCTGTTCACAGCAAGGGTACTAACCCCAACTGCTTTCCTAGTTGGAGCCAGAAAGCTGCTCACTAGATGAACAGCCACCAGAACACAAACTCCTATCGCTAAATAATAATTTCCCCAACCAGGGCCTGTCACCTACTCATACTCAGCCCTGTACCCACCTCCCCACAAGGTGTGATCCAGGAAGAGAGCCCAGAGAATATGTGTGCTTTCCCTTTTATACAAAATTATAATGCCATATACTGAGCAAACCTTTAACTAGATCAATTTACAATGGACCCAGGATTAGGGTAATAGCTACCTGGGTGAATCAAAGGACCACTTAGGTGCCAAACTACAGGGGAAACTGTCTGAGTAAAATACAATTAGCCCTCAGCAGAACCTTGTCTGTGGTAGATGTCTGGCAGATCCAAAATAATGAAATATGCAGCCACAGTCAGATTTGGTAATGGGGGTCACTGGCTAAATATATTACTTAATGCTATTAAACTATCCATGTGGAAGGATGAATAACATCAAATGTTATGCAATAACAGAATGGCAGAAATAATTGTTGTTCCTATTGTTGTTCATAATCATCCTGATACTAAAATAACTCTTTTGTACTGAAACTGCATTAACATTCATTAACAACAGTTCTTATATGCTACAGTTTCCATTTTGTATTTTAGCGTTTCAGTTCAGTTTTCAGAATCCCTCATCAAAATGCATGCAGCATTTGCTTTCTCTCTTTCTTTAATTGTTTCAATTCCCTGATATCTTGGTCTATTCACCTACATAGCGTTTTTGACAGATAGCACCTGGGCATTGATTTAGCATCCAGGGATGCTTTATCTCCAGAACATGCATTCTGAAAATGCTTCATTTCTCTAGTGTAATGGGATTTCCCTACAGAACAGATAGATTCAGTTCATATTGCCTGTTCTTGAGGCACCAAACGAAAGAACAGATATGTGCAGCTCAATATTAGTCCAACAATGTTCTATGTAAGAAAAGGACCAATTACCTTATGTCTGTTGTCTGACCTTTACATCAATCTCACCACAGAGCCCTGTATTTTCATTGAGTGAGAGGGATCGCCAAACACTAAAGATACATTTGGCTATTTGCTGCTAAAACCTATTTCTAATATTTGCTGTCCTGTAAGAAGGTCTGAGTTTTATTAATTAATTCAGAGGCTTTCTTGTCATATATCATACAATATGTTAATGATATAATCAGAAGACTACATCATTTGCATTTTAACTTTTTACTGTATGAATATAGAGAGAACCACACTTGCACAGTTAAATCTGAAATCTAAATAAAATTAAGATCTGCATTCTATTTTTATTTTATTCTCATAAGCCAATTCCTGGACATATGTACAATTGGCTTGTGACCCTAATTTTCACCTTTTCAACAAATACTATATATAGGGTACCTGATTTCTTTGTTGCTGGGTTAAAACCCATGTAACCATTTCTACTTTTTTCACATACCCAATTTATTGGCCCATAGGTTAATGACCATATCATTACCGCAGTTGATCTTAGTGGCTGTCCATTGAGTCTGGAGTCAACAAGGCCACAGAAGTGTTAGGCCTTAAAGGGACAACCCCTTTCGAGAAGTTGGGGAACAGGGGCCCTATGAATGAGGTTAGCTAGTGTGCAGGATAGCCTGTACTCTCTAGAACAGCGAGTCAGTGAGTTTTAGTTAGCAAGAGCAACTATGTTCTCCATCAATAAGGATACAAGGGAGTTACTTTCCCCCAGGCTCTGCTTCCCTGTAGTGAAGTGCCTTCAGTACTGACATGGGAAATGGGTTATTGTTCTTTCCCTGATCCATGTCTATTGTCGGGATCTGGACCATATGAGGAACTGATGACCTGGAAGGTGTATGCCTCAACTCCCCCTGCTATTCCTTCAGCTGTACCATTCTGTTCACACCTGTGGCTGTACCTGGCATTTACTGATCTACCTCATGTGCTTTGAGTATTCTTAACCCTGTGGTGCTTTATATAAAATATTAAATGTGTTATTTTTGTTAGCAAACAACCCCTGGTGTTCTATTTCTATTAATTTACACTTTTTGGCAGTATAAAATGTAGATCAACAACACCCTCATGTGGTCTTTTCACATAGTGGAACAAACTAGTAGTGATGGGCGAATCTATCCAGTTTCGCTTCACGGAATCTCCAAAGATTTCAAAATTCAAATGTACAAGTCAATGACAGAGGTCATTTGAGCCATTTGGAGATGTTAATAGCTTTCCTGACGTTCAAGTTTTTTTCATATGAATCGAGTACAAATACGAATACGAGTCAAATTTTTTCAGGTCAGAACTATTCGAATGATTATTGATTAATTCAAACTTTTTCTTAAATATCATCCCTTTCAAATTGGGATTATATTTGAATTTAAAAAGTATACCTTTGATAAATGGGCCTCCAAAATTTGATTTGCTTATATTAACACATTTTCAAATTTTATTCATAGGCATACAAGACATCCATGTAGTGATGGAAATATTTATTTTGCTTCCTGTTTAAACAACTGTAGTAAGTTCTTATTTATCATAATTTAAGTAACTGCTAAGAGGTCAAAGCCGGGAGATCAATCAAGAAGAGTCAAACAGGCCCAGGTTTACCAGACAGAGGGTCAGGATCACAGAAGTCAGATTACTTAGGCAAGCAGGGGTCACAACAGGAATCAGATACAAGATACAAGCAAGAATAGCACACAGGAACTCTCAGAGATGAACCTACAATGGGAAATGAGTTCTAATACAAACTTTCCTTAAGTAACTTTGAATTTGGCACCATTGTGCCATGATGTCATCACGCTGGAGCATTTGCGACTGTGAAACCCAGAAGTGCACGCCACGCGGACCCTACTATCAGCTTGCCATCACAGAAGGAGGACCATGAGGCAGGTGTCCCCGCTGGGAGCATGACAGGCATCCCCGCCGACCCCCTAGGCCACCAGGGTAAGTCATCACATTTTGCTAGGCTCAGGTAGTAGAATAAATAAAAATCGATTATGTCAAATAGAGGATAAACTTTATATGAACATTTTGGTTCCATTACTATTATTCATTTTCTATTATATTCTTGATTTTATTATAAAGATATATATATATATATATATATATATAAAAAACAAGAATAAAGTTCTATAGATCAGTTTCTTTATTGTTTGGAAAGATAGTTCACCCAATAGAAAAAAAAACAGCTCATATGTAAAAATTATTTTCTTTTCACAAGAAATGATAAAAATATTTCTTTAATAATTCAGAATTTACTTCCATTGAGGGTGGAAGTTCAAATTAATTATAGGGCAAATATAATACTAGGCCTGGAATGGTTTACAATGAAAAACCTGAATTACTTGTCAATGTTAGTGCACACCTGTGTCATTTAGGTTTCAATAAGAAATAGGCAGAACAAGGGCAGCATCAAGCCCTGCAGGAGAAAAATACCCTACAGTCTTACCTTATACCTCTATTCCCCTTGTACTACCCTCCAGAGACGCAGAAATGACATCCCATTTGGGATTGAAAAGATGACATCTTACAATTTCATAGAGACAATAAACCACAGATAAGAAAAAAGCACCATTACCTTCCTGGGCTACATGACATGCCAGATGCCAAAGCTCTAGTGATCAAGTGGGCAGTTGTCACCACTCTTGGGGGATCTGTGCCTGCAAAGAGCCTTCATCACTATCAGTTTGCTACTTTGTCATAACAGTCACTGGCCATATCATAATACAGAAATTGCTAGAATTCTATCCATTTTGGAATAGCAACATAATGCTTGGTACCATTGCTTTTCATTACTGCAGCAATTCTAATCCAGGACAATCAGGCTTTTTCAAACATAATCTAAACTAAAAATCACAAGTAATTATGTTACAAGTGAAAAGCAATCCTTTTTTATTGTAGCACGCATGTTAGTAGTAGGTTTATCTGTTCAAAAATACATTTAGTAATCAAGCCGGTAGCACATGGGATGCCTGTTTTCTCATGGACAAGAACATGACATTTCTACTTGCCACCTTCCTTTGGATTACATGCGACTTCTGATGAGCCTTTTTGAGCTGTAAAGTGACCTGGACCTATGTCTCATTCGTTGTAATGTAAACAATTATTTTGTGTTTTACCCTGAGGGAGTTTAAAAAGTATTCTTATTGTGAAATAAGAATCATCCAGCACATTCAAAATGTATCTGTCCTTATCTTGTGGTTATTCTAGTGTTTGCAACTGTTTGAAAAAAAAAAAAAAAAAAGATAAAGGCAAATAATGTGCTTTGCTCCTAGGCTTTCTGAGCTTGTTAATGTAACCTTTGCCAGACAGTGCTTACATTGCGTTAGGGTCACTGTCTGAACTGATCTGTGAACAATTTAAATGATTTTTCATTAAACAATCGCTTATGTGGTGGTTGCTAAATTTTATGGGCCATTAACAGCTTTCTAAGGCTTCCAATGACTGCAGAATTCAGGGTATTGATGCAATTTTTTCACATTTGACAAATTGCCCTCTTTTTCTCCTTTAGAGTGTTCAAAAATGGTATTAGTGTTAGACAATTTTAAATAGCCTGACAGTCCTTTTCATTTGCAGCCTACCATAAAATTGAGTTTGTAAGGATTTACAAACTTATTAGAAGAAATACTGAGCTTCAGTTTCCCTTTCTACAGCTGTCTACAGTCATCAGTATTTTAATTTGGTTCATATAAAAGTACTTAATACATATACAGGCAATGTCTGAGTTTAGTGATGTTAATAAAGCCTCAAGCGAAGAAAATTTATTTGTGGATAATTCTTACAATATACAGTTATTATACTATATAAATGCTTCACAATCTATTTATTGATCATCTATTACTTTGGGGGTACAACATAGAAAATGCCAACCACTTTGTACTGAATGGCATTAATGCAAAATGCTAAATTTATATGGCTGTGAGACAAATTCAGAAATCCACTATAAGCTTGTTATAGAAATTGATGCACAACCAAGTGATCACTTTTGTTTTGTCACCTTTTAGCCTTGATAAATTACAGCCCTGGTGTTTAGAGACTTGTATGTCCTGATGGAATCAGATTGTGTGCTAGTTAAGCCCAGAGATGAATAGTTGTTATCTCCAAGGTACTTTGGGTATCATTTACTAGAAAAAGTAGTTAATGAAGCCTGGAATTTTTTTTACTGTGATTGCCCTGGTTTTGAATAGTCTAGATTTAGTATGCTGACAATTAATGTAGCATGTTTAGTACTGCCCTGCTTTTATATTGAGCTTTAGCAGACCAAAACTATATCTATATCTTTGGAAAGGTAAAAAATTCAATGTTTTGGTCTTGACACAATTTGTATATTATATATGTATGTCATGCTTGAAAACTTAACCCCTTACTTTTCACAATTTACATATATAATGACTCCATCTGTATCTTTAAAATGTGTTCTTTTTTTCTCTTAACAGCATGTTTCTGTGGATGTATTTGTATATCATCTCACAGTTTAACACTTTCAAGGGTCTGAAATGATTATAGAAAAAAACAACTAATATACATATAGTGGTGTGAAAAACTATTTGCCCCCTTCCTGATTTCTTATTCTTTTGCATGTTTGTCACACTTAAATGTTTCTGCTCATCAAAAACCGTTAACTATTAGTCAAAGATAAAATAATTGAACACAAAATGCAGTTTTTAAATGAAGGTTTACGTTATTAAGGGAGAAAAAAAACTCCAAATCTACATGGGCCTGTGTGAAAAAGTGATTGCCCCCCTTGTTAAAAATAACAGAACAAAAGTAATTGAGATCTATCAGTCTGGTAAAGGTTATAAAGCCATTTCTAAAGCTTTGGGACTCCAGCGAACCACAGTGAGAGCCATTATCCACAAATGGCAAAAACATGGAACAGTGGTGAACCTTCCCAGGAGTGACCGGCCGACCAAAATTACCCCAAGAGCGCAGAGACAACTCATCCGAGAGGCCACAAAAGACCCCAGGACAACATCTAAAGAACTGCAAGGCTCACTTGCCTCAATTAAGGTCAGTGTTCACGACTCCACCATAAGAAAGAGACTGGGCAAAAACGGCCTGCATGGCAGATTTCCAAGGCGCAAACCACTTTTAAGCAAACAGAACATTAAGGCTCGTCTCAATTTTTCTAAAAAACATCTCAATGATTGCCAAGACTTTTGGGAAAATACCTTGTGGACCGACGAGACAAAAGTTGAACTTTTTGGAAGGTGCACGTCCCGTTACATCTGGCATAAAAGTAACACAGCATTTCAGAAAAAGAACATCATACCAACAGTAAAATATGGTGGTGGTAGTATGATGGTCTGGGGTTGTTTTGCTGCTTCAGGACCTGGAAGGCTTGCTGTGATAGATGGAACCATGAATTCTACTGTCTACCAAAAAATCCTGAAGGAGAATGTCCGGCCATCTGTTGGTCAACTCAAGCTGAAGCGATCTTGGGTGCTGCAGCAGGACAATGACCCAAAACACACCAGCAAATCCACCTCTGAATGGCTGAAGAAAAACAAAATGAAGACTTTGGAGTGGCCTAGTCAAAGTCCTGACAAAGGAGCTGGGGTTTTCAAACAGAGAGAGAGAATCTTGGGCAAAGCAGGGGCTGCTGCTCTGTGTTCTAACTGTGGGTTGGAATATCGGCACTGTGAGCCCCAAAAAACATACTTTGACTATGAGAAACTCAAAGCAGAGATCCTGGCCAAATTGGGTGTAACCCTTGCTGTCCATTCTCACCATGTGCATTCCTGGGTGTATCAAGTAGACAAGTCATCTCATCCTCAAATGCATAACGTGATACAGCTGTTCAAGAAATGGCTACAACCACAAATCATGGATCGGGCGGTAATGGATCCTTTCCTTAGGCCCCTACCTACGACATTACGGAAATGGGTGAGCAACAGGATCCCAAAACGGTTGAACATTTGGTTGAAATGGAAACGTATGTCACCAAATAGGAGCTTTCCAGTCTGCCCCAACCACAGTGCAGTCTAGCCCCAATGATGAGGTCTTCGGGAAATGGTGAGACTGTTCTGAGGGAAAACGGCACAGGGACATTTGATAAAGCTTGGCATACAAGTGGAGAGACTGTGAGATTGGGGCCTGGTACCTGGCTCAGAATAGTCCCCACCCTATAAAGGACTGACTAAAGACTAAATAAGGTGCTTTAGGTGCAACATGCTAGGACATATTGCTGCAAACTGTCCCTTAAATGAGGAATCCATGCAATGTGATGCTGCATATGTAAACAGAAGGTTATCTTTGTTTGCACACATAACATGTACAAGCCCGGGCCTAGGAGCGGCATGCCGCCCAGCCACAGTCTTATTTTTGTTGAAATCACTGGAGATCATGCTCCTCCATTGTCTGGGAGGCAGACTGCACTTGTGCACTCACGAGGAGGGAGTTTCAGCCTCCAGCCTACAGAACGCTCAGCAGCACTCCACCAGTATCAAGCAGGCAGACTGCTCATGTGCACTTGTGAGAGAAGGTGGGCATACTCAGAAGGGGAGGGACTTTTACCCTCAGCCTAGGGGCGGCCGATACACAGATCTGGCCCTGAACATGTACAGCTATGTCTCAGGCAGGGCCGGCGAAAGAAATATGGCAAATTAATGTGGAGTGTAAAATTGCCAATGATTTATTGGACTCAGTTCAGAGGAAACTAATACTGATACAGAACTACCTAGTGGTATTGGGGACAAGAGTACTCAAATTGATGGGGGTGTGTCAAAAGAAAATTTGCCAGACCTAGATGTTCAAAGAGATAATTTTCTTACTTTTAAGTTAAAAAATCCTACTCTTGTTATGGCCAGAGAAAATGTAATGTCTCACATGGTAATAAAACAGGATTTATTGTATCTGGTGTTTAAGAAGGAGGAAGATCTTTTTGAGAAACTGGTTGTTCCTAAATCATATAGGAGAATGGTGTTAGACCTTGTACATAGGCATATAATGGGGGAAAATTTGGGAGTATAAAAAAAACTACGGAGAGGATTTTGCAAAGATTTTACTGGCCAGGGCTACATAAAGATGTCTCAGAATACTGTGGGTCATGTCATGAGTGCCAGCTCACTGGCCCTTAAGCAAGTTTCTGTAGTCCCTTGGTTCCCCTGCCCATCATAGAAACTCCATTTGAGAGGACTGTTATGGATCTAGTGGGGCCTATGATAAAATTTGCCAGAGGGCATAAGTACAGTACATCTTGGTATACTGAACTATGCTACTCGCTATCCCAAGACTATGCCCTTACTGAATTCCTCATCTAAAACCATTGCTAAAGAGCTGGTTCAAGTGTTTAGTAGGGTGGGCATCCCTAAAGAGCTATTGCCTGACCAAGGCACCCTCTTTATGTCCAAAATCACCAGAGAACTGTGTAAATTATTTAAGTTTATCCAGTTCTGAAACTCAGTGCACCATCTGCAAACAGATGGCTTAGTAGAAAGGTTTAACAAGACCCTGAAAACTATGCTAAGAAGAGTAGTCAACAAAGATGGAAGGAACTGGGACTATCTTATGTTTGCTATTCGAGAGGTGCCACAGTCTTCCACAGGTTACTCACCATTTTAGTTGTACGGTCAACATACCAGGGGGTTACTAGATGAAGCAAAGGAAACCTGGAAAGGGCAAACTACTCCCTACAAAAGTGTCTTTGAGCATATTTCAAAAATGCAGGATAGGATAGAGGCTGTTATGCCCTTAGTAAGAAAAGGCTCAGGAAGCTCTGGTGTATAATAGCAAATCACAAGTGTGAACATTCTCCAGGGGACCATGTACTTGTCTTGGTCCCTATAGTAGAAAGTACTTTTTAGCCAAATGGCAGGGACCTTTTGAGATTCTTGAGAAGGTTGGAGAAGTTAACTACAAGGCTCACCAGCCAGGTAAAAGGAAACCAGAACAGATTTACCATCAGGGTCGGACTGGCCCCTAATCGTGGTATTAAAAAAAAAAAAAAAAAGCCAGAGCACAGCGCCAGGTGTCCCATGCATTTGGAGTACCAGAGGTAAAAATTGCTGAAACTGTCTGTAGTACAGAAAAAAGAAGTGAAAGAGTTTGCGATGAGAAATAAAGAGGTAATTTTAGACTTACCAGGTCACACCTCAGTCAACAACATGAAAGCCTAACTGAACCTGGTGTTAGCATTAATTCAACACCATATAGAGTGCCTGAAGCTCAGAAGAGGTTCAAAAAATGCTTCAAGTGGGTGTTATAGAAGATTCCCATAGTGACTGGTCAAGCTACATCATGTAAATCCCAAAACCAGATGGTAGCTTACATTTTTGTAATGACTGAATTCTGTTTACAATGCCTCGGGTTGATGAATTAATTGAAAGACTTGGGGAAACTAGGTATTTAACAACCAACGGCTACTTGCAAGTACCCCTGACTGAGCAAAATAAACTGGACCAAATAAAAAGAAAGAAACTGAACCAAAAAAAAGACTGCATTCTCTACTCCAGATGGTCTTTTCCAATATTCAGTTCTACACTTTGGGTCACACGGACCCAGTTATTTTCCAGTGTATGATAGATAGAATCCTAATGTGGGAATCACATCTACCTAGGGTACAGGCAGTTTTAGACTCTATACAGTCTGTCTGCCAATGCAAAAAAGTGTTCTATAGGACTTGAGCAGGCAAAATATTTGGGCTAAAGAAACTCCAAATTAACAAAATAGAGGCTGTTCAAAACTGGCAATGGCCTGCCACAAAGAAACAAGTTTGTACCTTTCAAGGAATTACTACAGGTGGTTTATACCCAATTTTTCCACCATAGCTACTCCCTTAAGAGACCTTACCAAAGGGAAACAGTCTGTTATTGTCCAAACCGATGGAAACAATCTATATATACAGTATATATATATATATATATATATATATATATATATATATATATAAAAAACAGGAAAAATGAGGTGCACACTGGGAGCCTTTTTTATCTTTAAAAAAATTTTCTTACTTTATTTTAATCCATTAAAAACAGGTCAACGTTTCGGTCCGGGTCTAGGACCTTTCTCAAGACCATCCACACGGCATTACACCAATTACATAAATAAATACCTAAAACCAATTACCCTCACCCAATCACGTGCTCCCACGTATCCCATGTGATTAAAAGCATGTAAAAAGTTAACCTCTCCTAGGGGGTCAGAAATCACATAGTGTATAACCAACAATGGACATTATTGCAGGTATTGCATGCAACAATGTAGTAAATCACAAACTGTCTACATCTATTTTTATATTTATCTCTATGTTGTAGACGCCTTCATCTCAATATATATATATAGAGCAACACAGGAAAAAGGCAGCACTCACTGGTTTGAGATTGAAAAAGTGTATTAAAACATCACGCCATCAGGCTGACACCAAGCCTTCAAGCTCAGGCTACGTTTTGGACATCCATCGTGTCCTTTATCAAGCCAAAAAAAGACACTGCCCATCAGGAAGGGCAGAGCCTAAAGTGAACATGAATTTATATACACAAAAGATTCAAAAATGGCACCAAAACCATGCCAGTGACATCACAAAAAGTAGGTGTGGTTACAGTACTGAGTGCATCAGTGATAGTGTCATGGAGCTGAGCCAATCGTGTGCATTGTATCAGTGGTAGTGTCATAGGAGTGCACCAATCATGTGTAGGTGAATACTACAGTGACTCTCAATGCTAATTAAACACACAGGGATTGTGATTGTTGTGACAGGGAAAAACATACCCTGTAAGTGAAATAGATAAAAACAATCAAAGGATCTCCCTATGATCTTATTATAGGATCAGGAAGTATCCCCCTCACTTACCTCTGTGGTGGTAGATGACAGCCAAATTACCTTTGCCATGTTTCGCCTCCAATGCAGGTACGGAGGAAACGTACTAAATGCAGGACCTATTACCTGTTTCCAACATCGTTAAGCCTTTCAAGTTGCCTTGTGCGATCTGTACCAATTGTTGTACCACACACATATTACATGTTTTTATCTATTTCACTTACAGGGTATGCTTTTCCAGCTCATGCCTGGGTGCCATCACATATATTATAGATCATTGTTCCTCATAATTGACGCACTCCAGGACTTAGTCAAACACAGAAAGAATTTATTGTCAATGATTTGATCATGTCTGGGACCTTTCTTGTATCGAGAAAGGTCCCAGACAGGACCGAAACGTTGACAATACATATTTTCTGTGTTTGACAACATGAAGTCCTGGAGTGTGTTAATTATGGGGAACAATAATATTTATATATACAAACACATATAAAATATATACCTTTCTCAAATTGCCAAATGATTCACAGTCATGTCTTATAGTCACTCACTGGAGGGAAATATCAGCTATAAAAAAATCATATAATCATTGTCTCAGACACAGTCAATTAAACAATTAACACATTCATTCACCATGTATCAGCAATTGAGAACATGTGTTAAAAAATAAACAGCGAGTTAAAAACAAGTTACCAAACCCCTAGTTAAAAACAAGACACTATACAGTATATATATCTATATATATATATAGAGAGAGAGAGAGAGAGAGAGATAGAGAGAGAGAGAGAGAGAGAGACACTACCTTAAAGGACCATGTATAGTATAGTGTACACTATAGTATAGTGTATGCTACATATATCTATTTAACAGTAAAGACAAATATGGATTTATGCCGTCTCTGAGCATTCACATATTAGATTTGATTGTTATTATCCTATTTGCAATGCATGTTTTCCTGCTTTGAGGCTCCAGGCTATTTTCCATTCTACTGGGAGCAGTTAGGCATAGTATCATCATTCAGTGTCTTTGCTTTTCAGAAATGTTGTAGGTTTGCATGGCTAATGGGGTAGGCAAGAGACCTGATAGACTACATAGGATTCTAGGGCCAGCAACACGTGAGCATGGAGGTGAAATGGAGGACCATCAACTCATAAGGAAGTGAACATTTTGTGTGTTAGGACTCAAGTGCTAATTAAGCAGAACAGAGCTGATCTTACCAAACAGTAAGAAAAAAACACATAGCCTGGAAAAGAACTGGGCTGCACTTCAGTTTACTAATCCAACAGATCGATGAATCAAAATTCCACATTATTTAAAAATCATTCCAAGTGCCTTTCATGATGACTTAAAAGTCATAAAAATACTAGTCAAATATATCTGAAACAAGAATACATTTACTTGTAGGTGTGCCAGCTGCATACAGCTTTCCTCTTTAGATTCAAATAAAGTCTTTCAGGGAAGCATTCTTAAAATCTTAATGATTCTGTGAGCATTTTACAAGGTGCTTACTCAAAGAACAGGTCTCCGTGCCATGGCTATTTGAGTCATGGAATGATTATTGACATTCTGGTGAAATACCAGTAATTTTTGTATAGCTCCTTTAGCATTTTCAAATGTCTCAGACCACTAATGGACTGGAACATTGGAAACCAACAAATAAGGCAATAAAAAATAACTAGATTTTATAAAGCAGAGAGGTGCAAAGCATGCCTCTGTGTCAATTGCTGCTCTGCAAGCTTTGTACAACTGAGTTAAGCATCTGGTACAAAGCATCACTTTCTCACCTAATTTTACAGTAGGTTAAAGCAGGTGCAGATAACTTGTCTTATTGAATTTGGTGACAACCAGCATTACATTTTATCTTTATACAGAGCTAGCAATTCTAGAAACACTGAGCGTGAAACAAGTTTTCATTAATAAATGAGCATCTAAAAATGGATACTTTTTTCTTTTCATATTGTTCTATTTTTATACGTATTTTCTTTTGAAATTGTATATTATGGTAGGATCGTATTACTTTCTGTGCTGAGGGCCAGAAAAACTTGTGAGAGGGAGAGACTAGATTCTTCAATTCTTAAAAATTATTAATGTGATTAGCTGTGATCACAGGTCTGTGTCTATGAAGCTGCTGTATTCTAGCACTCCTTGGTAAGTAAATAGAAACAATTGTGCAAAAACATTACTAAAAATATATATACTTGTTCTCAAAGTTGCTGAAAGTTAGTTGAGCTTCTATATATCAAATATTCTATGGTACATTGATTTTCACCTCGTGATAATAACACATATACTATTTATATTTGTTTTAAATAGCTGGACAACAAAGAAGTAGTACAAGTGCCAATGTCTATCAGTTTGGGAGTTGGGCTTGGTTCAGTTGTTATATTCAAGTTAAATAGATGTTTGAGAAATGTATTTACAGATTTCACCTAAAAGTAGTTTAAATACCAAACTAGATCTAAAATTATGTGAATGAATAATTGCTTCATAAAGAAATGATTGAATAAGTAAAAAGTTTATTTTTGGTTTTGAAACACCTTGATAATTATGAAATAACGGAAAAATCCAATCATGATTGTACAAATGAAAGACAGATACACATAAGCAGGAGATGATCTGTGCACCCTCGTAACTAAATTTAATAAAATTTTAAGGACAATTGTGCAAGTGGTACTCCAAGTGGCACTCCAAGCCTATAAATTCTAGCAGCTCCCCATGCGCTGCCTCACTCTATCATTCTGCCAAAATGCAGGGTATGAGGAGCTGCATTAGTAATGTGGAAAAAATCAAATATCTCTCACTACATGGATCCCTTTTATGCTAGTTAGACAGCAATGTTATATCATAATGGGACAATTGCAAATAGTAATTTAGTTTGAAAAAGAGACACGTCTAGCCTTTTGGCATTAGTAAAATCTGTCTAACTTATAGCTGATTCAAAGGAGAACAACTGGTTCTAAAGCTTCACCAATTTGCTTAAAAACATTTCTTCTTGACTCCAAGATGCAATTGGACCATTTTCTGGATGGCACAGTAGAATTCCATGTATAAATACCCCAAGAAATCATAGCAGAATGGCAACTTAATTTATAAATAATTTATAAATACCCCCAGAATTTATAGTAGAATGGTATTCCATGTATAAATACCCCCAGAATTCATAGCAGAATGGCAATTCCATGTATACATACCCCCAGAATTTTACCAGGCTATAGATGTTGGAACAGCTTTATAAAGAATGGTTTCACTGTCTATGCATTTCTGCAATACAATGTGCATTGTGCTAGACCAAAAGATATTTTGAAATAAGGAATGTAGTTTCAAACCTGTCTAGAATCCCTACAAATTGCTGTGTGGGCACCTGCAAACATAACTTTATGCACCTGCAGACTTTTGGATGAAATTTTTTTTTTATCGTATAATGCTCTAGGACTTGCAAGTTTGTGATAAACATTTAGATCAGTCGGCTACAGTACAGATCCCTTGTCTGATGATACAAACTGTCCTCCATTATATTTAGAGTCTTCATTCATCCAGTAACTGCCACAGCACACAGTTACTAACCTGGGCATCACAACTCTCTGGTTACCATAATTAGCTCCCGTAGTTACGCCACCAGCCTGCCACTGTCTCTGGGATCCCACTCTGCGGCAGGAGGGGTCTCCCACTCGTTTGCAGGCGGGGCTGTAGCGCAATCTCAGTCTGGCTATGGGGGAAGAGAGTGAATGTGCCTGGTGGCAACTTCTTCCCATGCTCCCCTGTAGTTACGCCACCAGCCTGCCACTGTCTCCATTTCTGGTATCCTGCTCTGTGGCAGGAGGGGCTCACACAAATGCAAACACAATAACGAAAGAAAAAATATAAAAAAAAGTTTGTAAAAAAAAATTATAGGGGGGGCTATGGCCCCTGTAGCCCCCCAGACCCGATGCATATGTCTCAGCTGATTCATCTATTCTAACCTCAGTTGGAGGCCTAAAGTTAGTAATTAAACTTATTCCTCAAAACATAAAAGAGGGCACTCCACATTAATTCAATCACATGCAGGAAAGAAATATTGATTGCATGTGTGAATGGTTGTGAATAGTCTGAAATGTCTCTTGCATTTCAAAATTAAGCTTTTTAATCAAAAGCTCAAAGGTGATTGATTCTTTTCAGTGAAAATCTTGAACTTTAATATCTGTAAAACCATTTGTGTAATCATGAGCAGCATGCCTTTAACTAACACTATACATTTTTATTTGCTACATTGAATAATGTAGCTATGCTTCCATGGATATGCAAGGAATTGAATATATTTTAACTTTCTTTGCGGATATCATTTTTCCATAAATGTATCAACAACTTTTTTTGTTATAAACATCAAATTCCCTGTGGTGTTAACGGCTTCATAGATTTACACACTTCATCTTTTCTGAAAAAATTAACTGATATGTGAAAAGTACAAGGGTAAACAAAAAAGATTAACCCCCCACAGAAATGGGTCCTCAAAAGTAAATCCCAGGTTTAGTCAGAAGAGCTGACTGTTTATAAACAATTTCAGGGGTATCAGTTAACTGGACACTCCCCCCAGGAATGCAAGGGGGCATGGCTTAGCAGGACAAAGCATGAGTTTTTTTAGGACCTCTTGCCAGTAGGAACTAGGCAAAGAATATAATAACCATAGCTCCTAACAAGGACATAATGAAGAAATTATTATATTCAGTGGCTATAGCTCCTCCCACTAATTTCTTAGATAAATATTAATACTGTATTACCTGCCCCTTTTCTTTTTGAAAAGTAGAAGGAGTGCAATCAGACTATTTCATATACAATTGTGCTTCAGTATCTCAACAGTATAATACAATGGTTTGTTTTGAAATCAGTTTGTGTAAACGTACTCATATGCATCAGAATTACTGCATCTCACACATGGTTTCAGTTTGTTATGAAAGTGATTCAGAGAAACAGGTTTAATTTCTGTTTGTGTTTATTTTGTTCTGTGTACATCTTGACAAAATATTGCTTTGCATTTGAAAATATGACATTCATTCTGGTTCTCTTATTCCAAAGAGCACGGCTGCCTTAGCAAACGTAGCAGGGCTATTTGATCAGTAGAGCTTGGTTACTTATAAGGTCAGCAAGGATGTAACGTCTGAGATCCAGTGCCAGATGTTTTAAATGCTTAGAATATGTTCTAATATTTTTAAATACACTGTTGATATGAATTGATTTGAATTGAAACAAAGTTCAAGGAGAGTTTGTTTTCTGGACTGTTTATATCACCTAGAACAAATGTGTTTCTTCTTGTTGTAGTGCCCTATATATTACTACAAAACACTAGCATGTGTACTTCAGCAAAGTGCTATGTGCATGTCGGGGAAATCCCATTAGACAGTCACTCAATAAGAGTCATGTTGTAATTGTATTCAAAGCCTGATGAGCATGGCTGTAACTGCTGACAACTGGTGCTGGAGCATTCATATTTTGTATTAACATCTCCAGGGCAGGTGAACATTTTTGTATCTCTAGCAAATGCATTGACGCTAAAGCATGTTTTTAGAAATGTACCTTTTGCACATAGTTAATTCCATGAGAATACATATTGGATATAAACTGCATGCCATGGGTAGCACTTTGATCTCCCATGCTGCATGTTGCCATGTAGCACTGAAGAGGCCACCTGAAATGTAGAATCTATGGTTCTAGCACTATGGTACTTTACAGGTTAGATAGAAACAATTTGCCTGACAGGCAGCTCTACTTTATGTCAATTTGGCCAGAGGTAGTCACTGAAGAGAAGCTGCTGAATGGAGCCAGCATGAAATGTGCTGAAAAGATCTGAATCTGATGCAGGGAACTGAAGATACAAAGGAGAAAGAAGGCTGTTGCCAAATTTTAAAGGTAAGTTCCACTGAACACCAATAATTTTGGTTGTTTGGGATTTTTTTTGTTAGCCACTCGACCACCAATGCTTTTTTGAAACTTTTTATGGGAGGGTGGGAGAAACTTCATGACCATTTTTTTTAAACTTTTATTGGGGGAAGAAACCTGACCACGAACAGGCCAGGCAGCATACACTTTGTATAGAAACACACTAGAGAATGGTCACCAACTATGTCCAAATCTTTTTCTGAGATGATGGCACAAGGTATTTGTAAATACAATGCTAACAGCTGGTTAGCTCCACTTCCTTTCAAACCACAAAGACATTCTCTTTCTAATAACAGAGAAGAGCGAAACCAAAGATGATTGAGCACTTTTTTACATTCATGAAAAAGATATTTGAGAACGGACATGCAGAAGTAGCTTCCAGTATTAAGGAGAAAGAGGAATGCTGATACCTGCCAGTCTTTGGTATATACAATCCAAATAAGCCAGGTCAGACCAAAAGAATTGTTTGAATCCAGTTCCAAATATAACAGAGTTTCCCTAAATTATGTACAGTACTTTTAACAGGTCCAGAACTTAACAACAAACTCTTTGGAGTACTCACACTTTTCTGCACAGATGCTATTGTAGTAGCAATCTAGCAAATATTCCATAGCTGTCTTGTTAGAGAAGATCATAGGAACTTCTTGAGATTCTTGTGTTTCAGAGACAATGATCCAGCCAAAGTTATCTTTTATGGTAGAGATGTGAGAAAATTTGTAGAGAGAGACTTATTTGTAGACGATGGACTGAAACCCACAACATCAGACGACATAGAAATAAGTTTGCTTAAAAGAACACAAGACATGCTCGAACATCAAACCTCACAAAATAGCCTCCAACAGCATACAGGTAATGAAAACCTTCCCATCCCAATAAAATGCTAGTCCCTATATTTGGGGACAGACACCTTACCTGTGCAACGTAGCCTTGGCCTAATCTTGGACTCGAAATCTGGCAAGAATAAGAAACCCTTCACTTGCAGAGGAGTCCTATCTACAGTAAATAGTTTGCATGACCCTCTAGGTCTAGTTTTGCAGCTCCAGTGACCATTCAAGGCAAAGCTCTACTGAGAGAATACTATAACAAGCTAGACCCCTGTAGCAATGTATATAACTGGAGATAATAAGAATTGAGATTGGGAGTGTCCATACACTAATGCATACTTATTTCTCACCAAAACATAGGACTAAACCTCCCAATCGCAATGCTATACCCAAATTATGCATCGATATTAGCTTAGTGGTGAAATAAAAGGCAAATTTTTATTTAGGTTGAACAGCCATCCCCAAATTAAAATTAAATAAAAAAACAAACAAAATTTTTAAAAACAAGCGGCACTGGAAGGGGATCCCCTTTGAATGGAAGCAAAACCACCTGACTGATTATGGTAGAATCAGAGGTGAAAAATAGCATATATCCCAAGAAGGTTTAAACAGAGAGAAGTAAATACTGTCGTTTTCAATATCAAGTGGCACCTAGCCCCTGGTTTGATTGCTTCAATATTCAAGCCTTAAAGTGGGCCCAGGTATGTGAAACAAGAGTTCAATCCTGGGTGATGGTAAAGGTGGAGATTGAGTCACGAAACAGTATTCTTAATTGCTGGAGAGAGGTGGATAAGATGCTGAGAATATTGCAAAGCTTGAGGCAGTAATTCCAAAATTCAATGAATAAGGGTGTATTGTAGCTCACATTGGTGCTGTGACCGTTATCCCCACTCAATATTACTGATTACGTGGGGAGAGAACTAACAACAGAATCTTGTGACTGGGATTTACCACTTCCATCAGAGAACATTTTCTACCATACAAATTCCCAGGCAATACATGTATATTTTTCCTGCAGGGATAAAAGAGAGGAAGCTCTGCATATTCTTTGATGCTTCAATCAAGGCAATAGCTGCTGTTGCTTATCTTAACTGTGGACATCTATGGACAATGTCACATCAGATTTGTTATGGGTAAAGCAAAACTAATTTCACGGTCTGAACACACTATACCCAGACTAGAACTGACCTCATCACCTCAAAACTTGATCTTCAACTAAGTGAGGCTGAGTTCTACACAGAAAGCAATATAGTGTTGGGCTATTCGTCATATAGACTAGATGCTTCTATGTCTACATCAGTAACAGAATTATGTACATGTGAAGATCAACACTCACAAGACAATGGCAATGCTTTTAGAAATGCCTTTTTTTGGTTGCCATACTTTACCAAGTGACCATGTCGAACCCAGGAAATGATCAGTCTAGCTGCCATCTTTCTACTGTTCCCAGCTAGGAAAACATAATCTGCAGTAATCCAACTCCAACCAGCCTCATGGTAGCATTATTGGTAGGCATTAATAACCTCCAACCCTGGTTTATGAATGCAAATTACTACTGTCCACTTTTCTTGTATGTCTGTTTTCTGTGAACATTTTATAACTTGTTATATGTGTAGTGTGGTGTTTGTGCAAGGTACCTCAAGGCATACCGGTTCTTATCTACAAATCTAACTATAGTTTGATACGGATGACATGCATCTTATGCATATTTTGCCAGCTTAATTGAAATAAACCAGAGTGAATCCACACTGCCTCTTGTGGTGGCACTAGGAGGAGCAGGGCCGCCATCAGGGGGGGACTGGGGGGACAAGTGTCCTGGGCCCGGGGCTGAAGGGGGGCCCGGCAGCGCTGCATTTTCCGAAGAGCCGGGCCCCCCTTACCAGCGCCGAGCAGACGCGAAGGAGCCGACATGCCGAAGTGCCGAACAGAAGCAAAGGAGCCGACACTTAAAGTCCTGAAGTCACGGAAATACCCGATGTCACAAGGAGCCAGCACTAAAGAAAATACCTGAAGTCCAGCAAGTATACTGAAGTCCTGCAGCCATGAGTTCAATTCCACCAACACCAATGTGGGTTTTTTTTTTTTTTAATCCCCTGGCCTCAAATGTTTTCTTTTAATACTCTATAGGCCCCTGTCACCAATTTTTTATTTTATGGGGCTCCAATAATTTTTTTTTTAACTTGTTAACGGGGGCCCTGCCACCAATGTTTAAAAAAAAAAAATTTTTGGGGTCCCAATTTTTTTAGCTTGCAAGGGGGGCCCTGTCGCCAATGTTTTATTAAAAAAAATTTTGGGGCCCCAATTTTTTTAACTTGTAAGGGGAGCCCTGTTGCCAATGTTTTATTAAAAAAAATATTTTTGGGGCCCCAATTTTTTTAAACTTGTATGAGGGGCTCTGGCACCAATGCTTTAAAAATGCTTTTATGGGGGGGGGGCTTGCACCAATTTTTTTTTAACTTATAAGTGAGCCCTGGGGGGGTTTACTTTTTTAGCGCTGATGTCTGTTTGGTCTTTTTAACTTTGATGTGGATTCGGCGGGGATTGGGGCGGGGCTTAGATGCCTGGGTGGGCGGAGCCCAGGGGGCCCCGACAATTTTGTTGTGCGGGGGCCCGTGATTTCTGATGGCGGCTCTGAGGAGGAGTGTCAGCCAGAACACCTCAGGTCTCTGGTTCTAGACCAGGAAGTTCCTGACAAGCAGGCAGGAAGGACTGAGAAAAACTACTGTATATAGAAGTGCAACATTCATCTTTTGGCTTAAGTTTCTTTACTGAATTAGAGTTTTCACACAAGTAGTTGCAAATGGTACCATTAGTGTTAAACGACAGCCAGAGCTAAATCAAACAGCTTGTCTAAAGAATAAACAAGTATGAAATAAATATACACAGGTGATAAAGTGTGCATTTACTTACTTGTGTGTTTGTACTTTCTTGCACTGGGGACTCCATAGAACACAATGGAAAGCCTTAACACAGTGAAGGGTAGAACTATATAGCTAAGTCTGCCGTGTAGTTCTTCCCTTAAGCTATTGAAAGCAGAGAAAGATGGGTTTGAATTTTCATTTTAAATTAATATTCACAAGCTGTTAAACTGATATGAAAATATCAGTTTGTTTTAGTTCCAAGCACAGAATAAATTAGGTAAAGATAAAAGCTGTCTTGGAAAGGAATAACTATTCATTTCAGCTTAACAGCCAAATGCTTGTTTAAACTAAATAAGTGCCAGACTGACAGAAAAAAATGTGCATCTAGTTGCTTCATCATTGAGCCATCACGTTTTCCTGATCTTAAGCTGTATCGCAATGAACAAATGATTGCCTTGCTGTACCTACCTATTGCTGCACACCATTAAACCAGAGTATAAATTTCAACCTCAGACACCTGAGACAGCTGCTGATTCAATGTAAAGACATCAGAAATTGGATGTGTGAAAGGTTCCTTATTTTTGTATAAGCTTTTTTCCCTTTTGGTCTTTCTGCCCTGGGGGATGTACAGCCCTTGTTTCTATAGCTGATCCCGTATGTTTTTCTGTAACAGCAGGATTGAAGTTGTACCTTTTTGAACGAAATGTAAGAATGAAGATAAAAGCCTTGCCTGTACTTTAATCACATTGTCTCCTGAAATAGCTGTCTTTATTTATCTCTGTGTAGTGGCCGCTTTTACTTTAGCTGTAGACCACAACAGTGATAAATCATAATATTTGGCCAGTCAGCTACCATTCTGCATTCCATTGGATACCCATGCACAGGTGAAGAAAGCATCTTATTTTGGGCACAAAAATGATCCCTATGTCTCATGGCAGTGATAAAATGGAATAACTGTGCTAGGATACGCTAAGGAAAAAGTTTCAAATCAATGTATTTATTTTACTATCGTAACATGTAAGATTGTTCTCAAAAAAAGGTTTTTTTGCACTGTATCTTTATGCTAAACGATGCTTAAACCATTTTAATGCCAAACCTATATATAAAGCATAAATATTAATATTGTTGCTGTCAAATATATTTTTAATTTAATGTGTTATTTTGCAAGGAATATTACTCTACAGCAGGGATCCCCAACCTTTTGAACCCGTGAGCAACATTCAGAAGTAACACATCGGGGAGCAACACATGTATAAAAAATGTTTTTGGGGTGCCAAATAAGTGCTGTGACTGGCCATTAGCTAGCCCCTATGTGGATTGTCAACCTACATCAATGATGTGTTTGGCAGTGCACCTGGTTTTAATACAACCAAAACTTAATTTAAAAATAAGCACCAGCTTGGAGGCCACTGGGAGCTAAATCCAAGGAGTTGGAGAGTAACATGTTGCTCATGAGCTACTGGTTGGGGATCGCTGCTCTACAGCTACAAGTTGGTTTTCTATATTACAAGAATTGCTTCTCATGCAGTTGAGTGCTTCACAATAACAAGGCACTGGGAAGACAGCTCCTTTTATAGCCTCTTTTATGAGACTATTTTGTCTCTGGCTATGCAATAATAAAACAATGACAATTATCTTGGCTATTTCTTCTCATTCCTATGGATGCATAATGTATAGCAGAATTAAACTTGCAAAACAAACATGTGCAAAATTAAAGGGAAAGTAAACACTTTCCTTTAATTTTTTCCTTTACCAATATTTTTTACTGTTCCTCCACTAGCTCTCCAAATCAAGATAAAATTATAGATCAGCACCACAGGCTATGGAAAAAAAACAACAAAAAAAACCGAACCTAGCACAATATTGTTAATCTGTGTGTGTCTTGAACCTTAGAAAGTCTATGCCAGCACCAAGCTAAGCTGACCGAGCGAGTGCCCTAGGTGACCCAAGTGGCTGATGCATTCTCTGTGCATGTGCATGCCCCTGACTGGGTGCGCAAATGCCCCCCAACAGCAAAGTGTGTGCACATATGTGCTGTAGGAATGTGAGAGAGACGGAGGGGAGGAGATGGTGATGGAGGGAAGGGGAGGTAGGCAGGGGAGAGAAACAGAAGGAAGGGGAGGGCAGCAGGGGAGAAAAATGGAAGGATGGGGAGGGAGGCAGGGGAGAGCGAGCCAGGGGAGAGGGACCGAGGGAGGGCAGTGAACATGGACTAGGGGTAGAATACCTCTACTGTCAGGAAACACGCTTGCACTCCCTGGCCTTCCTTACTATTAGCGCTCGGTGCCCAGTTCTTTAGGGATACGGCAATCCCAATCAGTATCAATCCTAGAATATGAAGTACTGGCACTCAGGTAGCATATCAACAGGGGTGATCCCCTATGTGTTTATTCAGTCATGCAAACAACACAACGTTTCGGGGGCTGTCCCCTTCGTCAGGTGATCCGAAACGTTGTGTTGTTTGCATGACTGAATAAACACATAGGGGATCACCCCTGTTGATATGCTACCCGAGTGCCAGTACTTCATATTCTAGGTAGAATACCTCCCAACTGTTCCTTTTTCAGAGGGACAGTCCCTCTTTTAACAGCTCAACCTGCATTCCCTCATTTGTACTGGAAAGTCCCTTTTTTCTCTGCACTGAACAGGTGCAAATAAGATGCTTTGTAGCAATTTAGAGATAAGAAGATAAGTAATTGTAAAAGTTTAGATAAGAAGAAATATTTTCAAACTTTCACAACCTGCCAAATTTTGTAAAATGAACACGGTAATTAGGGGGGTGTGGCCACAAAAATGGGCATGGTCAAAAAAATTGCTGCGCTATGTGCCTCCCTATCATATTTACCTGCCCAGTGCCTCCCTATCATTGTGCCCTAGGCAGGTTCCTTTTCTGCTTACCCCGAGTTCTGGCCCTGGTCTATGCACAGATTTCTCTGTGTCGATATCAATTTGAGAGCTCCCACCCCTCTTTAGGATTAAGCAAAGGGGTGTGATGGAAGACAAGGTGGCTGATTTTTATGGTAACTGCTAAAAACATTGTGGTGTAGGCATTAGTGATCTGGCTGAAAAAACATGGAGTATGGTGTCGGTATTGGGGATCTAGTCTTTCAGCCAGACCCCCAATGCCTTGGGTCAGATAGTACAATTCAAGTTGAATCAGTGATGATTGCAGGACAAGCCTCAGATATAGGAAAATTGGAGGTGAAATGGTATAAGGGAAAATAAGCTGCATTTTCTGATGCCTCATGAGAAAGCTGAGCTTTAATGGCACTTAATTGAATGCTACTGTGCCCCTTCTGCCTCCCAGGACCGTTTTTAATAATGGGACGGAAACACACCCATGTGATTTTTTTTATTTGATGATTTGCTAAAATATATTTGTGTGTTTATTTATACATGAAATTTGTCTCATATTGGGGTTATATAAGTTTAAGTGGTTTGAAGTTACAACCATTGAAATTAATGAACATAAATAAAATAATGTTATCACTTGTAAAATGCGTGATTAGAGTGCCTGTATATATCCCTGATGTTTTTTCTTTTCTTTTTTCAACTTTTCCTTTTTTTCAGCATTTAGGCTGTCAGTTCTGTCCTGACAGCAGCACTGTTCAATGCTAACATATACTAACATGACATTTAGAAAACCCTTTCTTGTGTGACAATTGTATGGTTTCTTTAGCATTCAGGCAGAAAATCAGGCAGCCAGTAATAGAATCCTATATAATAAAGTTCAAGTGTCTCTGCGTCCGAGATAACAATGGCTTTGCTTACTTCGGAAAGTTAGGGCATGTGACTTCCCAAACTACTGCTCACTTAAGGGGACGGCGAGAGGGAGGAGATTTCAGAGATAGAAGCCCTATGAGAGGCGGACTAGAAGGAGGAGTGACGCAAGTGGGAGGAACCGAGGTATCGGGTAAGGATGTCCTAAAATGTACATTATATTCCAATTGGTTGGCAAAGTCACGTGCTGCGTGTTGTCTGCGTCCCATTCCCAGACCCAGTGAGGCACTTACAGTAAACACCGCTCACCTGTCTGAGCAGGCGGCTTCCTTAGCCAAGTGATTCACATATTGGCGCAAATGTTCTTTCCATAAACTGCAACTGCAATATTCTTTCTTCCATTTGTGTATTTGAAGAACAGCGCAATCAGAAAGATGTATCTGGTGAATAATGTGTCTCACCAGGGGCACTGCCCTTTATACACACACATCCTATATAATAAAGTTCAAGTGTCTCTGCGTCCAGTCCCTGTGTCTGTGGGATTGCGCTACTGCGCATGTGCCCCACGGACAGCCAGCGTGAAGCGTCTAACGCGAGTGCAAATTCGCCAGCGCACAAACACCGACTCTGGCGAATTAACGCTAGCGAAGTAGATAGAATACAATAGATAGGAGGTTGGAGTCCCAAAAAACGCTGTGGCATGTTTTACCATTGTGGGTGATAGTCTGAAAAAGAAGTGTATGTTACAGCCACTACACAAGCCCAGGAAACCTTTAATAAAAAAAAATAAAGTTGTCCTATTGCCCTACATGTGCCCCCTGTATAGTTGTGTTGCCATATGTCAGGAAATGTAGGAGGGAAGGATTTGACATCACGCAGGCGAATTTGCGCTAGCGTTAGACGCTTCGCGCTGGCTGTCCGTGGGGCACATGCGCAGTAGCGCAATCCCACAGACACAGGGACTGGACACAGAGACACTTGAATTTTATTATATAGGATTTGTGTCGTATGCAAATTAACACTAGCATAAATACGTTACCGTTTGCCGACCAGAGCGTAAATTCGCACTTTAGTGAATTTGCATAGCACAGGCGAAGATTCACCTGGAGAAGTGCGGCGAACGCTCGCGAAGCCTGCGCTAGCGATTTTTCGGATCTTAGTGAATGTCCCACTTGGAGCGCAGAGACTTCCGTTAGTGGTTTATAATCTGCTGCCTTCAATCTATGAAAAGACCGGCGCTACATAACGCTGTGCCGCTCCTCACCGCTACACCGCCAGCTGTACACATGCCCAAGCACCATGTGACAGAGGAGCAGCTCCAGCTGTGGGATGTGTGACCCAGGGAGTCCGCGGCGCAGTCAGTAAAGGTAAATGGGGGGTCGGGGTAGAGAGAGACTTCCACCAGCTCCTCACAGAGCGTCTTGCCTCTTTATTTATTGCCTAAAAGCCCTGCCCTCACAGGAGAGCCGCAGCCAATCCCAGTGTGCTGCCCCGCCCTCTTTGTTGTGCTGCACAATGGCAGAGGGATAGAGCGTTGCTGGCCGGCGGGTGACAGAGGAGCAGCTACTGTCTGGCCTCCCATAGCTGTGGAAGTACCTCCCACTCTCTGACTCACTCAACTCCGCCACAGGACGCCAAGGAAAAAATATGATTGGCGGAAAATGGGCATGCGCACGTGAAGAGCGAATGATCAAGAGGTGGGGGCGGTGCCAACTGTTCCTATCTTTAATCTCGCGTTGTTAGAAGTGAGACCCGCTCACCCAGCGCATGTCCCCGACTTTGCTATGGCAACAGGGATGCTGAGCTGACAAAGTCAGGCGGCTCTTTTTCTAAAAGTAACATTGAGGCAGAGTCGCCTCTGTAGGACAAACATTTTTTTGTGGGAAAAAACACTGGTGTGATCTATACCATAAACAAACATTGCCTAAACTCTTTAGGAAGCAGTAGTATTTTTAAAACTACTGAGAAGCACTCTAGGTGTCCACCATGGTTGTCCCCTTTTTTTTGGACTGGAACAAGTCTGTTTTTATAAATGTTTGACTACATATGTTCTAGCTCCCATTAATTTAACGGTCTTAATGTCTAGTTTAATCATAAAGGGCCCTGTACTGGAATATTTTTGACCCAAGCTAACAGCATTCACAAAATGGTAAAGTAAGGCAGCCTAAATCCACTGAAGAAGTGGCTGTCAATGGCAGTGCCCAATCATATTACAGTATATGGCTCACCATTCTAAATATAGGGTAGTTTTGTCTGTTCATCTGTTATTTTCTTTAAGAGAGACACAGTCCACAGTAATTTAAGCTTTGATTATGCTCCAGGAGCCTTGCCTGTTTTTGTGAGCCAATATAGCAGCCAACGCTGTTACATTTAAACTCAATTGTTTAACTAGAAATTCATATTCAGGTTGGGAATTGTGTATTATGTTCCTCCATGGTTTACAAATTATTTTAAGCTCTTTGTTCTGTGGAATCAATTGAAAGAAATGCTAATTTTATATTTCCCCACACACATATCCCAGCAAAATTTGCCATATGGTAATATCTTCATACACTTGATAATTCTCTAATTCATTTCTGATTCATTTTTGCCTCTGCAATCAAAATTGAGCTTGTCTAATAAAGGAAAGTTTAAGCAAACAAGCACATGTATATCCGAAAATGAAAACAAGGACCAAAACAGTGCTGTGGAATTTAAATTACAAAGAATAAGTTAATTGGTTAAAGTTCCACAATGATCTCAAATTATCCAGACGAAAATGGACATAATACATGGGAATAACTATACTGGCATATTCTTGTGGCATTTATCTTTACAGGCTACACAAAACCATTATAGCCTTTATCAGCTTAACCCTTGTTATGTTGGTGACCTTTTTTGTGCTGCTAAGTCATATCTTCTGACTTCTAAACCAATGAGATGGCCATGACAGGTGATGAGGAAGGTCAAGACTGAGAGACAATAGAGGGTCATTCATGACCTCTGGGGGTACAAGCGTAAAATCACTAAGCATGATCATGCCCCTTGGTGCTCATTTCTTAAAGGAACAGTAACACCAAAAAATGAAAGTGTTTTAAAGTAAAGAAAATATCATGTAGTGTTGCCCTGCGCTGTGAACACTGATCTGTTTGCTTCAGAAACACTACTATAGTTCATATAAACAAGCTGCTGAGTAGCAATGGTGGAAATTGAAAAACGGCTATATGGCACAGGATAAGTAATGGATAACAGATAACAGATAACATTATGTTCTACAGAACTTATTTGCTATCTGCTGTGTAGCTTGAGCATTTTCTTTTTTGACTAGTTGCCCCCATGGCTACACAGCAGTGTATTTATATAAACAATAGTAGTGCTTCTGAAGCAAACACTGCAGTTTTTATTACTTTAAAACAATTAATTTTTTGATGTTACTGGTCCTTTAAAGGGATATTGTCATGGGAAAAAAAAACTTTTTTTCAAAATGCATCATTTAGTGGTGCTGCTCCAGCAAAATTCTGCACTGAAATCAATTTCTCAAAAGAGCAAACAGATTTTTTTTATATTTCATTTTGAAATCTAACATGGGACTAGACATAGCGCCAAATTTACTATTATTCCCCCAAAAAAATTTGTTTCTACTCGATATTCGATTAGCATTCGATTTTTAAATGTTAATCGAATAGTTCTAGGCTACCTTTTATTCGATATTCGATCATTTGACGATCGAATACACATTTATTCGATCAGTCGAATAAATCATTCGACTGAACAAATAAATCATTCGATCATTCGAATGATTCTTATGATTCGAACGATCAAAGACTTCGATCGTACGAAACCTATTCGATCAGGACTTAGTCTCTGAAGCCTATGGGAGTGCTCCCATAGGCTTCTATTGCAATTCGGTAGGTCCAATCTGCTGAAGTAGGCAATCGAATAAACTTTAAAAATAAAATCCTTAGCTGGACGAATTATCAAATTATTTGAATTTATTCTATCATTCGACCATTCCCTATTCGATGAATATGCCAAAATTCACATATTCGACCAAACGTATAAATCCTACGTTCGAAATTCAATCGAACTTCGAATCCTTCATGTGAATTTTGAAAATCGGCCCCATATTGTCAATTTCCAAGCTGCCCCAAGTCATGTGACTTGTGCTCTGATATACTCACTCACTCTTTACTGCTGTACTGCAAGTTGGAGTGATATCACCCCCCCCCCCCCCCCCCCCCCCCATCAGCCCATTAGCAGAACAATGGGAAGGTAACAAGATAGCAGCTCCCTAACACATGATAATAGCTGCCTGGTAGGTCTAAGAACAGCACTCAATAGTAAAAACACATGTCCCACGGAGAATCCTTCAGTTACATTGAGAAGGAAAAACAAGAGCCTGCCAGAAAGCAGTTCCCTCTTAAAGTGCTGGCACAAGACACATGACCAGAAGTCTGCTGGAGTAGCACTATTAACTGATGCATTTTGGAAAAAAAAACAGGTTGTTCCATGACAGAATCCCTTTAAGCATTTGTACCCACTTGGATGTTGTTTTTTGTCATTGTAAAACATACAGCTTGGCCCTGCCTTGAAAGGATAGAGCCCCAGTTCTTGTTCCATACGTATGTTATCCCACCCAGTGGAACCCTTATCTGTATCTTCACTTTCTTTTTTCTTGTCCTAGTTGTGCACTGGTGTGTTACCATTACCCTATCCTGTCTTGGTCTAGTTCAAACTATGTGACCTGAGTGAATCCAGAACCCCTGGACTATTTACAACCCACCCGAATTACTTCTATTATCTGTTCAAGTTATCTCTGTCTATCTGTAACTTTCTAATTTATTGCCCATAAACCCTTTTTTCAGCCTAACAGTATGTGTATACAGTATGATGTTCCTTTTTAGCTTTCATTTTCATTTGGCCTGACAAAGGGGCCTGTGTGCTCCGAAAGCTTGCAGTTGTTATTTATTCAGTTAGCCAATAAAAGGTATCAATAAACTTTACATTTACTTCAGAAACACTACTATAGTTCATATAAACAAGCTGCTGTGTAGCAATGGAATCTGCATTATTCCTAAAAATAAAACCTGCATGTAGGGACCCTTAGTTTTGGTAACCTCCATACATTGCCTTTTCTCCCGAGTTTCTGGGCAGATGTCCATGTATCTAGTTACATAATTTACATACTTCTATTATTGGTCCTTAGGATTATAACCACTTCCTGTCACTTTTTAATAAAGTGTTTGGTTAGGGGTGGATCTTTTTCTTTGGTCTTCATTTGTTGACCAAGCTGGATGTTTTTCAGGAAGCCTGAGATCCACAAAGCTGCAGTAAAGTTGTGCTACCCTAAAGGGACCCTACCTCTAGTGAAAGTCATGAAGCAGGGACCCTACTAACGAGGCTTAGCTAATGACTAGTGATGGGCGAAATAACAGCGCCTGCGTCTCGTTTTTGGATGCAGGCGTCCGTTTTTGGATGCAAGCGCAAATTCGTTGGTGAAAATCATACTGTATGCATAGCAGTCTGTGCAGCTAGGCCCCCTCACCCCCCTCCACAAGCAATGTTGGTGGTGGATTAGCACGAATTGCCAGAGGTCCTGGTGCAGTCACATACCCCGGTAGTTGCCCCATTGCGTTCAATGTATATATTTGTCACATTCTTTTTCGGGGCAGTTCTAATATTCTAACAATGTTATTGGGACAGAGATGGGACTGGACATTGTGTTGATGAGGCCAGTTATCACGTTGCAGTACTTCCACCTTAATAATAGCGCCTACTGTATCTAAATTGTAACTCACAACTGTCTCATTTACACAGTATAACTGTAATATCTAATAGTCTGGAAAGATCAGTATCATACTCCCAGTATATTAGTGTTTTTGTTTGTTTTATCTCACAAAACAGACAACATGCTACAATATAAAACAAAAGAAACGTAGCTCCCTCCCAAACCACTCAGGGCACCTCTTTACAGAAAGTCACTATTTTTCAAGCTGTATGAAAGGTTTTACACAAGAAAAAACGAAGTAAAATAAATGGTGTATTTATCAAACTGTGCATTAATGCCCATTCGTGATGTTGCATAACTGAACAAGCCATTTCTTTTTCCAAAAATAAAAAGCAGTTATCAATTCTATGCTTTGCATGGGTTTTTTCCAAATTAACATATCTTTTATTTCTTAATTTTATAAATCCCCATACATACTCCAAAAACAGCTTTATAAACCCACTTCAGTATCAGTGGTGTATTTATATTTTACTATACGCTGTTTTTTTTTGTTTTTTTAAAGGCAGCTATGGGCCCATTAAACAACAATTTGATTTATATTTTTGCACAAATTTCTAAAAATTAAAAAATGTGTGGTGTTCATATATTTCTTAAAAGCTCTATTCGAGATTTATTGTGTAAAAGCCATGAAAACCTGTCATGCAAAAATTTCCAGATTTTATAAAGAAGTCAATGGGAGCTGCGCAGATCTTATTGGACCAATTTCAATCAAATCCGACTTTTGGTTTTGGGATTTTTTTGCTCTAGGAGTTTTTCAAAATGTTCATATTTTTTGTCCATGATTCATCACTTTTTTGTCTTTTTACATTTGGATGTTTTGATAAATTCCATTACATTCCTGGGTTTAGAGATTGTGAGGTTAGTTGTGGTTTCAAAAACCTCTAAAAAGACTAAAATTCAACCTTTCATAAATAAGTCTTTATGGGGGAAATGTAATATGTAGACCTGAAATACAGATCTCTGTGCACTCATTGACTAATGAATACCAGCATGGATGTATGCCTTTGGTTTGAGTGTGAGCACAGTGAACCATACAAAACAGGATGCAAGCCCTTAGTATATAAATTGGCAGTTTTTAAACTGTATATGCTACCTGTGTTGTACTCCTTAATAATTTCCCTGTGTCTGAGCCATTTCTTGCTGCCTGTTTTTACTCCTCTCAGCTATTAGCTTCCCTTCCTTTTCCAAATACGGCTGTATTTGTTTGCATACATTTCAAATAGTGAAGTAACTAGAGTGTGGCAGGCCCCTCAGTGGTAACGAAACCAGGTAGGTGCGGGCCCTGGTGCAGGCCGTGCAGCTGGGGCCCCCCACCATCGCAGTGATTGATTTTCTGCACCGCTGCAGCCTATTCCAGTCCGCTGCAGCGGCGCGAGACTGTCAGGGGGGGCCCTGCTGGGGTGCAGGTCCTGGACCTGTTGCACACCCTGCTCCCCCAGTAGTTACGCCCCTGCCCCTTAGCAAAAAAATCTTCAGAGGGGCCCAGCACATTCCAATCCTCATCCTCCCACCCACTTCCTGCCTCTGCCCACTTCCCATCATGCCCCACCCACTCTTCATCCAGACTCCGCCAACTCCCCTCAGTACTCAGCCCATTGTCTACCCTATGCCTACTTGTGCTTTGTTTCTCGTGGCAGGTGAGAGAGTGGCTGGGAATGTAGGGGTTTCTTGTTAGCTATAAAGGAAGAAGACCCTGCAGTCAAGGCACCCATTTGGGCCCTCCTGTGTCTGACTGCTCTATATTTACTGATTTCAAATACATTTGTATTAAACCCATACTGACTTGCTAGATATTTTCAATTGTAATATAAAAAAATAAACAAATCACATGGTAATGCATAAAAAAATAATAAACATTTAGAGAACATGAAAAATTGGTACACTATCTTTATACAGTTATGATGGGGAGGCTAATGAGAGTCTTTTGAGCTGCAGGCTAGTGTATTAGACAAACTACTGTGAAGCAAACCAATCAACTGCACATTTCTAACAAGAAAATGACCAAATCTACCCTGAAGATATAAGCAAACTCAACATTCATATGCTCTACTGGTATTAAAGGTACATCATTGTCAGATGAAGAGTTTCTCTAATAACTACAGTCAATGATGCTGGATTGCATAGGCTCAGGGAAATTGAATTTACATGGAGATTTAATACTGTTTTCATAAATACTATGTATGGATCATTTTCTCTCTTTCATGCTAAGCCCTGAAATGTTCTTGTTTGAAGTATATTTGAAAGGATTAACTTAAAAATGAACACTTTATTGGATAGACACTACTACTGTGATAATCCCATTTTATTCATCAGTGATATAAATGTGCTTTATCATGGGAGGCAGCACCTCATTTTTTTACTCTGTAAATGCAACATCAGTCATCAATTTGCAGTAGTGGTTTCATCACTGGAAAAAAAGCCATTATATCAAATGCTGTTTCTTACTTAACTATTCTGAGATATCAGGATGTTCTTGAACCAAGTTCACAATACAAATGAATTTAAGGAATGTACTGTTGTGACAGATAATAATTTATAAAAGTCTGTGGGAAACATTTAAATAAAAGACTATACATGCATTTCCACCGATAAACCATAATTAAATGAACAAGGTCATCTAAACCACATAGTTAATTATTTCAAGGATACTGGAAAACAACTTCTAATATTTTCATTAAAATTAAAAAGTATCTCTATAGACATAAGGAGCTTATTCATCAAGCTACAGTATGTAAAAAGTGTGACTACTCTAGACAAACCACTAAAACTTCATGCCACACTGTGTAAACTTATTTGTATTTAGCAAGGGGTGTAATTAGTGTAAAAAGCTGTCTAAAAACAGTGTAAGTTAGCACTTCTTTTAACTGATAATTTTTAATTTCCCTACACTTATCCCAGTAACTTAAAGCTGATAATGGTAAAAATAATGGTCCATTAACTTATTCTACCTGTGTGGTGCTCTAAAACAATGTTTTACTTTTCTAAAGTAAATCAAAATCCACACCTTCATAAATATCACCACATTTAAATTTGTAATTTACTCTGTGGGGGTTATTTACTAAAATCCGACAAATGTCTAACTATTTTCTTAAAACCAATTTGACCAAACTCACATCCACATTTTTGCCGTATTTATAAATCTACTTGGAAAAATCTGTGGAAAAGGCTCAATAAAATTTGTGAAAAAATTTGAATCGTACAATTTTTTTGGATCGGACACCCAAAAAGCACAAATTATTCGGATTATTGTACAAAACCCTTCGTCAGGCAAAAAAAAAAAAAAGAAAAAAGGGGCCTGTGTGCTCCGAAAGCTTGCAATTGTTACTTATTCAGTTAGCCAATAAAAGGTATCACCAAACTACATTTTTTACATTTTTTTTGAATGGCTAACACGGTACTACATCTCAATACTATGTACAAAACCCAACACAGATCATGATATCTTCCAATTGTAAGCTGGGCATCTGCCATTGACTTATATGTGACCTTGGCAGGTCTGAGATTGAGTAGTTTTTTTTGGAATTTTAGCAGCATTGGGGTTTAATAAATAACAAAAATTTTTATTTTTTTCCTACGAAAAATTTTGTTTTCCCCTTTAAAACTCTGAACTGAAAAAAAATCTTACTTTAATAAAAAAAACCCTAAGGGGCACATTTACTATAATTCACCCAAAAATCCAATGAAAAATGCATTGTTCTAGATCCCTCTTACTGTATATATTATATAGAATACAAATATACAAACAAAGCCCTTACACTTGACTGATTGCTTAAAAAGAAATTTCCTGGCCATCCCCGTCAACATGAGAAAACACAAATGGCTTTTTTCCCTGACCCTTAACCTGGACAGAAGGATAATTAATCAATTAACATCTATAAAGCCCTCCCTGTCCCAGAGCATTGGAGGACGAGGTTTTTTCTTTCTGCATATACTTTGTATTTAAACACACACTCAATCTCTTTTGGGATCGGATTACCAGGCACAGTTTTTTTGGAGGAGTTCTCTCTGCCTGTAGCCCTAGCCCATTATGGCTCCTGTGTCGCTGCACTCTGCAGCTCCGGTTGGTTCTATTCACTTCTGCATTACAGAACTTATGCACAATGACTTTGAATTAACTTTTAACTAAGTGTTTGGATTTGCCCTTGTGCTGATCCTAGCGTTGGTCACTATGGATGCCACTGCCTCTAAGAGAGCCGTCGCAAAGGCTACTAATGAGTATTTCATTTATTATTTTACATTTTTTTCTCACTCACAAGGAACTCCTCTTATACAGAATGTTGCTCTCTTTCTCTTAGTGGTTCTGCCAATTCTGAAGTGCCCAATAGGAAAAGAGACAAACACGATTCTGAGAGAAGCTGTTAAAGGAAAAGTAAATGTTTTTCTTTTTCTTTCTGTAAATTTGCTCTAAACAGCCCCCCAGATTAATGTACCTTAGTCCCTGCTGCAAGTCTGCTCTGGTTTCTGTGTTATCAGCAGCTTGTTTCCCTTCTTCCTGGTGCAGAGTGAAGCCCAGCCCCTTAGTTTACTGAGCAGTCCATTTGCTGCTGTTCCACAATAGAGAGGAAGAGGGAGCCAGTGTTTCATTAGTAAGCTAGTTTCCCCAAGCAAAAGCTGCTACACACACTGCTCTCTGCTATGTCATAGTATGCAAATGATCTCCTGGACTAGTCCAAGATATAAGGTCAGCTCAGAAAGCTACGGGGCTGGGCTTCACTCTGCACCAGGAAGAAGGTGAAACAAGCTGCTGATAACACAGAAACCAGAGCAGACTTGCAGCAGGGACTAAGGTACATTAATTTGAGGGGCTGTTTAGATCAAATTTAGAGATAGAAAAAAAAAAGTTTACTTGTTCTTTAAGCCTGCCATAAGCCTGCCATGAGAGGTGGAGACTGTTTTTTGACTTTATATTTAGAGAAGTAGAAAATCCCACAACCATTGGAATCCCAAGCTGTTCTTTCTACATCAATTTCTCAATTGCCTCATCAACATTTGCTCCTTAGTTGGATAAAGGATGCAGTTTCTCAGACCCTTAAAGAGACATTGCTCCCTAATTCTCAAACTGGTCTAACTAATGTTCCTGTGCAGTAGAATTCTTCAGATGAAGAGGCCTCTTCTCAGGAAGAGGAGAAAGATGTGTTATCCTCTGTTTTTGACATAAAACATTTAAATCCTTTTATCAAAGCTATAAGGCAGTGATCCCCAACCAGTAGCTCGTGAGCAACATGTTGCTCTCCAACCCCTTGGATGTTGCCCCCAGTGGCCTCAAAGCAGACACTTATTTTACAATTCAAAGCTTGGAGACAAGTTTTGAGTGTATAAAAACAAGGTGCACTGCAAAAGGTGCTACCAAATGGCCAATCACAGCACTTATTTAGCACCCCAAGAAAATTTTTCACGCTAGTGTTGCTCTCCAACTCCTTTTACTTCTGAATGTTGCTCATGGGTTCAAAAGGTTGGGGATCTCTGCTATAAGGCATACTCTGTGTATTGAAGAATCTGAGCAGCCTTCTTCTTCAGGTTTTTGTGACCATTCTAGAAAGCAATCTGACTCTTTCTTCAGAAGATGAGATATTTACAGAGCCTATTGCCCTGGAAGAGAATTTAGATCTGCTCCTTGGTAGAGCTGAAGAAGTTACTCTGTCCAGAACGCCAAGGGTAAAACTCCTAGATCCCCCAAGAAACAACCTAAGCCACAATGATGGTCACTCTACCCACCTGTGGGGGCAAGACTTCTTGTCTGCTAGGAGGTTTGGGCAAGAGAGATTCAACCTTTACACTTTTTTTTTTGCATGGGTAGTTTCTTCTGTTTCAAGAGGGTATCACCTAGAGTTTCTTTCTCACACCCCTTCAGATGATTTCATCACTACAAATGTACCTTGCAACAAAGAGAAAGGTCAAATTCTTCTTCAGTATGTTATCAAAACAGTCAATAGGCCCAGTGCTTACTCTAGAATAAGGAAAATGATTTTATTTGCCTCTATTCTTGGCAACAAAATCTACAGGTGATCGTAGGCCAATTCTGGATCTCAGGAAAATAAACATATTTCTTAAACATCAGAAAATCAAATGGAGACTCTTGTTACCATAAAGAATGTCATTTACCAGGGAGATTGGTTAGCATCCTTGGATCTAAAGGATGCGTATCTCCATGTTCCCATTGCCAAAGAACATCAAAGATTTCTTAATTTTTTCATCTCCACTAAGCATTACCAATTCCGTTGCCTCCCCTTTGGGTTGGCCTCCTCTCCAAGGAAATTCACGAGGATCCTGGTAGTAAAAGGTGAGAGAAGAGAACATTGAAATCTACCACTATATAGACGATCTTGTCTTGATCGCTAGAGATCCTTCTACCCTTTTAACTCATCTCAACAGAGCCTGAGAAGTTTTGGGAAAGTTTGGCTGGTTAGTAACCGAAGCAAAGAGTCAAGTTTCTCCTTCACAAAAAATTATCTACTTAGGGGCCCAAATAGATACTCGTTTGGGACTCCTTTTTCTTCCTCAGGAGAAGATACACCACATCTCCTTCAGAGTCTCCTAGTCCTCCTTACCTCTACAATAGGTTTAGTCAGGTGGGCCAAGTGGAGTATGAGACAGATACAACTCTTTTCTAAGACAACAGGACCCACTTCTGCAGAACTGGACTCAGATGATCAAGATTACCAGGAAATGCAAGCAACATCTCTCTTGGTGGCTGATAGCAGCCTTTGAGTAGGATTCTCCCTGAAGGCACCTACATGGCTAGAAGTTTTCACAGATGCCACACAATTTGGATGTTAAGAGAGCTCTGGAGATTTACATTAGAAGGACCAAAGATTTCAGAAAATCTAAAAGATTATTTATCATCCCAGCTGGGAAAAGAAAGGGTGAAGCAGCAGCTAAACCTAGTTCATGAGTTGTGAAAACCATTTCTAGAGCTTACAAAGAACAGGGCAAACCACCGCCTTTGGGAGTTAGGGCTCACTCTACTGGCAGTGTTTCAGCCTCCTGGTTAGCAGAGTTAGGAGTTTTGGCAGAGATCATCTGCAGGGCTGAAACTGGGTCTACCCCTAATACATTCATTAGACACTATATGTTGGATGTGATTTCCTCTTCTCAAGCCCAGTTCCGGCATTCAGTTATTGGTTCTGTTTGAATTAAAGTATTTTTTCTCAGCATTTTTGCCCAGCCCTTATTTTATTATATTGCTTGGATATTTACCCATTCGTGTTTTCTCATGTTGACGGGAGATGGCAGGAAAGGATAAAATTCCTACCATACTTTCTTTTTCTGGCTATCCTCCCCGTCAACAGGCCCTGCCTATTTCTTGCTTAATAAAAGACTGATTGGGGCCCTGGACAGGGAGGGCTTTATAGATGTTAATTGATTAATTGTCCTTCTGTCCAGGTTAAGGGTCAGGGAAATAGCCCATTCATGTTTTCTCATGTTGAGAATGCTGCACATGCATAATATATAGTTTCTTTAACCATTTTATGTAATTGTGTCACATTTACGCACTTTATTTTATTTTTGTTGCTGTGTCCTACCTTTGTCTCCATTCTTGCTTATATAACATATAAAGCATAGCCTTTCTATCTCTTCAAGGGGGGAGGCTAACAAGATGGAAAAATGATCCTTTTTCAGATTTCCTGTTATATGTGAAAACCATTACACTTTTCTATGCATCTAAGTGATTTAATAGAGCACATGTCACAGAATATTTATTCTTTCAACAAGATTTATTTGGCCATTTGCTTTGTTTCTAACACTCAAGTTCTTTTGCAGTTCTATGACATTGCAAATTTAATGGAATTATTTTGCTAATCATTATGGATAGGGAAGATAGCATGACATTGTGATAGAGAGTAAATACAACTAAGCAATAAGAGCTGATAAGGGCTGACAATGCACTCAGATATTATCTTCTCAAGGACTCTACACCAGTGGCTTATAATTTGCTGCCTATCATGAATTCTAAAATGGATTTATGAAGTGGATAATCACACATTGCTTGAAGTTTGCTTTAATTTTATAAAAAAGTTCATATTTGTATGCTTTTCATCCATAATTTTAAGCAATTTAGTCACACATATTAAGTTTTATCAGTTGGTATAAATACACTGGTGGAGAAACAGCTCAACTTCCTGTGCACCGACAGACACATAATACTCCTGTCACAGCCATCAATCTTTAGATATGGGCCTCTAAGAAGAAGTGCCGCATTTTGTAGTTTGGTGTGTCAGGAGTACATATTTAATATAGATTAAGTACAATGTACAGGATTACCTTAAAAGGATTCTGTCATGATTTTATGGAGTCGTTTCATTTCTAAATTACACTGTTTACACTGTAAATAATTCACTCTATGTAAAATGTAATTCTTAATATAACAAGGGGCCGATTTACGAAATTTATGTGAAATGATCGAAGTTCGATCAAATTCGATCGAATACCGATCGTATAAATTTTTCGTGAAATTGGATATGCAAATTTGGCCTCTTCGATCATCGAATAGCGAATAGATTGAATAGATCAGATGATCGGATGTTCGAACAATCAATCATTCGATGATCAAAGGATTTAATATATTAAAGTTATTCGACTGCCTATTCGACCAGATTGAACCTATCGAATTGTAATAGAAGCCTATGGGATCGTACGAATCGTACGAATTTTGCGGACTCTCGAAGGAAATTTCACGATTGTGAACAGTCCAGTAATAGCTTTATTTGATCCTGCACTACTCTCTATGGTTACTACAGATGCTTCAGACTATGGCTTTGGTGCAGCTCTCACACATATCCATGTTGCATTTGCATCCAGAACCATTACAGAGACAGAGTGTAAGTATTCAACTGTTAAAAAAGAAGCTCTAGAATATGTTTGGGAAACAGAAAAATGGAGAACCTACCTATGGGGTAGAGAATTTAACTTATGCATAGATCATAGCCCTTTAACTTCACTGCTTACAACAAAGGGACTAGGAAGAGCTGGAATGTGTATAGCTAGATAGTCAGCAAGGCTACTGAATGCAAGCTACAAAATGCAATTCAAACCAGGTTTGAAAAACATTACTGCTGATTGTTTGTCACGTTTACCTTTACCTGCAGCCTCTGATACAATGGATGAGGACATAGAAGTTGTAGCACTGAATGATTTACTATCATCTACAGTTACAGCTGCTGATTTTAAGCATGCTTGCCTCACATGTCCAATCCAAGTAGAACTAGGGGACATCTTACAAAGCAAATGGCCAAATACTGAGAAGAAACTCAGTCCTGATGGCAGGCAAATGTGCACTACGTTACATGTTGCACACACCAAACTTCCACAAAATACTGTGCCTGTAAAATTGCCTACGGCTGACATCGTCAAACGTCAACAAGCCAAATGCAAGGCTTATAGAGTGCAAGAGAAGTGCACTTTCAGCCTGGATCTTTAATCAGAATTAAGAAACCTGGACTACTGAAACAAGGACAATCTAAATTTACTACAGTGCTTGACGTGAGATGCCAGTGAGGACCATACACAGATGAACTGCCTGATGGACGCATATGGAATGCAAGTCGTCTTGCACCTTCTAGATATTACTTTGGAGAAGGTCCATTTGATGAAGGACAGCTTCCTACTTCTGATGCCAACTGCAATAGGTCTGATGAAAGTGAACATGTAAGGAGCTATGAGAGAATAAAAAAACTACCTGCATGGACCAAGGACTATGTCATGTGAAGAATGTATATTATTGTTTTAAGATGCATTGATGTTGTTTATTACATTTGCCCAAATGCTTTCCTTCTATGGGGTGATATGTGGTATTTATACAAATGGCCTGTAGATGTCACTGTGCACATGAGTTATACTGTGCATACACAGTACTTTCTACACAGTTTATGGGACTGTTGTGTAATGGCTGCATGAACCAGCTAATAAAGCACTGTTATACTCTGCCATCCTCGGCTATCAAGACACAACATTAGTACAGCACTTTGACACAGACATTAAAAATACCAAAAAGTTAATATTATTTTAGCTTTCGTTATGACTTTCTAACATAGCTTATTTTCTCTAGTGCTTGTTAGCATCTTTCCATCTGGTCTTAGCAATAATCTGCTCTCTGTGCTGTCAGTTACAGAAATAGTAATATTAAGGTGGGATGCAGAAGCAGAGGTAGATCAACTAAATTCCACCCACCACCCTTTCACAATAAAACAGCACCAAATATTGAATCATTTTCAGAATCAAAATTATTGTAACTGCACAGCAAAATTTACATTTTACAAAGCACAAATAAAAACCTACAGAGGGCCCATGGAAAGCCAGACCTACTTTGTTTCAATCCAATATTTCATAACAATTTTTGTCTATACAAAGGCCTGAATAAGCTTTTCAAGACACAATGCAGCTGGAAACCTTGATATATTATTTTTTTTGCATACCTGTTTTATAATTATCCTTTTCACTTCTATATCTAGTTTTCTATATTTTATAATTCTTCTTGTAAAGGCATTATTTCCTTTTGTTCCTCTTACAGTGTCCTTCTTACTGTCACTCCTGTGTTAGCAGGTTATTACAAGTGAAATACATAAGCACTGTGCAGAGTAATCATTTTATTTGTATAATCACTTTGGAATCTCTGCTTTTGTAGTTATTCTGCCTACTTTCCTTAGAGAAAATATGGAGAGATGTGATATGAAACTATAAAGAAGATGGCTAGACAGTTGGAGGAGATTTTAAACTAGGCGTGGGGGGAGGGTTCAGTAAAAGATTCAGGGGAAGACAGGTTAGATGAGATAGTGGGCAAAGGAAGGGAAAATGGGGAGGATATTTGGTTGTGGGTACTATTAAGGATAGGGAGGACTACATGTCATATGTTCAACATGGTACCAGTATTAAATGTATGTTTGCAAATGCAAGGAGTCGAACTGGTAAAATGGGTGAGCTGGGGTGCTGGTGGGAAAATATGATGCGATTGGTGTGGCCGAACGAGTTGCATGACTGGGCAGTTAATATCAGAGGCTATACTTTGTTTCGGAGGGACAGAGGCAATAGAAAAGGAGGAGGGCTATGTATGTTTGTTAGGCAGAATTTAAAAGCTTATATAAAGGAGGAGGTTATGTTAGAAAATGAAGGGGCAGAAGTCTTATGGGTGGAATTATTGTAAAGAGTCCAACAAATTAATTGTAGGGGTATGCTATAGACCCCCCTAATGTAAGTGAGGAGGAGGAGGCTAAGTTCCTGAAGCAAATAGCAAAAGCTGCTAGTCTGGGTAAAGTAATGATAATGGGGCATTTTAATTACGCAGATATTGACTGGAGCAACAGTACTGCCAGATCAGTTAATGGGAATACGTTTATAAACTTGTTGCATGACAATTTTATGGCACAAGCTGCTGAGGAGCCTACCAGAAAAAAATGCTATTCTGGATCTAGTGAGCTCAAATGACCCAGAACTTATAGCAAAAGTGCAAGTCATTGAACCCCTGGGTAATAGTTATCATAATGTTATATCACTTAGGGGCAGATTTACAAAATTCACATGAAGGATTCGAAGTTCGATCGAATTTTCAAAAAGATTCGAATTCAGATTTTCGAATGTTTTTGAAGACCACTTCGACCAGTGAATTTCAATTGAAATCGAATGATTTGAATAATTGGAATAAAAATCTCTTTGAATATTCGACTGTCGAAGTACTTCCCGTTCAAATTTTTACTCAACTGCCTTGTTCGCCAGATCAAAGCTACCGAATTGGGTTTGGTTATTTTTGATTGAATAAAAATATTCTATCGAATGGTTTAAATCATTCGAAATGATTGATTAGATTTTATCGATCGATCCAATTATTTTCTATTCGATCATTCAACCAATTGCGAAAAAATCCTTTGAATACGATATCGAATTTGAAGGATTTTCCTTCCCCATCTATTCACATGGTTGAATACGAGGGTTTTTTAACCTTCAAATTCGACCAATAGTAAATCTGCCCCTTAATGTCTGGTGCAAAAAAATATATACTGGGGCAACAAAATCCATGAATTTTGGAAACGCTAATTTTAGTGCCTTGAGGGCTGCCAATCAGAGTATTGATTGGGGCTTTATGTTTTCTCTGCACCTCTGGCATTTGCCAGTATCCACAGGTTGCCAGTCTTGCCTGCTGCCCTATTCAGTCAGCAGGAGGAAAGGTACAGTCTGATCTTGTCATCTGTTGAGAAAGAGACTTTGGCACCCAAATATGTAACAGTGAAGGAAGATGAAGGTGAAGCAGAGAAGAGCCCACTTACACTGCCCCTTATTACTAAGACCTTGCCTGGAATTCCTGTCTCCTATGAATTATTCCTCCCCATATATGTATCTGCTTACAATAATTCAAGTAGGGAGCAACATTACAGGTCCACTAAAGTGTACAAGCAGACATGTCAACTCTTCAGAAGTCATCCTATTGACACTTCTCTCATCCAGTCACCTGCACTAACCTAGTCACACTCCCTAACCACCACCTTTGAAAACACATCTAGATTACCTAAAAAAAACAGCACTGGGCAGAGCTAGGAGCATGATCAGAAGCATAGCCACGTATGTGGTCAACATGCATCCAAAGTATAAATGTTCCAGGTTGGTGTTTTTGCACAGAGAAACAGTTAGTTCATTTCATTCAACTACCATTGTGAATGGCACTGGTGCAGCTATGTTAAAACATCATAAATAAAGACTACCTCCCTGTACTTGCCCTGATTCTTAGATGATGGGATACTGTATTTTGCTTTTACACACCCTGAAGTGCCCTAAGTGGTGCTGCAACACATAACTCTTCCAGCATTCTAATGATAGTAGTAATTAATTATTGCTGATATATAATGGGCCAGTTTCCCCCAGGTGCCCCGGGTGCAAGTGCACATCTCTAAGTGCTCATCTAAGTAGATCTTTTGCAAAGGATCTACTCTTCTCTGCAGCAAGCTCCGGACCAAAAATCCAGTCAATATCTACCTTGTGCAAAGTAGGGGGTGGGTTGGTGTTCTTGTGCCTCCGAAATACAGCAATGAGAAATGCAATTGGTGCTCTACTTAGTGAAGGAAGTTACAGGCATGTAACACAAGTTACACAATGCAGGTTACAGCCTGCAAAGTGCAAAAAATGGCCGTAATATAGTTAATATACTGCATTTATGTTGTGTGCTCTATTAAACTCTGTAGTGTAATCACTACTAATGCATTCCCCAGGAAGTTAAATGCCCACGAGTTTCTGTTTTTAAGCCCTGGATGAGGAAAAATAATGTATTGATATCACCATATCTCACACTTACTGGGGGCTTTGTTAGTTCCCCAGTGTCACTGTGGAAACCAATGTTAAGAAAGGGTTACAGCATTATATGATACGATATGATATGATATTTGTGAACTTTGGTTTATCAAAGAGGAGTATAACATGCACCAAGATACTGCTTTAAATAAAACCAACTCCTTTTTTATCCTTAAGGGAATGCAAGAGTTAATAGTGCTGCTCCAGCAGAATTCTGCATTGAAATCCATTTCTCAAAAGAGCATTTTTAAATCTGACATGGGGCTTGACATATTGTCAATTTCTCAGCTGCCCCAAGTCATGTGATTTATGCTCTGATAAACTTCAATCACTCTATACTGCTGTACTGCAAGTTGGAGTGATTTCATCCCCTCCCTCTCAGCAACCTAACAAAAGAACAATGGGAAGGTAACCAGATAACAGCTCCCTAACACAAGATAACAGCTGCTTGGTAGATCTATGAACAGCACTCAATAGTAAAAAACCCATGTCCCACTGCGTTCCATTCAGCTACATTGAGAAGGAAAAACAACAGCCTGCCAGAAAGCAGTTATCTCCTAAAGTGCTGTCACAAGTCACATGACCAGGGGCAGCTAGGAAATTGACAAAATGTCTAGCCCCATGTCAGATTGCAAAACTGAATATAAAAAAAAAATCTGCTCTTTTGAGAAATGGATTTCAGTGCAGAAGTCTATTGGAGCAGCGCTATAAACTGATGCATTTTGAAAAAAACATGTTTTCCCATGACAGTATGCCTTTAAACTTGACTTATTTAATTTGTGTTGGCTAATACTTTTAAAACATACCCAAGTGGCCCAGGCTACATGTCATCAGCTGGCCCAAAACAAAACTGGAGACCCATATTATGCTTAGCCCAAAAAATGTTCAATCCCTTTATTAAAACTCTCCGATCTTCCTGCACTGTACAGACTATATCCTGACTTTCATATTTTTCTTTTTGCAAAAGCCTAACATAAAAGTCCTACATTCTATACGAATATAGTTGAATGTGTTTGTACTTTCACTGTCATTTAAAAATAAACTATGATGAACTGCTGCATTGGGTGACTTCTATTTTTTTCCGCTTTGTCCTACAGCCTCTTAAATTAAGATAAAAGGCAAAGGCAAACAGGTTAGTTTTACATATCAGAAAAAGAAACTAATAGGAAAAATACATTCCTGCATTTGACAGATTGTTATGTTGTGATTTATTTAGAACAGAAAGCACTGAGCTTAGCCTTCCCCAAAGGATTGTATCGCAGTAGTCATTGAATCATCGTCCGCCTCGGCTTATTAATCAAGCATGAGTTTATGAAACCACTAGAGTGTTTAAAAAGTCGACTGGACTGTTGAGATTAAAGGCGCACATCAAAGTTAAGCATTTGGACAGTGATGCCGCCTGATATCTTTGTGAATGTGACCCCCACCAACCACAGCTGCACAACTTGTCGTGTTCCATCAATTACATGCGTCTCCTAAATGTAGTTTTTTTTCACATTTTGAGCACAGTTCGCAGTGACAGAGAGGAGCTGTTGCACTTTTGTAGCACATTGTTACACTTTGCATGTCTTGCTACGTACTTGTGATGTTCCAACTGACAGGTGCATTTCCTAATAAGATCTGCCGGGGAAGAAATTAGTCCACAAGAGAGCCTGAAGTAATTGAAGCATCTGGCAGCAAGAAAGACAACTTCTATTACTCTATATTCTGTCAAATGTAATTAGACTTGCCAGAAGTCATTGCTATCAGCATTTAGTTAAATAAGTTTCTTTGATCCTCTCTATCTCAGGAAAGTCAAAACTAATACAAGAAATCATAGGAAATTAATGTGTTGATAAAATGCTTGCTGCCCAGCTTGTTAATATGAAAATTTAGAGATGTCAGAATCAATTAGTACACTAACGCCTTTTTGCGCCACTGCATAAAATATCCCATTTTGTGTCATAAATTTTTGTTATTGTACATATACTTTCATGTAAGCCATCACTGCATTTATTATGCTGCAGCCAATGGAGTAAAGTATTTGATTAGTAAAGTAAGTTAGAAAAAGTATAGTTAATATTTTCTTTTCCCATACTTCAAAACCATGCAGAGAGTTCCAGTTAGCTTGTTAATTATAAATACCATATTTCAATGTGACAGCTTGGAAAACACTAAACAAATTATAATCAGATCTAGTACACATTAAGATATGTACTGATTCTCATAAAACTCCACGTTTTGCTCGAATGCACCAAAGAATGCAAAAAACAACTTTTATGGAAACTAAACATACTTACCCCAGTATTTTATTTTATTAGATCTATTTTTGAAGAAATACTTTGCAGAATATGCATTTATTACCCCCACAGGCAAGTAATGTCCAATTAGAAATACAAAAAGAAACAGAAAGATACAGATATAGATATGTTTTGCAGACTAAAAAAACAGAGTAATGCTAAAATTGAAATATAGCTAGACATAGGTCCTTTCAGTTCCGCCACTAGAGGGAAATTCTGCAGCTCTCCATTCATTTCTATGGGATTTTGAAAGGCATATTTATCAAAGGGTGAAATTTCACTTTCACCCATAGATAAATATGCCTTTTAAAATCCCATAGAAATGAATGGAGAGCTGCAGAATTTCCCTCTAGTGGCGGAACTTCACTCTTAACTTCACGCTTTGATGAATTTACCCCCCAGGGTGTTCTAAATACAGGTACATCCTACTGCCCAACCACATCCACATTGGTTCAAAAACACTGGGGATGGGCAGGAGATACAATTGTTTTTTAAATTTCTCACGCACCAATCCCCATAACCAATCCCGATAATGAAAATTTGCACAAAAAAAGTGTAGAGGACAGGGCCACAAACGGCAGTGGGCCTAGGGGCGCCTGCTATATAAATCCGGCCCTGTAGATTGGGAATGAAGCACTAGACATAAGGTGGCCAAACACAGGCCGATAAAAGCTGCTGACAGTTGGCCTCTTTATGGGGCCCTCCAAAGAGCTTCCCTGATCGATATCTGGCCGAAATTAGGGCAGATGTCGATTGGACAGGACTAAAAGTCTAGTTGGACCTCTGACTGCTTCTGTTTGTTGATGCAATCCTGCGATCCGACTTCCCATTTACCCTTCGTTATGATCGCCTACCTCAATGTGGGCATATCGGGGAGAGATCCGCTCATTTGGTGACATCGCCAAACAATCAGATCTCTACCTGTATGCCCAACTTTACAACTGTTATTGTGACAAGTATAAATATATTTGTTTCATTAGACCCTTAAAAGTATAAAAGTATCCTTACATTTGTTTTAATGCCATGATGCATTTTCTTTTCTGTACCTGAGGCCAGAGAAGAATTCTTTTTTATGGCATTCAAATGCTGTTAGAGACCCATTGAAAATACTCAAAGTCCCACTCATAATAATCATTACCAAAGCTGCTGTATCTTTCTTAAAGGGGTAGCTCACCTTTGAGGTAACTTTTAATATGTTTTAGAAATGTCCAATTCCTAGCAACTTTGCAATTGGTTTTCATTATTTATATTTTATAGTTTTTGCATTATTTGCTTTTTCCCGCAGCTCCAGCTTTCAAATGGGGGTCACTGACCCCACCTAAAAAACAAATGCTCTGCAAGGTTACACATGTATTGTTATTAATACTTTTTGTTTGGACAGGACTAGAGTAAAATCACAACAATATGCTGATGGTTGCAAAATAAGTTTTCTGGTAGGAGAAATCCATACGTACAGTTTGTCTGACATTTTTTTCTTAATTTTCTGCTTGGATTCTTGCCCAAATTACCTCATTATGGTTTTGTTAAGCAGCCTATCCACAGTCCTCAAATGGCATAATAAGGTTTATGTTATGGGATGTTGTTTGCTCCAGTTGGAAATGGAACATATCATTACTGTGAGCTGTTCTTGATATTACAATTTGCTGGCTTAAGATGGATATTGCTCAGGTGTTTAGAGCATTACACACTGTTCTCAACTCCTAAACAGATTAACTCTACCAGCAATGAATTTAGCACATTGCAGATTTATTCCCTTGCTTTGAATCAAATTGTTTCCATCATTGCTGCAAAATATTGCAATGCCTTTGTAGTGAGAGACACAGCTTTTAAAATAGATATGGTCATGAAATTGCTAAATGTTATTAATTAAATTAATTGGTATTAATACAATTAATGAATAGCTATTAGCAATATTTCTATTGAGTACTGATCAAACTGATTAAACTTAGCTCCATTTATAAGGTTATATTTTACTGGATAAAATATAATATTATATATTGTAATAATGTGTGTGTATGCAGTCCAGACAGGTGCAATCCAAACAGGCAGCTGCAAAAAATCAAATAAAAAAATCAAAAGTTCCATACTCCCTGGATTAGAAATTAAAGTCATGTTTATTAACTCAATGTTTTCAGACTAGATTTGTATCCTTCCTCAAGAGTTTACCGTCCATAGAGTAAGACCCTTTGGGGGTTATTTATCAAAATCCGAAAATTTCTCCAATTTTCTGAAAACTACTCTGACTAAATCCGCACAGATAGTTTCCCCTCATTTAGCAATACATTTTCCAGAAAAAATATTGGGTGGGGAATAAGCTCAATAAAATTGTGACAAATACTGCTACTTCTTTAGTTTGAAGCTTTTTCAAAAATCCAGAGCAGATCAGGAAATTAATGGGACATCTCTCATTGACTTGTACATGAACTCAGCAGGTCGGAGTACTTTTTATTCAGACTTTTAACGTCCTCTGGGTTTAATAAATCCCCAACAATGTTTGTGTTTTTTCCATGAAAATTTTTTTCCCCTTTGAAAGGCCAATGAGAACAAAAATTGGATTTTAATAACCCCATTAATGTCCCCAATGACTCCCAAACACCACTTCTTGAATGACAAGTCCCAAGACCACCAGGTCCGGACTGGGATTAAAAAAAGGTTCTGGGGTTTTAATTACACAAAGGATGGCATCAAAGCTGTGCTATCTGTGCTTAAAGGCATTAATGCTGTGGAAGCCGGGACCCCGTAGGGCCACAGCACAGGATATGTAGTACTGATACTATATATCCTGTAGTGTGATAGCAGTAACAATTCACTCATCCACTGTTATACCCCTTGTGATACAGGCTACACTTAGGGCGAATTCACTAAAGAGTACAACTTCGTCAGAATCCACTTCACTCACATCGCAACAATTCGCCAGGTGAAAATTCACTAAAATGCGAAGTTGTGTCCAGGGTGCTGAACGATGGCAAAGTTGCGCTAGCATTACTTTGTCAAGCAAAGCAAGTTGCATAGTGTTGCCTAACATCAATGGACGTGTATGTTGCAGCAAATACAGTACATTACAGTACATTACACAAGCACAGGAAACCTTTATAAAAGAAAATAGAGTTGTTATATTGCCCTACACATGTGCCCACTGTATGGTTTATGTTCCATAAGTTAGGAAATATAGGTGGGAAGCCAGGTACCCCCAAAAAAAGTAAGATCTTTTGCAGTCTATCACCCTGTAAATATGAAAAAACGCTAGCGTTTTTTGGGACTTAGAAAACAGTTCAACAATTTTTTGATGATCTACTCTATTGCACTTCGCCTGGTCAGAGCTGGTGAAGGCAAGTCTGGTGCAAGAGGTAACAGTCTTTGCAACTTTTCACCATTTCACCATTTCACAAAATTTTCAGTGGATTGGGACAGATTCACCCATAATTAATCACAATATATATCAAATATTTTTCCTTTGATTATTATATGAAAGCTGTTCATGCACAGTACTGTTTGCTCTTAATCCATATAAGATTGTTATAAGATCATGTGTTACCAGTAATATTGTGTGTGCGTCTGTTATGTCCTATGTAAAAAAAAGTACAATTAAAAGAGTGTAAATATGTTCAACACTATTATTTGAAGTAATAACAGTGATGGGAGGGTAATTATAATCATCTCAGGTGGTGCCAGCTCTGTAATGTTAGTTATGTAAATCTGTATATTGGAAAGACCCAAATGGAAAATATATATATAAATATATAATATATTCATTATTTTCTAAAGAAGTATTTTTGTTCTGTGTTGATCTCAATAAGGCATTTGTTTTAAAAGGTTGTAATATTGTATTCCTTGTGCTTTGGGATACATTGACTTCCCCTTCGGGTGGTAGCGAAGTGAAACAATTTCTTGAGCCCAAGGAGTTAGCAAGCACAAAGGATGGCTGGGGTAAGGAGGCCCATATAGAGTGCAAATGGGCTTTTGCTCAATAGTGTCTTGAATTCTGCACTACAGGAGGCACAACAGGATCAGATGTAGAAACATTTGGAACAACAGCAAAGCTGTGTCAGGAAAGTTACTTACAGAGAATAGCAATTCATTCTAAAACAATCTGCGTAATGCTAGTGATCGTTGCAATTAGCTACAATTATGGCAACATTCTTCTGTCTCAATTAAATGTTATCAACAATAATTATTTTTCTGATGGCACATGCATTATCACCACAAACCGTTGATGTGGAAAAAAACTGTTGATATTAAAGGGAAATTATAGCAGCATAATGCAGCGTATAAAGCAAGAAATGGATTCAGAACAAAACAGTGGAAAGAACAAAATGATTGCCTTTCAGTAAACGTTGAATATTGCTGGATTTTGTTTTATAAACTAGAGAAGTTATTTTGTAAGGTATAATATCACGATCAATATAGATTTAGATATGTCTCTGTAATTCTGATAATGTATGACTAATAATTACACATAATAAAACTGACCATATATCTCACATTTCTGCTATATAAGATCAGATAATTGGGCAGGGGTAACACTATTTTATTATCTAACAGAAAAAAGTAAAATTGCAAGCGTTCAGGACTGTTTAGGTCATTGGACATGGTATATTACAGAATGTGAGATATTACATATTGGTTCATTCCAATTGTGTTTGACATTTATGTGCAATGTAAATGATTGCAGCAACCGATGCACATTTAGATATCCATCAGAAAATCTGTCATATACATTGACTTTGAAGCTGCATATGTATATTCCATAGCACATGACTGAGTTGAGGACTATTAGGTGATTAATCTTTTAAAAATGAAAATGGCATGCAGTCTGATGTTTAATGGGGGAAGATCTCCAAACTAAAGAAAAATGCCAGGAAACTTCAACTGCATCAATGCACATAAAGCTTTGGGGCAGCGTTATTATACATGGAAATTAGGTTTCCAGAAGATTTGCATCTATTTGATCCATAATACTAACTGTTCCAGTGTGGAAATAAATTATTGAATGCTAAACAGATTAGTATCTCACATAAAAATATAGAGAATAATAGTAAATTAGCCCCATGTTTATGATTGCAAAGTTATTAGACACAACAATGTTGTTGAATTATAATTGCTAAATAAATACATTTTGCTAAAGGAAGTAAGTGGACTGTAACTGTAGTTTGGAGACCATAGCATCAATGACATCTATTTACAGTATTCAGTAATGGTGAGACCAGTGTAGCCTACAGAGATAACAAAGGAATATAGGCCAGGTCCAGTCACCACAATTTTATACACCTTCTTGTCTGATATGAGTCTCTTATGCCCTTTATAAAGTCATGTATTGGTAACACCAACTATACAGTTTTGGTATTGATATTTTGCTATCATGTGGTCATTATTATTGCTGACCCATTTTATTACACTCAACTGAATGAAATGTTATGGATAAGGTAAATAAACAAACATTTGTAAAGATAGCAAGAGAAGCCCAAGATGTTCCACCAGCAGTTCAGTTGTAACAAACTAAGCAAAAGAGAAACCATCATGACAACAAAAATATAATAGAAGCATGAGCTAAATATAGTCAATGTAAAAGAATATAACATTTGTGAAATAATCAATTAATTTTCTCTGACATTCTTGGCAATTCATTTCTGTCTCTACATTCAGGCTTTGTGTCAAAGTTGGGCGGTTAAAGGCTTATTTTTGGAAACCACAACTATTGTCATAGAATGTATTAAAAGGTTTAATTAAACAAAGTAGAAATGGAAAAGGCCCTGAATGATCCAGAGGACGTTAAAAGTCTGAATAAAAAGTACTCCAACTTAGGCCTGCTGAGTTCATGTACAAGTCAATGAGAGATGTCCCATTAATATCCTGATCTGCTCTGGATTTCTGAAAAAGCTTCAAACCATTCTGATCCATTGACTTCTAATGCACCTCAATAACTTTTACTTGGCAAAGGTTGGTATAAAAGGTTTTAGTTGTTTTTTATTCACTCAAATTTAGAATTGTTAGCGCTTTAAAGAAATATAGGAAAATCGAGATCCATAGAATAAATCATAATTCAATATATATGTAATTCCATAGAATAGCTCTAGATTTTAGGATTGGTACAAAATTATCAACTGAAAGTATGCATACTTTTTTCATTTTAATAAGGTAAAGCTTATATTAAATGCATGTTTACAATAGTTCCCATTTAACTTAGGTCCAATAATAGGGTTTTTTTTACAGAGCTTTGAAAATGTACAGGCTGTACAGGCTGATACATTAGATAGCTTTAAGAAGGGGTTAGATGTGTTTTAGCAAGTGAGGGAATACAGGGTTATGGGAGATAACTCATAGTACAAGTTGATCTTGCCATTTTGGAGTCAGGAAGGAATTTTTCCCCCTCTGAGGCAAATCGGAGAGGCTTCAGATGGGGTTTTTTTTTGTCTTCCTCTGGATCAACTAGCAGTTAGGCAGGTAAAAAAAAGGCTGAACTTGATGGACATGCATCTTTTTTCAACCTAATTTACTATGTTACTATGTTAACATGTAATATTCATCAGGCAGATCAATAACAGAGACCCCTAAACCAATAACAATTATCTCCGTTCTACAGGAGGGGTACAAAATATTAGTTTTACTATTGCACGCACAAAAGTATATGGATTCTTTATAAGCAAAGATAAAAAAAAAAAAATACTGGAGGGGTGAAACAACAAGCAGTTCCAAAAGAATGCTTTATGAGACAGAGACATCAATCATCTATGTTAAAATTACCTTTATTGAAGTGACCACAGATGTCACAGAAACAAATAAAATCACTGAGCGTTTGGAGCTATTTAATATTTGTTTGGCACCCTGCGATCTTAATAAAGGTGATTTTAACAAATATGTTTTATGGATGTGCATAAAGCATTCTTTCAAAACCACTTACAGAAGGGGGTATAGAAATCACTTACAGACATATTAATTAATATGTAAAGCTACAGGATGTAAAGATTAGTACTTGAAACCCATAATTAAATAAAAATGTATGTTGGAGTTGTGCCACAAATTACACCAAAAATTGTAGACCACAACTGAAATCAGTTACAGAAAATCAGAAATCAGTTTTATCAGTGTTTACACCAACATATGTTAATTGATAACTTTGCTGGCATATGCATAGGGGCAGATTTATCAAGGGTCGATTTGAAAATCTGAATTAACAAAATTCGAATTTAAAAGTAATTTTTGGGCACTTCAACTTCCAAATAGGCCAAATTCGAGTCAAATTGAAAAAATTTAATTCGAATTAAAAAATTCGACGATTTGAACATCAAAGTACTGTCCCTTTAAAATATTTGAATTTGACCCATCGCCACCTTAAACCTGCTGAAATGCTGTTTTAGCCTATGGGGGATCTCCTATAACCTTTATAGGTTTCAATCGAATGATTCAAAAATTTTAATTCAAAACAGAAATACACTTCTAAAAAAATTAGATGGTCGAATTACGAAGTTTTTTCATTTCGAAATTCGACCCTTGACAAATCTGCCCCATAGTGAACAGTAGTGGGAAAGGCAGTTCTGATAATAGATAATCAGCATATTTCTATAGTTGAACCCCTATGCTAAGCTAAAGTGATAAAAAATGCACTTTGAAGTCATACATTTACGGGGTTATTTATAAAAGTCTGAATTTATCTCTAATATTTTCTGCTACAAACTTAATGCTTATTTATTATTACATTTTCCACGAAAACTTGCTTTGCGGGAAAAAATCTGATTTTAATGATTTTTTCATTAGATTTTCAGGATTTTTTTTTTTTAATTTTCACATGAAAACTCCAAATAGTTTGGGGTATTGCATGAAAAACATCGCACATCAAAAAATCATTGGGACTTCTTCCATTGACTGATATGCAACCTGGACAGGTCTGAGATGTCAGATTTTCAGATCTCTGGGTTTAATAAATTCCGATTTTTTTGTGATTTTTTTAGAAGTGCAAATTTTTTTCGTGATTTTTGCATTCTGAGTTTAGTAAATAACCCCCTGAGATTTGACAAACGTTTTAGATATTGTAGGGCTAGACTAGGAAGAAGTTTGCGCCTTGGTAAAATAAGGAGATACTATACATCATTTTGATGGCGACACATTTATTTCTTTTTTCCTGTTAACATTTAAAAAAACCAAGACCAAATGCAGTTATTTCTTAGGATGTAAAATGTCCACAGCCATATTCTTGATATATGGGCAGTTAATAAACATCTTGTGTTACAAACCATCATATAGAGGCCGTGATTTTTGGTAGTGTACATACGAGCTGCGAATATGGTTCTTGTAAACAAACATGAATTCAGTAGCATTTGTTTATAAACATTTATTTTATTAAACAATTATGGTTCCCAGCATGGAAAAAAACTATACTGTTTTATGACCATGCAAGTTCTAATAGTATATGAGCATAGTTGCATTCCCAGCTCTTTAAAGTGGACCCGTCACCCTAAAAAAAATTCTAAATCCTATTTTATCTCATTAGTTAAGCAAACTGAACATTAATTACACTATATAAATTATTTTAATCTTGTTTTCTTCAGTCTGGGATTTCATAATTATAGCAATCAGGCAGGAGCCATTTTATGGACACTGTTATAAAGGCAAGCCTTGCATCATCTCAGAATCTAGTTTGTGCACCAGAATGGGGGACCAGATGTCTATGCCCATGTCCTGGCTACACAATTAAATGGTTAAGAGAACTGGGGGAATGTGTGGGGAGCAGTGGCATCTAGGAAGTGCTGAGTGGAAAGTGAAAGTAATTATCTGCCCCGCCTCTATGCCTAAGGCATAGAGGAGTGGCAGACAATATTTGATTGACAGCTGAGATTTTTAAATGAGCTTAAAACAACTATGAATGCTTTAATGAAAATTTGAAATTGGATTTCATGTTTAATTTGAAAAGGACTTCTATTATACAGATTTTTGTGTCTGGGTGATGGGTCCACTTTAAAGTGTACAGTTCTCCTGTGGCTCTAATCCTTGGATTCCTAGACATGTTTCTGTACTAGTGATAGCAAAGCAAATGAAGCTTTGTGCACAGATTGCAAAACGGGTGCTTAACTCATTTATTCAACCATACTCTATCACATCAATGTCCATGTATCAACATTTCAGGAGGTTCATTTCATTCTTGAGGGGAGGTGGATACACCCTTTACCTTTACTTTGTCATTGAAAGACCAGAAAAAATCGGTGCACAGCAATCCACTTTATGTTTTCTGTACCTGACACACAACTACAGCAAATATTAAGAAGAGACACACAGGCACAGACACAGAGGGACAGTTCTGGTCATTGTGACAGCCTTTAGAGATCCAGTCCTGCTGTTATAAGAAAACTGAAATGGACAGTGAGGTTAAGTGTGCAGTAAAATTCAATTTTATGACTCCAATTTTTTTATCCATAATCACAAAATAGAAATCTCTCTTTCTACTTTCTCAGTTCTGCATAATTAGACAAGGCAATTATTAAGGGATATTATATCCTTTTCCTTTTCTCAGAAAGTATTCTGAAAGAGGAGAAAGGTAGTAGATGCATTGCTCATAATTGCACAGTTACATTAGTGTAATAAGCAATTTCATTTCTACCTTCAAATAAAACAGTCCCATATTAAAAATTTATTTTTACAAATTGCTTGCAGCCGCGTTGTTTTGATTAAATTATGAGTGGGTGAAAGGAAGTTAAGTCATTACTAAACATACTCATTTATGTCCTAGGGACAGAGATTCACTTGGCAAGAGTAACAGGGTACAAAGATCAAAAAGTTCATTATTTTATGACATGTTTGATCACCCAATAAAAAAAGCAGTTTTTAAAGTTACACTTACTGTATGGGGAAAAAATGGCAACAGAAAAGTACTGTGGTAATTATTCAGCCACTTAGCCTTATAAACAGGTGAGTGTGGGAGGTAGCAGCAGCTCAGAAGCCACCTCAGGGAAGCAGGGGGAGAAGAATAAACCCTGAATATGTCCATTTGGTTTCAATACAAGAATTATTTGTCTAAATAGTTCTGGAATTCAGATTATTGTGCAACACTGAGCAGTATCAGCCCTCAAACCAGTCTGACACATCCTGATAACTGATGCAAATACCCATGATAAATGTGCCAATTCAGTAAAAGAATATTCTTCACTGCCACATGTTCCTGGAAAGTTTTTTAAAAAAAATTAAAATATTGTACTACTGGGAATCCACGAGGAATACCCTGTTCAAGATGTGTCAATTGACTGAAAATGTGACCAGGGAGCATCCTACCTTGTAAGTCATTGCATACTGTCCATACTGACCTTAAATTATAGAGACAGTGCACTTCCAACTTATATTTTTACATTTACCAAAAAACAATTTTTTTATTTTTTTTATGTGCCACACTGTTTCACACACTAAGGGGCAGATTTACTATTAGTCGAATTTCGAATAAAAAAAAATTCAAAATTTGACCATGGAAATAGTGGGTGAAGTAAAATCCTTTGGATTCGAAGGATTTTACCACAATTCCATCAATCGAATGATCAAAAGTTCTTAAAAAGCTGGCGACTTTTACTTTTTTCAAGTAGGATTTCCTTTAAAAGTCCTAACTATTAAAGTTTTTTGTGTTAACATTTCTTTTTCCAGACGTTTGAGGAGTATGCCACATGTCTAGAGCATTTGAGGATCTTTTATGTCTTTATGGATATTAGTAATACAAAGTGCTCACTTCAAGCATTTGAACCAACATCTCTAATTAAGACATCTATACAATCTATATTTACTGCCCTATTCAAGTTAACCAGGTAGAATCTGTGTGCCTCCATTATTTATATCCTAAAGTGTAATAATCTTGGAATTGTATGAAGCAAATCAGTAGGTTAATAATAATCGTCAGTGTGAAGTTTGCTTGTGGTCTAGTAACCTAGTAAAAAATCAGTCAGTACTATTTACTTGTCTTTTGTTTGATGGTAAGTTTCTGCCTGATTGTTGATTACTAGATCTGGAGCAGAAACAGCTTGTTATTAATTTGCCTCATATAACTCTTGAGTATGACACATCATTTAATTTGTTTAGCATGATAATTACATTTCTTGATAAAATGTCCTCCAAGCATTAACCACAAGGGCAGTAACCCAATGCAACCAGAGATTCTCGTTAGATCAGTAGATTGATTAAAAGCTAATTACTGATAGGTTGAAAGGGTTCACTGCACTACAAGTATGTGAGCCCCACTAGTGACTACAGTTAATTGCCCAATAAAGTTATGTTTGGTTACAATATATTTAATCACTAAAGAGTAATGGCAATATGCGATCAGTGTAGAGCTGCCAGTTATCAGGTTTCAAAAAACCTGTAATAATAGTTAATTATATTTCTCCCAAAGTATATATATCCTCATGCTGTGAAGATGGAATTGTTAATGTTTAGCCAGTCAGTTCAATATTCAGCTGCATTCTCCAGGTGTTCATTGCCATAATGAGAATTCCTTTTACAGGCAAAGAACAATAACGCTGCTATCCATCCCATATCAATATGAAGCATTAGCAATGAAATGAAAATACAATGTTCTAACCCTAATGCCAATAAACAATAGAAACAATAGAAAAGAGGAGATAACCACAGCTTAGAAAAATGGATACAATCATTGCGTGACCTATCTCAAATGAATAAAGTAACAAATAGGGGCAAATTTACTATTATTCCCCAAAATTAGTTCGACCAAATTCGATAAGCATTCGACCATTGAATGCTTTTCGAATTGTTTTAGACTATCATTTTGCTCGCTATACGATTTCTCAATGAATTCGTACAATCGGTTAGCGATCGTTCGATTTCAAGAAAAAAATCATAAAATTTCCTTTCCAAGTGTCCGAAAAATTTGTATGATTCAAATGATCAAACGCTCCGATCGTTCGAATGGTATTCGAGCAGGACTTAGCCTCAGAAGCCTATGGGGAGCTTCCCATAGGCTTCTATTACAATTCGGTCGGTTCAATCTGGCAAAGTAGGCAGTCGAATAACTTTAAAATTTTGATTCCTTCGATCATCGAATGATCGAATTATCGAATATCCGATCATTTGATCTATTCGATCTATTCGATCTATTCGATATTCGATGATCGAAGAGGCCACATTTGCATATCCGATTTCACGAAAAATTCGTACAATCGTAATCCGATCGAATTTGATTGAACTTCGATCATTTCACGTGAATTTCATAAATCGGCCCCATAATTTCTCAGTTGAAAGGGCAGTTCACCTTAAAATTATATGTTAAAGGGGTGGTTCACCTTCAGGTTAACTTTAAGTATATTGTAGAAGGGCCAATTCTAAGGAACTTTTCAGTTGGTCTTCATTATTTATTTTTCATAGTTTTTTAATGATTTGCAATTTTCTTATGTTTCTTTCCAGCTTTCAAATGGGGGTCACTGACACCATCTAAAAACAAATGCTCTGTAAGGCTACAAAATTATTGTTATTGCCACTTTTTATTACTTATCATTCTATTTAGTCCATCTCCTATTCATATTCCAGTCTCTTATTCAAATCAATGCAGGGTTACTAGGGTAATTTGTAATTTGCTAACACTGCAAACTAGAGAGCTGCTGAATAAAAAGCTAAATAACTATAAAACCAGAAACAATAAAAAATGAACACCAATTGCAAATTTTCTCAGAATATCACTCGCTACAGTATACTAAAAGTTAACTCAAAGGTGAACAAACCCTTTAATATAAAATAAATAGTGCTATTCTAAGGAGAATTAATGGGCAGTTGGTTGTGCCTTTAAACAACCATTTCCAGACAAAGAGTGCAAGTTGCTCTTTTTAGCTATTCTGGAAGAATATTTGATGACATCATTAAAACCCTGGGATTTTCTACCCCCTGTTTTACATTAATTCATTCCATAAGATTTGTGCATAGGGAGCTACAGTGTGTTCTGCCTATTGTTTTAATTTAAAAAAAATCCATACTTTTTTTATTATAAAAAAACTAGAATTTTTTTAGTTTTATTAAACTGCGACGATAGAAAAAGTCTTAACCTGAAAATTGTATATGTCAGTGGGAGAGGTCCATATCTTATTTGGACAGTTTTGTGGTTTGTGCCAGAATTAGCACAAAAATCTGACTATTTTGGACTTTTTTATCAAAAATCCAAAAAATTTCCAAAAAAGCCCAAAAAAAGTGATTCGGGAAAAAACTCGGATTCAGATTTTTGATTGATTTTCACTTAGTTTTTTTCCTGTTTGTCCCTGATGTAATTAAATCATACTTTATAAATAATAAATAAGATCCAATTGTGGATTCTAGTTTGGATAAATATGCCACTTAATAAAAAATGAAACCACTTGCAAATCTCTTTTTTTCTCCTGAGTCACTCTTTGCAGACGAGTGGAATTAAAACAAATTACCACTACATTACCAACCCTCTGTATAATAAAACTGATCCTTATTGAAAGCCTAGCACAGGCTGCAGCTTGCAGAAGGGATGGGTATGTTTATACAGGGGACGTTCAGGGGAAAACAATTTTTTTCTATTTTTTTAATGCTTTATAATAGTAAAACATTAGATACATAAGACTTTTTTTTAAAAATGTGAAGTATAGGGTATACAGTTTTAACAGATGTATGCTCATTTTAAACGGTGTATATACAGTATGTGGGCACTGCTCCTTAAGAGAGGTGCAGCCTTGTGAACAATATGTAGCCCCCTAATAAGATGAACAGCTAAGAAAACATTTTTATTATCATGATAATATGCATACAGTATATTGATTTCCCATCTCATCTACAGATATATTAAATACACAACCTCAGGGCAAAGTAAAGAATCCAATTTT
>CM044436.1:66159349-66179183 GCA_024363595.1 Xenopus borealis
GACATTCTGACATATCGCTTTTGACTAAAATACAATATTCACTAATTTCTTTAAAGTAGAAAATATTACATGTATAATTAGATATTTTGTTAATTATTGAGATTTACTGCTTCTTCACTATGCGAGCAATGAAACCACCATTGTGTGGTTAATAATAATATGTTTGACAGCCTAATGAGTTAGATGCAGTTAAGGTGAAGAAGAATGTTAAAACAATAAGCTCTCTATGCCAACATTTATTATGTGGACTGTTTCCATGAAGACACCTTGCAGCCAATTCTATTGAACAATCTATCAAACATCTGAGTGAATTTTATGGCAAAGGTAGACCTGGTATGTATCTGTCAAAATAAATATTACAGTTGGACTTTACCATGTAAGCTCAAATAAGGAGAGCTATGGCTTTTTCTTGTGCCACTGTGTATTATATTGTATTTGGCTTTAGATGGTACTGCCATTCTGCAATCAAATTGCTCATTTACCCCCAAATGTAATAAAAGGCACTAAGTTTGCCCAGGAGCAGTAACCCATAGCAACCAATAAGATGTTTGCTTTTAAACAGGTGACCAGTAAGTGCTACCTGCTGATTGGTTACTAAGGTTTTCTGCTCTTGGGCAAACTTAGTGCCTTTTATTACATAACCCTCATATAATCATGTTGCAATTACTTCCTTAGGTGGTGTTTGCCTGGACTCACCATGGTGATCTAGAGATTTTATGTAATTTAAACTTTGAGTGATATAGTAACTTACACTTTGAAAGGATAAATATAATCATGAAAAACACATTAATGTTAAAGGCACAGTATTTCACCTTTTCAATATGAGTTTATTGAATAGGGCCTGTCCTGAATATACGTTAAACCTATTGTTTTGATTAGGAAAAATCAATGGTTTTTATTATGTTCTTGAGCTAAACATGACAAACAGGGAAATTAAAGCTATGCCATATTTGTAAGGTAGATAATTAGATTACTAGCATGCATTACAATAGTATATACTACACGATTACACTAGTATACATTACAGTAGTTACTAGTATTGTTGTGACTGTTTTGTAATCTAGTAATATAGGAGAAACCCAATTAAATGGCATTCTCTTGGAGCTTGTTTGGAATTCATTCCCAGGATTCCTTTTGTTTATTTAAGTCTGTATGAGGCAGTGTCCTCAACCTTTATCACTTGTATGTAATCTGGTAATCTAATTATTTACCTTGTAAAGATCTGGTAAACAGATTATGAATTATTTTTCATGGAAAGGCCACAATAAAACAGATCTTAAACAGCATACACAGAGGAGGTTTGACAAATGAAGACTTCAGTTCACTGTGACAGACATAACAATACATCATTACATGGGGTAGTGAGTATTGAAAATGTGGCAAAACATTGAATTTATTGGAAAAAAAGAGGGAGGGGATAACTAGGGCATATTATAAACTTATAATGTCCCCTTTAATTCAAATGTCACAATAAGATATTTTCAGGTGGCTCTGAATAATACAGCACTTAAAAACAGAAACACAAAAGAACCCTATGGCTAAATGTCTTGTTTTCTTCTGGAAAGTAAAAGTGCTTGATGTGAATGTAAATAATTGCACCTCAGCTCTGAAGAAAAATCTCCTGGGATGCAAACACTCCTTTGTCTAAGCCACAGGAAAATAAATGGCTTCTTTTTAAACAAAAATGTCATTCTCTACACAGCAATCAGTCTTACAAGGTGCTACTTGCTTGACATAGCTACAGAGGCTGTATTTTCCTCAGGATCTTGCACGATTATTCTCATAATTCCTGCAGCTCCTGCAGTGTTACATTCAAAATGCAGATCAGCATTAATCAAGCTCTCAGACAAAAGCAAGAAGAATATGTGATAGGAAGAACCAGAATGTCAGCTCTGTAGATGCTGTGAAAGAAACAAAATAGCATTCTGATGTCAGACAAAGTGAAAAATCTGAAACAGTTTACCTATGTGCAAAACAAAAATAGAACCATCAAAAAGAAAATATTAAATGGTAATGTTACCGCTGTCACTTTAACTGTATTGAATTTATACATGTATTTGGTGTATTATGATATACCAAATCCTATTTGTGGCTGTGCACCAGCATCCTGAAAAAGGCTTCAGGATTTTGGATAGTATGTCACTGAAAAGGATTACTTGGATTCTAGTTTCTCATTACCTTCCTTGTACTGCAAAGCATTGCCGATGCCTTCAATAGCACAAGATTATGCTACACACACTTCCAAATGACTGTTCCTTAAAATAACAAGGAATGCTTGATAGGCTGGTATGTAACTGGCTGAGAATTCTCATGACAGGATCTTCTCCTCCCAGAGGTATGATCCCCTTCCACCTCTGCATTCCTGTCTTTATGACAATGATTGATCTGCAAATACACCTCTTTCAAAATTATCAAAGAAACCTCTGCCTCCTCATCTTACAGTAATCATGGTTCATCATGTCTAAGTGCTTCTCACTTGCCATTTTGGATCTCATGAAAAATGTACTTTGGTCTTGTAAACCATATCTCACTAAAAAAGCAAAACGTGGATATACTTTTCATTTTAAGTGAATTATAAAACTTGCTTACTGCTCTAGTAAAATGTTCAGTGACAGACAGACTAAGTGGGTTGTTTATCAAACTCTGAACACAAAAAGCACAAAAAATTGGGAGTTTTTTTGCAAATTATTATACCCCAAAGCTGAAAGTCAGAATCTGAAAATCCCCTCTATCCAAGCTGTCGGGGTCCTGTAGAAGTCAATAGCAAAGGTCCCATTCAATATCATGGTTGGCGCTGAGTTTCGGCCAAAAAAACTATTTTTATGGAACCAAAAGTCAGAATTTGCCAGGGAAATTTGACTTTTTGGTAGGAAAATCAGATTTTTGGCGGGAAAATCCATTTTTTTCAGATTTTTCCCAAAACCTATTTTAGCTAGCTTTTTCTATGATAAATAAGATCCAATCGGCAAATCGGAGTTGGTATGAATTTTTAATAGAAATAATTACATAAATTCAAACTTTGATAAATAACCCCTGTTGTGTTTTGATAGCCAAGGATGATCAGAGTATAACAAGGCTTTATTAGCAGCTTCATGCAGCCATTACACAACAGCAACATCAACTCTTTCCTTCTTAAACAGTATAGACAGTACAACCCATACACAGTATAACCCATGTGCACAGTGACCTCTGCAGGCCATTTGTATAACACCACAACCCCCTAAGCAGAAATTTAAGAAATTTAAGAAGTTAAAATAATAATATTATTTTGATTGGTGAGGACACATTTTGGAATATATTTCACTGAAGTATCACAAACTGTCAGACAGATTTGAGGAACTGTAATATTAAAAATTGCTAATTTGTGAAGGTTTATTTATCAACATTCTCATTTTAGTAGTTTTAGGGGCTAAATTCAAGTTTTCAGTATCCAAAATGGGGGCAGGCATAAGCATAGTCAATTTCCAGGCAAAGGTTCAAAGGTAGGCAGAATAGAAGCAAAGTCCAGAGTTCAGGCATGTTCAGACATATAATTGGCATTGAACCTGTGACCCTCACGCCCTTTTATTACGAATTTGGTGGCAATGTGTTTTATCGTCTGCGTGCCAGCATCCGCATGCTGGTGTCTGCTCCCCGGCGTCAGAACTTCAGCCCCGACGTTCATGTTGCGGCTATGGGCGCCATCATCTTGGACACGGCACCGAAGATGAAACAGCCATCAGGCACTACTGACACAATGAAATTCTATACAGCAGTACACTGGTGCACAAAATCAGTACAAAGCTTAATATGTACACCAATTTTTTAATGTGGTTATGCGTGGAGAATCTTGTCATTGTTTTTTTTTCATTGCACAATAAATAGACCTGAAGTGCCTATGCTCATGACTCTTTAGTTGCAAGGGCTGGGTTAGAGATATTTTTAGAAATATCACTAATAAAGTCTATCTATGACAGACAGGTGAATCACTGGGCACAAAAAAGGTGCAAAGCAACTTCCAGAACATATCGTCTGGCAATGAAAGGTATGAGAGGTAAAATGCAACAAGGCAGGTTGTAGATTGTGGCACATTGCTTTAAAGATAAAACTTATAATGTATGAAAGGATTTATAATATAGAACCACATGTCCGTTCACTTTCTTGTTTAATGGGGAAATATATTCCTGTTCTATTTCCTAGTAAATATTAAAGTATGAGAATATAATTTACTGCCAGAATAGCACATTCTTTCTCTGCATATTTCCAGAGAATGCCTGTCCATTTATAAACTCATATTTTTTCCAGTGTAATTTACATTTACAAAATTCTTAGCTTGCCTAAAAGTTTAGTTACCCAACTTTCTTTATATACCAGAACATTTACTGAGATGATCTTTTTATTTGTCAACTTGTGATGCATCAATCTTTCTTGACTACAGTCCTGTATATGCTGTTTCACACCATTTGAAAAAATATGCATAGGCTTTCAGTAAAGGACTACAGTATATAGTCAAGGCATATTCATTTGCATGCAGAAAATCTATAGAAAAACCTGAAAAAGAAACAACAGATACCAGGAAGGGTATCTGGTGTGACAAATATACCTGTTTATCAGAAATGAATTAGGAGACTGATTCTCAGCTACAATCCTTGGACATCCAGACATGTCCAGAAGTTAAACTGAGCATTTTTCAGTTTGAAAAGTACCAGCACTGGTGCTTTCAAACCTTTCCCTTTAGTGAGTAAAGAGTGAAAAGTTGCCTAATGTGCAAACCACCACTAGCGACTATCTCTTTCGCTAGCGAAGTGACGCCTGTGCCCATCCCTGTGGGCGGTAATGCTGGCAAATCGTCACCAGCATTAATCACTTTGCCCTTTAAGTAAATCTGCCCCTTTGTTTGCTTTGGCCATAAGCTTATGAGCTGTCAGTCAAAACCTGATTGTATCTATTAGTGGTATCTTCAAAGGCAATGATCTACAGTACCTCTTCAAAGGGTTGTGGTCACCTAGAAAAAATATGTAACTTTATGAGCCCATTGCTTTGTTAGTGCATCTTCAACATATTTACTTTTTTCATATGTTTGTTTTTAATGTACACTTGAAATCTATGCACCATGTTTATCTCTTGTAAACAGGTTTTCAGGATTACATAGTATATATTGTATTTAGAGTATTTTATTAAACTTTATTTTCAAAGGGAATAAATCTGAACCTCACTTGATTATCATGTATAGAAATGGTTTCCAAAAAAATGAAAACTGATTATTTAAGTGCATTGTATCCATTTTAATTTAATTTTTTTTTTTGGCAGGCATGGATTTGCAGCAAACTTCCACATTTCGCATTTTTATTGAGCCATTGAAAATCCAGGTAGAAAAAACCCAATATGCTAGTGTGCAAAGCTTATGTGCCAAAATGACCTGAGTTTTTGATGTTTGTATCCTTTTCCCTCTAGCCACATTTGTTACAGATGCAAAAGCACAAAGGCAATAAAGAATAATAATTTAGTAATTTACAATGAAGAGGATACTGTCCAAATCATTTCTGTTAATTTCAAGATGCATAAAGGTAGGGTGTCTTGGTTGTCAGCTTTTCCTTTAATGTGTTTCTCTAATTTCTTGCCCAAGGGGAGCAAGGGGAAAGTTATACTTACATACTATTTTAATGTCTTCTGTTCTTTCTGATCATTTTCAATATAAACCTTAGGGAGCTTCATAGCAATGAATTTAAAAATGCCTCTTGTTGAGTACAGAATACACAAATCCCTCAAAGCAGCTTAACATCTATTCTCATATTCACAGCTCATGTTCTCTCACAGAATCCTGTTACAAATATTGGGATGCTCTTCAATCAAGTGTTGTGTCGCTAAGAGGCCCATTTGTAAACAGTCTTAGTCATTGCAATGGGTATTAGGAGCATTCTAGAAGATCATTGTAATCACATTTTATGCAAAATTTCCAGTCTACATGTTGCTTTACTTACAAGTGCAAAAGCACTGGATAGAGAATCATTATGGAGACATCTTCTCTCAACATTAACACATTTATATAAAATGAAAATAAATTAACTATTTATAGTTAGAGATAAATATAGATTGTGGGATAACTCAAGTGCTTGTCCAAAACCAACAACTCTGCTTGTCCAAAACCATGCATCCATGCATTAAGTCAATGTGGCAAACAGTGTTGTAATAAATATTGCAACATCTACATCCTAACATCCCAGCACAGAAATGCACTTGACGCACATTTTGTTTACAAGATTTAGGTTTACTTTCGATGGAAGGGTTGTAAGCACATGGGGTGCAAATTGGCATGTGATCATTTTTACTCACATTTACCTCAGCTAGGAACCCACTGTTGGGGAGGATTGCAAGCTTGTGAAAATCTAATCTTTCTATTTGAATACCTTATTCCTATATAACCTAATATTTGGTTTAAATTCCTTGCCTCTCCTCTACATGACCTGTTTACTTTTGAGCCTTTATACATCTGCAAGATTCCTTTTTGTGATTGTATTAGAATTAATTTCTTTGGATAGTTTTGTGCCATTACATTTTCGATAATAAATATCCATCTAATTATCCAATTACTGTAAATAATTGTCCCCTTCACAAATACTAATTCAGCTATGATTTCTGTGTCATCTATACCAGAGGTCATTAGATATTTTTGGTTCATGTAACCTTTGTCATCTAACATTTGGTCAAAATAAGATATATGATATCAGATATACAGTATGAAAACAGTCACCATTTTATAGATACAGGGATATCTATTTCTATCAATATAACCAATAACTGAAAGAAGGTCAAAACTTCTAATATTTAAAAGATTTTTCAAGATTTGTAAGAAATACTTTCTCAATTAATGTAATCTACACAAATCTCCCAGAATAGACAGAGTAAACAATGTGGTTTTTCTTGACACCAAATTCTTTAACAGGTATCAAAGATATTTACAAAATTGTGTCCCTTAATTATCGGACAGTCTGACCTACATAACAAAGTCCACAAGGACAAAGAATAATTCAGCACATAGATATCAAAAGGAAAACTCACATTGGATTCACAAATTGTAACTGAGGATGATGAATTATCACTCCTTTTCTAGAAATTGCCCCACTGGGCAAGTTATACATGTATAAATCCCAATGTAACATGAGATGAAGTAGGACACATATTTAAACATACACCTTTTCACCAATATACACCTTTACTAAAACATCTCTCTTAGTAAATATTTAATTAGATTAAAAACCTGTGTCTTTAAGAAAAACTAAAAGTTTACATTTTACAGGCTTACAACAAAAGGATAGGCGTCCAAGTGCAAAAAACTGTAAGAGTCCAGAACTGTCTGTACAGCATACAAGTACATATTGGCATGCTTCATTACAATTTAGATAAAGACAACTGTCAAATTTCATCCTTCCATGCATACCCCTTGCATCTCTAACCTTCATTAAGAAAAAATAAATACTTAATTCAATTTACTGTCCATATATACTGTATATATATATATATATATATATATATATATATATATCTGTACAAATGATGCTCAGATGACTTTAAGTCAATCACAGGAAAATGTCTCACTGACATTCCAGTGAACAACAAGCAAACAAACAAATTTATCTTTATAAAGAACATTAGGCACATGGTTCACTGGGCAATAATAAGTTACTTACTGATATGCTATCCTAAAGGGACCCTGAAAGTAACATCTTCTGAAAACTGGTGTATATTCCAGGGTTCCTTGCCTTTGTACTTTACAGCTTACATCAGATCAGGCTGAATCAGTGCACTAGAGATTTCATCAGCAAAAAAATACTGTTCACAGTATTACCAAATTGCAATAAATTGACCACTATGTGTTTTTGCTTTAGCTTGGCTTACATGTATTTTGGTTTTTAATCAATTGAGCTGCACTTAGTATTTTAGAATTTGCCTATCAATCCATTTTTTCTTTCACCCTTTCCTTTTTTTAAACCAAAACTTAGGTAACTCTAAAGAATATATAAATACAATATCTTATTATGTATCTCCACAAAAACATTGCTTGTATATAACTACTACAAAAAGGTCTGCACTCTCAGGACTTATAAAAATCATAATATTTATTATAAATGACTAACGTTTTGGCTAGGTCCCTAGCCTTTCTCAAGAGAGTCCAGACCTTTTTGTAGTAGTTATGGATAATTTATTGGCACTGCACCCAGGCAAATTCAAACAACTTTATTGAGAGTGCTGGCAACCCGAGACACTGGATTCGGCCCTCACTAAAGCAGGGATGTTCTTCCTCCTCCCAAAGAAAATACTCTATTTTCCCTTAGTTAGAACTCATGTATAGACACTGCCTTGTTAGGGCACATCAGCTTATGCATACTTTGTCATGTAACTAACAGTGTCTCTTTTTACTAAATATAAAGACAATTTCCTTCCAATCTGTTTTCTTCTTAAAGGAGAACTAAATCCATTAAAAATAAACCCTACCCCCCCACGTAGACCCCCCTCCCTCCTCCCCCCAGCTGAACTACCCCAAACTTTGTTTCTTCTTCTGGCGCTTCAGCAATGCCCATGAGTTTCGATGCATGTGCAGTAGTCTGGAGCCGGGAAGTTGCTCCAACTGTGCATGCGCTGAAACGCCAGTCAGTCACGAAGATTACCAAAGAAGAATATGGCTGCTGTAAACTCCGACACTGGATTCTGAGGCGAGGGGTAAGTAAAGAGGTAGGGGCATTTCGGCTGGGGGAGGAGGCAGGGGGTTTACGTGGGGTAAGGTTTTTTTTTTAATGGGTTTAGTTCTCCTTTAAGGCTATATAATGGGAGTGCAGGGGCAATTTGTTTTGTTCAGTATGTGATTGTCATAGTCGGCACCCAACACCAGAACCAGTACCAAGCACCCTGGTCTAGGCTCATGCTTCACCAGTTAAGTGACTGCCTTTGGCATCAGGAGGAGCCCTCAGCTTACTCAGATGCCACCTGCACTTAAACGAGAGTTGCAAGGGAAAGGTTCTGGATAGGCAAAGAGGCACAACTGTTGTTAGAGTCAGTAAGGCCAAAGGTCACGGTACAGGCAGGAGTAGGCAGATTCATAGTCAGACAGGCTGGATCAAAGCAGGCAGATAGCTAGGATCGTCAGGCAGGCAAAGGGTCAAACTGGGTGATCAATCAGATAAGGTGAGGCAGAATCGAAGTCAAACAACAGGCGAGGGTCAAACCAGAACATCAATCAGGAGGGTGGGCAGAATCAAGGTCAGTTTCAGGCAAGAGTCAGTTTCCAGAGATCAGAATAGTCAAATATATGCAGGCAGGGTCAAACACAGAAGAACAGATCAAACAGAAGCTTAAAAGCAAGTACAAGGCACCAGGAGAAAACCTATCACGGGAATTGATCAAATTCTAGAGTCCCATTAAATATTAAAATTTCGTGCTGACGTCATTAGGAACGCGCACTAGGAAGGAGCCGGCGTGGGGTAAGAGAAGCGGTGCGGCGACAGAAGCGTTTAAGCTTTTGTCACAGTGATATAAGCCCCACGTCATGCACCCAATTGCATTTTATAGTATGTTATTTAGTGGTATAGAACATATAATGCAACCTGATCACTTTGCCTACAACTTCCAGTTGTCTCTTCTTACAGTATGTTGAATAGCAATAGAGGGTGTTCCTCATGATATTTTCAACTTTAGGCTTTGAATAGAATTTTACAGTCAGTAGCAACAGTTTAGAAGTCTTAGAGAAGTTGACCAAAGGTCTCACACTGGTTGCTGAACTATCCTGCAGGGCATACATGAAGTAGAAGCAAGATCTTGGCGAGAATAAGGTTTTGAAGTTTATAAATTAAAGTATATGGGATCTTTTTCTTTGTTAAAGAATAACATAACAAAAGTAAGAATAATTCTCTCTAGAAGGTCAGAGGTTAAGTATATACAGCCTTCTCTTTTGTTCATCATCTATAATATTTAACAGCAAATTCTTATGGGGTTATTTACTAAAATATGATTTTTTTTCTCATTATTTTAAACCAAGCTCCCATCCACAATACAAACAAAATAGTGATTTTTTTTTTTTTCAGATTTGATGGCCGAAAACCATGAATTTTTGGATTATTGTATGAAACCCAGCACAGATCATGATATCTTCCAATTTTAAAAGGGACATTTGTCATTGACTTCTATATGACCTCAACAAGTTTGAGATGGAGTCATTTTTATTCAGACTTTTAGCAGCCTCAGAGTTTACTAAATGTCAAAAAATTCAAAAAAAATTTTTTTAAAGAAAAAATTGTGTTATCCCCTTTAAAACTACACCCAGAAAAATTCTGACTTTTGTGAATACCCCCCTCACAGTAGTTTAAGGATGGGCAAATCTGATCCATTTACCAAAAAAAAAATCACAAAACAGTGAAAAATTCACCAAATGCATTAATGGACAACTTTTTTTGAAGCACTAAAATTTTTTCACCTATTGGAGTCAATGGGTGTCCTTTTTTCAGGCAAAATCAGGCAAAAAATTTCCCTCGTAGACTCTTATCACTAGTATAGTTCTTTCCTAAGTTGCCATATTGCAGGTTTAGTGAATTGTTGTTTTGCTTTTCACTCTGGCGAATGAATGTTACTCTGCAAATTCAACTTTAAATTTCTCGCCGTATGCAAATTAGCCTGCTCACAAGACCTCTAACGAATTTGCGCTAGGCAAAATTGAATGCTACCGCATCTTCACTTTGATTTGCTCGCATTGCCAAAGTTATGTGAGCAAAAATTCACCAAAATTTATCGGCCAGGATGAAACTTCGCATTTCAGTAAATTAGCATTGTCCCAGCCAATTTTCGCCTGATGAAGTGTTGCGATGGAAGATGTCACTGGCGAGTTTTCACCCCTAAATCTTTGAAAATACCCAGGTAGATTATCATCTTCTTTTCTGCTCTCTGCTTGTCAGTTGTCTAAGCTTAAGGACTGCCTCACAATCTACGTTATATAAAATATAGAATATTTATGTCCTGATACAAGGCTAATCAGTAATTAATTCAGGTTCTCCTGTGACAACATTGACATAGTGGTTCATTATTCTTACAGAGGCGCTGAGCCTTTAGGCTGGCGCTGTAAGTTCAATATCTAAAATATGGAATTTCAAGCCATATCCATTGATATCTGTACATTTATGTTAGAAATTAGCTGCTTAGTCATATTTAATTAATTCTTACATTGTTTCCTTTGCAATGGTTTTATAATTGAAAGCTATGTTCCTCAGACTCTGTATCACATGATTAGGTCCAACTAACTCTACGATAAGGGAAGTTTTTAATTGAATCACCTAACAAAAATGAATGGCAGTACAAATACCCACTTGCCTGTCAGTGCTGAAGTCTTGGCTTCCCCTTTATGGACTGGTCATTACAAGAGCATGGCAAAGATAAAATAGCTCGATTAAACATTTACCCTTCAGCAATAATATATCTCTTTACAAGAAAGACAGACAGAAACATAATAGCAGCAATGCGAACACAGACAATAGAAAAGCAAATCCCTGCCATGTAATGCCTACAGTGCAAATTCATTTATCACTATCAATTTATGAACAAAATATGAAGCCAGATAATATGTATGAGGGATTGGGGGTTTCTAGAAGGTTCAGTCCCTTATGTATGAAATAATGTTTTACCAGAAGGCACCTTGAATGCTGCTGAAGCAGAATGTCTGATACAAAATGATAAGGTTATGAACTATCTCCCAGATTTCCTCAGCATGTTTTTCGTAACCATGAATGTGACTAAATGTTTGTTCTGCCGGTGTGTCACTGACCTTTATGCAAAGATGCAAAATATACTTGCATACTTATTCTGTATATACAGTATAAAAAGTTATATATAGAAGGAAGTTTCATACTAGAAGTATGAGACCTGTTATCCAGAATAATTGGGGCCTGGGGCTTTCCAAATAATGGATTTTTACCTATAACCCAAGGAATGTAGGTCTCTATAAACATATAATGCATAAAACAGCTCATTTGTAAAACCCTGCTTCATATTAATAAACTACTTTCGTAATAACATACTTTTTAGTAGTATGTGCCATTGGGTAATACTACATAGAATATTGCCATTTTAATAAATAAGGGCTGCCCCTAGGGTATCCTAGGATTTACAGTGTACACAATCAAACCATACATGTTGGGTCACATGAGCCAATAAACAGACAAGGTTCTGTGTTTTACTCCCACACTTGTTCCAGTTTGGTAAGATTATTTAATATGCCACTTAATATGATGTAATCTATCTGTTGCTTAAGTATTTATTTTGGGGGTAAAGTTTTCCTTTAAGTCTGCTATAAAATCATAAAAACATTAAATACACCCAATAGACTGGTTTTGCTTCCAATAAGTATCAATTATACCTTAGTTTTGATCATGCATAAGGTACTGTTTTATTATTACAGAGAAAAGGGAAATCATTTTTACAAATTTGGATCATTTGGATAAAATAGAGTCTATGGTGTATATTTATCAAAGACTGAAGTTAGAGTGAAATTCCCCCACTCTCCATTCATTTCTATGGGATTTTTAAAATTTCACTTTCACCCATTGATAAATACGCCTTTCAAAATCCCATAGAAATTAATTAAAAGCTGCGGCATTTCACTCTAGTGGCGGAGCTTCACTCTTTGATAAATCTACCCCTATGGGAGACAACCTTTCCATAATTGGGAGCTTTCTTGATAATGGGTTTCCGGATAATGGATTCCATACCTGTACTGTATGCTTGGGTTACAATTTTGCTACTAGTGATAATCTGCTGACATAAGAAATGTTATGGAACTTTCTCATAAGAATCTATGTTATTATTGGCTATATGTACATACTGTACCAATGTAAGTGTTAACAATGATTTGTTGTGTAGCCTTTATGTGCTCTCCAATGATATTTTAGCTAGCGTTCTCCAACATTTTGGGCAGCATTTTATGGAGACGCCATGTCATAATATGCAAGAATCTTATTTTATATGGAAAGATGTTTTCATCCTACAACTGTGTAGAGAGCTATGAACAGTGGCTGACGCTTATTTATTTCTACTTACTACTGCTTACTGGAACCACTAAACAGCTTTAATCTAATATTTTATGCAAACTTGAGTCATGGTCCCATATTTGAAACTTTTGCCACTTCTCGTGGCTACACAGCAGCTTATTAATATATGAAAATAAATAATAAAATAAATAAATTAAATGGAAAATAACCATATTCTTAAATCCCCCTTCCCACTAATGAACAGAGAACTGACAGACACAGGCAGCAATGTATTAATTGGGGGGGGGACACACAGATCTCTACACTCTGTTTTTAAACACACATACCTACTGAAATTTCCTGGGTGCAAAGTTCAGAAAACAAGAGGATTGTGCCTATTTTTTTGCACTTCATGTATAAATGGATATATATTTAAAAATGCATATAAATTCATATTCTCATACAGCATTGCAGTGTAAACCTTGCCAATTCTAACCTGCAAACTTCTATTCTAAAAAAATGTTATTCCTGTTCTGTTAACACAGTTGACAAACCCAGTACCAAAATAGCCTCATTCTGCAGCACTGAGTTTAGTACAGATTATTAATTATACTACCGTATATTCTTTGTATCACTGTGTACAGGCTATGAGAAAAGCAAGGGAGCTGTTTCTGCTATGAAAAATTAAATTTACAGTCCTAATCAGCTGACAGTTCTTGATTTGTCAGACCATGCCCCTTAATCTGCTAGTTCATCCTACCTTCCATCATCCTGTAAAGAGATTATAGGTTGTTCTTTGTTCTTTCTGTAGGACCACACAAAGAATGGTCAATATTCACCACTAAAGCATTTTGGGGTCACTGGCAAATCAATTTATTGCCTGTCCTTTGCAATAATTAATAAGGCACCCTGGCTGTGCAGAATTTCCGATGAACATTTATTTAAAATAAATTATTAAGTCAGAGCAAATTCTAATTATAAGAAAATGATAGCTTCTATTTAATTACTAAATACAACAGAGTGCAGATAAATGCAAATTTGTTCGCTTGAGCTATATAAATTACATGCAACTCATAATGAGAATGGACTGAGCAGAAACAAACAATGTCAATCTGTAGCAGCTGAAGACAGCAAGATATTGTCCTGTATTATCTCGGTTAGAGGCTCAAGGACAGAAATATAATACTGCCTTCCTATAAAACACTAAAGAGCTTCATTTTGATGATGCAGAGAAATTCTGTTCACTGAAATTCTATGTAACTGAGTGTTCTAAAAAGGGCAAATCAAAACAGTTGGAATTTAAAGTATCCTTTATATTAATAAATGCTGGTGAATTGTGTGCTTTGGAGAAGCTGAAGCTAAGGCTTCATGATATGATGTAAATTGTATAAATAGACAAATTCTAACATACTAATAAGATTTCAAAGAAAATGGGACAGCATCCCTCAGAAGAAAGGTTCTCTTGTTCAGCCAGCAAAGGGAATTCTACAGCATGGTGTATTTCTTCCTCTTTAACAAATAAAAACTCAAAAGAACTTGCAGAAGCCAATGATTTGGTGGACCTGTATATTTTTTAGAATAATAACCATATTACGATTATTTTATTATTTTTATTCAAAGATCATAGTTGCTGATGGTGCTGCAGTGATTTAATATTCTGTCTAAGCCAAAACATAACTTACATGCCTAAATCTCACAAAGTAATTTTTCTGCTCGTATGTATTTTGCTTTTTTAATTTAGATGTACACGTATGTGCAGGTATCAGCGATATAAATGTTTGGATTGTATTCTCTGCTCAGTTTATTGCAGGAGAGCTCATCGTTACCCCCTCCACACCCCCTTCATATTCATTGCAAACTGAAATCCACCCAGATCACAACTGCATACAGGTATCTACTGTAGCTGATATCCATTCCTACTAAGTACCTGTTAAACTACCATTTCACAGAAGGATCTCATTTGCATAAATGTTATCATGCACTTGCTAGTACATACGTACACATCTGGAAGCTTACTGCTTAGTGCAGAGCCTGTCCTGTTTCTATTACATTATCCAGGGTAATAAAGTACAAAGCAGGGTAGTTAAAAGTTTATAGTCATTTGCTACACATAACTGATCAGAGAATTGGAAGAAGAAAGTCTTTGCAGCAATGTTCTTTCATTTTTGCCATTAGTAAAGATCAGTAGATGGAGCTATTGGACTATTGAGAAAAAATGACCACTTTCAGCTTCTGCTTTAGACCATTAGATTAATGAATGCTTTTCAGAATCCCTGTACTCTGCCTGTTATTTTCTTTTCAAATGTTGTGGTGTTTCGTGGAGACATGGACATGTAAAAATCTAGAGAACGTTCAAAGATAGATCACTGAAAATAATACAATTGCTTTCAGTATACCTGGGCATGTGAGCACTGACAGGCAGTGTTAATGGAAGACCCCTGGACTTGACAGAGATGTGTAATACATTGTTTACAGCATTTCCTGCGTTTTGCTTGCTGTTCACAGATAGACCTCAGGCAATAAAAGCTGAAAATCAGAGGCAAAATATTACTGGAGCAACAGAATCAGCCACTAATGGAGAAAATATTAAACAATGCAAACAAAATTTCATTTGTGCACTTTTTCTGTGCATTTTTTTTGTTTGTTGTTGGAATGCTACAAAGATATTTAGTGATTCGTCTGTCAAAGGAATAAAGTATATTTTCTCTGCATTTTCAGTGTGAGTATATGTATTACAGGTTTGGGACCTATTATACAGAATCCTCGGGACCTGGGGCTTTCTGGATAATGGGTCTTTCTGTAATTTGGATCTTCGCACCTTAAGTCTACTAGAAAATCATGTAAACATTAAATAAACCCAATAAGGATTAATTATATCTTATTTGGGATCAAGTACAAGCTACTGTTTTATTATTACAGAGAAAAAGGAAATCATCTTTAAAAATTTGGATTATTGGATTATAATGGGAGAAGGCCTTTCTGGATAATGGTTTTCCGGATAATGGATCCCATATCTGTATAAAAAATATATACAGGTATGGGACCTGTTATCCAGAATGTGTTGGACTTGGAGTTTACCAGATAAGGATTTGACTCTCCATACCTTATATCTACTATGAAACATTTAATTTGAAAATGGTTAAAAGAGGACCTGTATATGAAAGGGGACCGGTTATAGACATAAAACATATATAATAATAACCATTTTCAAATTGAACATGAAATTGAAATTCTTTTATTAAAACATCCATAATGGTTATAAAAGGTACTTAAATATGTCATCTGACAATCATATATTGCTTTCCCCAACTCTGTGCCCATGGTGGAACAGGCAATTACTTTCCATTCAGCACCTTCTAGATGTCATTGCACTCCTCACATTCCCCCTCCCTCTTAACCGTCTAATTTTGTAGCCAATGCATGGGTAGCAGGTCCCTCATTCTGGCACTTAAACAAGACTTTGAGATGATGCATAACTTGTCTTAATAACAGTGTCCACCAAATGACTGCTGCCTGCTTGATGTGATTGTGTAATCCAAAGGCTAAAGGAAACAAGCTTTAAATAATTTATGTAGTATCAGGGCTGGATTTACATAGCGGGTGCCCCTAGACCCACTGACGTTCATTGCCCCCATACTCTGCCCTTTATTCACAAATTTTCATCATCAGGACCGGAGCACTGGGGATTGGTGCATTGGAAATTTAAAGAAATTCGCATCTCCTGCGTATCCCCAGTGTTTCTGAACAAATGTGGGTGTGGCTGGGCAGCATGCCGCCCCCTAAAATTTTGCCACTCTAGGAAATTAGAGATGGTCTTCCTATAATTTGGAGCTTTCTGGAAACAGTTATCCCATACCTGTACTACAAAGTGAGCAGAGTAAATTAAAATGCACAGTGTTACTAAACAATTTTATCACATCTTCTCAATTGATTATCTGGTATGATACTGAAAGATATTTAATCATTGGCCTGCATGTGTTGAATGTACAGTTACAAGGGATATCAGTTTACAAAGGACAATGCAGATTATCAACATTTATGTCCATAGTTGTAATTGCAGTTGAACAATGAATGCAGTTGCTGCAGTGAATACATTCACATCATTCATTTAAGGTATTTGCAACAAAGGATTTTCTTGCACTTGCAAGTATTTGTAGCAATCACAACTGCACCTAGCACACCCTAAAGGTGGTAATTCCAGGAATTCCACTATAGATTGCATCAATAAGCAGACTTGTGCCTGAAGAATCATGCAGTCTCTAGTTGTGTCTGGAAGGGCACAATTTACATATACTGTATATTTGCACATGTTTAAAACATCTGGTGCAATTTTGTCAAATCCCCATTTTGACCACAATTATGCTGGAATTGTTTGGGGCTAATGCAGAATTGCACTTGTGTTTGTAAACTAGTTTACCACTAGTGACTTCTATTTGTTTCCATGCTGCTGGGAGTCAGGACCCCCTGCAGAAACCCCCGGCCATACAATGTATACAAGAACGTACATTTAGGACTAAAAATTGACACTTGGTAGATCACTTCACGGAATGTGTAATACATAAGTATTATACTAAAGGCACTCTGTGATGTCACATAGTTGCCAATGCCAAGTATTCCCAATTTCAATGAAGTCACTTTTTTTATTCCTGAAATTGTCCCTTGATTTTTAAAATTGTCCTTCTGGCAATGTGTATTACTTAAGAAATCAAATTTCACTGAGGGCCTTATAAACACTGGGCAAATTTGCCCCTGTGTAGTAATCCTTGGCAACCAATCACATGCTTGCATTCATTGTTTAGCCAGCAGCTGGCTTAAAAAAGCAACTCACTGACTGGTTGCTAGGGGTTACTGCCCAGTGTTTATAAATGTTTATAAATGAGGTCCAATGTGCTTAAAATGAGAAGCATCCAAAAAAATGCATGTCTGCAATAAATTAGGGCAGTGATCCCCAACCAGTAGCTCGCGAGCAACATGTTGCTCTCCAACCCCTTGGATGTTGCTCCCATTGGCCTCAAAGCAGGTGCTTATTTTTTAATTACTGGCTTAGAGGCAAGTTTTGGTTGTATAAAAAACAGATGTCCTGCCAAACATTCTCTCCTGTAGGCTGCCAGTCCAAATAGGGGCTACCAAAAAGCCAATCAGAGCTCTTATTTGACATCCCCATGGACTTTTTCATGCTTGTGTTGCTCTCCAACTCTTTTTTAAATTTAAATGTGGCTCACGAGCAAAAAAGATTGGGGACCCCTGACTACTAGACATGGTGAAAATTGTTTTCTCTCCTAATTACTTTTGCGGGATGAGCAGAAGTATACAATAGACCAATGGGTCCCACTGGGTTTTTTCCCAGCGCCCCACCGGCCTAATCTGACCCTGGGCATGCCGCCCCTAATATTTTGCTGCCCATAATATTTTGCCGCCGTAGACCTGGGCCTCGCCACAAATCTTGGCCTGATCCTATTGGACCATTTTTAAGCCAATCAGACTCTTAGTAGTTTGCAGTTTTTTTTTTCACTACTCACTGTCCAAAAAACATTTTTAGAGGTTTTTGAGGTATTGATATTTTATTAGGCATTGTTCAGTGGTTTTTGTTATTTGTACTTTTTTATATTTGGATCTGTTAATAACTTTCATGACATTTTTGAGAAAAGATCAATTTAACTATGGTTTCTAAAACCACTAAAAGGTTACCTTTGAAAAAATGGGCCTCCCCATTTTATCTGCTGGTGCTACATATATAAAAGGTGTGCATGGTATCCACGGGGGAGGAGCACCAGAGAGTAATTGGAACAAAAGAGCTCTGTAATAAATCACTGGCAAAAACAAGTGTTAAATATAAGACTCCCTGTTGCGGAGCACAGTGTTCACCTCACAATGCAAGGGGCTCAAGTGATTCTTATAGGGGGACAATTTTGCAGTCCTTGCACTCTTAGCAACTGAGCCCTCCCTCAGTTAATTGTTAATCTGTTGAGCTGGCCTGTTTTCAGAGGCAAACAAATTCAAAAGCAATAAATGTAATGAATTCTAATGCATAATATGAGGCCAACAGTTATTATTATGTATTTATACCACTGATACATTTATGCAGCATTTTTACAGAGAGATCTTCATTCTCATTACACTCAGTCTGCAGCTTACAATTTGAGATCCATATCATATTCACACAAAGAACTATGGTCATTTTCATCAGGAGTCAATTGACCTGTCCGGAGGACAACCTAGCCTCAGATCTGATTTACACTACAACTAGTGAGTTGGATGGCAAACAGACTGTATTTAGTAGGGTGATTATTGCTTAAAATTAATTAAAGCATTTTTTATATTCTGCATCATTGACTCCATTATTGGCTCATGGCCTTTTATATTTTTGGAAAGCACTGTTCTTTATTGACTTACCAGTGCCCTTTTGTGCTAAAACAACATGGATTTAAAAAAATACATATTACATTCATAGATATAAAAAACGGTACACTCTGTTATTATGTTACATATAATTACACTGTATTTTATATTTAGGTATCTTTCACAGCCAGTATTTTTTCGGTCTCCTATCTGAAAGTGTCAGTAATACCTAAATATGAATATCACATACGATGAAGAACACACCCGCTGAGCTTTTGTGGGTTCTAAGACTTTGAAGTTATACGGCATTATGCAGGTATGAGAGTTCTCACAAGGCCCTTTACTATTTTGACACACATTCGATGGAAAACATTGCCATCAGAATTAGATGGAAAGGTATGATTGTGTGTGCAGGGAAGGGAGAAAATATATTTGTGCTATATAAATACATGTTAATAATAATAGTAGATAGATAGATAGATAGATAGATAGATAGATAAAGACAGAGGGTG
>CM044436.1:66181353-66200746 GCA_024363595.1 Xenopus borealis
GTTACCTTTCTATTGAAAGTTTTGAATAGTCTGCTCATCTGCTGTTTTACAAGTTAAACTTTCACGGCTAGCATACACCTATAATCTTGCTGGAGGGCTCAGTTTATAAACCATCATAATAGAGTTGAATTCTGTTTTGCCAGGCTTCTTTGGTTTTGTGGAAATAAAATTGCCTATTTGTAAAGCAATGAAAAGTGCTCCATCAAATCTGAAGGAAAATGAAGTCTTTAATAATGGAATAGAAATTGCATAGAAATAAGGTTACTGAAATCCCATTTATTTTGTACCATTTCAATTATTTCAATAACGTTTTCAACAAGTAAGAACATTTACATGATTTACTTCTTTTGTCAAGAACTACTTTGCCTCCCATAGGAACTGACCATGTCTAAAGTAAATAAAAATAGAATCAAATGAGAAAGGAAGGGGAAACATAGAAACAGTGTTAGAAATTGAGCCCTATGTTGTTTTACATTATTACTGTTTGTTTCATGGGAGTGAATCATTAGGGCAATCAAGAGAATTCTGACATTTTTCTTATCCATAAGTAAGAAAATGCCTATAGTAACCACCAAATGTGTAGGGCTCCCCTTGAGAAAAGTGACTAATGGGGGCTGACTTTAATGAAGTAGCAAATTTGACATGCAGGCAGTATATTTGATTGTCACAAGGCATCTTGTTACCAAAAGGAATATTTAAAGAGTATGATTAGCCAGAGTTTGCATTGGAAATGTCAGCTGATATCCATATTGCAGCTCATGCTAGAATGCAACTTACTCAAGCTAATTATTATGGTTTTATTTTTTGCAATAAGCCAACATCCATTTGTTATTTATTCAGTTTTAGGGACATACATATCATTTCAATTTATTCAGGTGATAATGATGATTAATATGTTCCTGGTCTTGCTAGTGTGGGGAGCATGTTTGGGTGCAAGTGCATTAAAGAGTAGTGTAAAAATGCACAACTGCATTCATTTTTGCCCACAGTTCAAGCTGCAGTAGATGATAATAATGCAAGCATGGGATCCATTATCTGGAAACCCATTATCCAGAAAGCTCCCAATTAAGGAAAGGCCATCTTCCATAGATTTCATTATACTCAAATAATCCAAATTCTGAAAAATGATTTCCTTATTTCTCTGTTGCCTTATACTTGATCCAAACTAAGATATCATTTATCCTTATTGGAAGCAAAACCAGTCTATTGGATTTATTGGATTTACTGGATTTATTTATTGTTTACATGATTAAATAGTAGACCTAAGATATGAAGATCCAGATTACAGTAAGATCCATTATCCAGAAAACTGAGCATTTTGGATAAAATAACATTTAAGTAATAAAAAAAAAAATCTTTGAATTAAATTAATCATTTGGCATAAAAATTACTGTTTCTCTGGTTAAAAGGTTTTTGGGAAGGAACACAAATAGTCATATATATACACATTTAAATATGCACTGGTGAGCAAACATGAGTTGTTTTTTGTTTTGTTCTACTTTTTTATGTAAACCTGCATTTTAACCGTGTTTGATTTTGAATATGGAATTGTATACAACAACAACAAAGAAAGTCAAACAGGCACGCTTGAGGATTAATGTGATTTACAATGAAAACAGATGACTGTGGTTTTTGAATAAATATTTAATCTTCCAACGGGAAATTCTACATGGACCCATTATTAGACACAGAACCAAAGGCAATTTATAGTGCACTATTTGTTTACTGCAAAAGTTCAGGCAATGTGTTCATTTTGATTGAAGACATACAGCTTGACATGACTATATAGGGATTTATGTAGTGCATATGATAGTGCCAACATAATTGTTATAGTCAAGGCCAGTGGCTGATGGGTACAAAGGAATTAACTGTCAAACCCAAGTTTAAGGTTGCTCAGATGGAACTAATACTGGAAGACATTGGTGTATAGCAATACAGTCTAGGTTAGGAGATATATCTATGCAGCAGAATATTTTCCCAGCTGCGCTGAAATACAGCTTTTTAATGCCATTTGTAAGCTCTTGTGTTGGAAACAGCAGGACGTTTTTCTTATGGACAGTTTTTTTCACTGGTTTAAATAGCTGTGCTATGATTATGCAGATTGTTGTATAGTTCTGCTCTCATTTCTAGTGAAGTATTATGTTGTTAATGTCATATAGATATAACATTTTTCAGTAGATGTTAAGTAATTTTGAATAATTCTGCAAATAAATAGTAAAGAATCAGAGTCAATGTAAAATAGCAATAAAAGAAACCAATGTGAGTAGTTATAGTGAGACACAAAAATCTTCAGTGGCAATTTATCGAGGTTTTTACATTTTTTTTAAAATGGTGAGCACAACTTACCTTGTTTGTTATAGTTTATACATAAACTGACTTCCAAGCTATAGTCAGGTGATCCCACTGGTGGCTATTAAAGGGCAACTAAGTTTGGGAGTTTTTACAGCAAGTACTGTTGCAGGTAAAACGTAGTCCCTTTTGTAAAATGTATAATGAAGCAATGGAATTCTTAATGAATCAGATGCAATTTGAGAGTAGGACTGGCCAGATATGGGATGACTTTGACATAGTTGGCCAGTTTAAATATATTGCAATATATGAACAAACAATACCTATTTTTTTTAAAGGGTAAATAATTTTTAGTAGTTTAAGGCACAAAATTTTTCAAAGTGCTTAATATATTGATAATGGGTTGAGTGCAGAGGACCTCTTATATTTGTCTATGTGAATTTTGTGGTCACAACCTCAATGCACCCCCGCAATGTTAATGTTATTAAAAATTATTGGTGAGCACAACTTTCCCTTGTTTGTTATATAACTGTGTCCCTTCTCCTAAGTAAAATAAAGATGACAGCTGCTGGGCTGTAGCACCACACTGTGACGCAGTAAGGAATCACATTTGACAGGGCCGGAACTAGGGTTATGCAAAAGAGGCACCTGCCTAGGCCGCAAAGGTGAAGGGGTGCCAAGCACATACCTCTTCAGGAATGCACAGGACGTCGATCACGGTCTACCAGTCGATCCCCGACATTTTCCTGGTTGATCGCGACCCGCCTGAAGATTCAACTGCACTTCCTGGTTTTGAAGTCAGAAGATGAGACTGATGAGATGTCGTGAGATGAGACTTCAGATGTCAGGGCCAGGCCAAGGCAGGGCGCACACATCAATCTGACATCTATGCTACCCTAAGTGCAAGGATCTTTTACAGAACATTTTGGGAAATGGACCAGCAGATCCCGGCAGTAGATACGGATGTCTACCCTTAATTACCAACCACCCAACTCTTGTCTGTCCCACTGTATGCAGCAACTAGTGAGACGCAGACCACCGTGAAAATGGGACTGGCGACTCCCGTAGAACTGGAACTGGAGTCCCTAACAAACCAGTGTTTTTGGCTGAACCGGCTACAGACTCGTTATTGTGACACTGTCACTGCAGCCCATTTTGGGGAATAATGGTAAATTTGCCCCACAGTATTTGAAACATTTCAGGCCATCAATAAATGATATATTATATTAATATATAATACTATAATATGATATATCATCAGTATATTAGATGTAAAAGGCACAGTGTGCACACAGTTCCCTTGGGGTTTACTCATTGTCTCCCATTGAACTGCCCCTACTCACACATTACCTCCTCCTGAGGCTATGAAAACACATACCGCTCCAGTGCAAAACTACTAGGACTTTCTGATCTAGTAAATGAATTAACTACTTGGGTCCCTTACAAATGATATGGCTACTGTCTTATTGGTGCAGCTGAGCTATGTTTTAAATGAAACACTTCAAATCTATTATGAGAAATATTATTTTGAAGAAGAGCAGTGTACAAATATAATCAGTGTCTGACATTGCTTTTGTACCTAGAAGTGCAAAACATTGCACATGAACTTGTAGGCAAATTGATATGATGTCTGCGCTTCATCAATTGCTGAGGCTTAGGTAGTGTGAAACATCAGTACCTTTTCTATATTTACTTCAAAAATTGTTCTTGAGAGTAATATTTCTTCGGCCACCTGCTATTCTAGAGCTTTTGAACATGGAAAGAAAAGCTTTTATGACAAATGGAAATGTCCCAGTGTGTATGTTAATCCCTTATAAGCAGACCAAGCGTTCCTATGATTTCTCTTCCTGCGCTGCACTAGATTGAGAGCTACTGAGGACTAACACCATGGGAAAAAGCACATTTAAGTTTTCAAAATATAAAAAAAAAAAAACAGAAAACAGTGAGCTCATCTGGCTGTCAGAAGCATGGGAATGATTTTTTTGAAAAATGTCAGAACCAGTAGTTCATTTCTCTGAAGACATATTTTCCTTAAGCCGTTGTCACACTATCTGTAATGTTTGGTCCAAAGGGAAAAATGGATGGGAGATTTATCTTGTTACAGTCATCAGTGGCTGCAGTGTACCAAGTTATATATCTGGAAAGTGACATGCTAATCTGTTACACTTTACTTTCTGTAAACAATTATTATCTGATGGTGAGGGATGACTAAATATATGCAGATTGGCCTTGATTTGTATAGGATTTGCATTGCAAATAATCAGCACTTTTTTCCCAATGTAAAATTCCATTGAATCAGACATATATATGTACATAGAAGCACATCATTATGAGTCATAGCCAGAACGGCCAATCATCTTTAAGAATATTTGCAAATCAAAAGGCAATTCCCCAGTTGCTGGGATAAGTCAAGTCGATTCATTCAGATGTAATGTTGGTATGTTTCTGATCTTCTTTCATTCTTCTCGGGAATATGTGGCCAGTCCGACATCACTGTCCAAGCTTATATATATTTATAGTGCGGCTATATGGTGGGTGTATAATTTAGTTTTACAACATGCACATACATACATGTACATACATAGTCATGTAGATCTATGACACAACTGTCCAAAATTTAGTGAATTGGTGGTTCTTGAACTAAAATGTCAACTGGCAGATATACCAAGGTATTCATGCTTGAGTGGTGGTATGCATCTGTCTGCAAAACCGTTTAATAGACTAGGTAGCATGACAACCTTGTTAGCATGTTCCACTAGCACAATGTAAATATGATAAAATATACATAACATATGTATATAACATGGGATAGACTGATAAGTAAATATAAACAATATATGAAATATAAACAATGCTATGAATTCTCTGTGAGTTGTTTTGTGATTTCACCATATAAACACGTGCGTTCTAATAGCCTTTATAATAGCACTGTTATTATAGGGTATCTTCCTGCACCTAAAAGATGTAATCCTCATATTCATAACGGAGACATCATTAATCAGCTTTGTGCGTTACCATTTGGTGGCCTAATAATTTAACGGGGATGTTTACCTTAAAGTAAACTTTTAGAATGTTATAGAATGGCTAATTTCAAGCAACTTTAAATTGGCATTTATTTTTTCCTTTTTATAGTTTTTCAATTATTTCTTATTATGCTTTCCATCTTTCAAATGGGGTTTATAACCCCTTTAATCATAAAAACTAAAACTGTATTCTGATAATCTGTGAGGATTTGTTTTCACTAAAGGCTTGATCAGAGATAAAGTTCACTTCTGACTAAAATAAAGTGCTGTAATATAAACACTACAACTTGCAGGTCACAAATGACCCTGTAGACCTCATTTACACATCCATTTGAATGATCCCTTGTTGCTTTCTGCCTCCCAGTTACTCCTGCCTTCCTAATTCAAGGACAGCTACTTCAGCAACTCAAGATATTGTACCATGTTCCAATTCCTGGTGTGCACAGCTTTACTCTGTTCTGCCAAAAAATTGCACGTAGGAATAATTCATATCTACCTGCAGAGTTCTTAATTCTTTGTCTGTGAATACACAATCCATTCTCCAGAAATCCTTTTGTCAAGCACCCACTCCAATCAAAGAGTTGTGAGAATGTTGTGAATATCTTCTATTTCAAACAGCATATCTAACAGCACACAAAAGGAAAACCTTCATTTGATCTGAAAAGTTGTTTGCAGCTGTTATGTATTATAATACTCCAAAAGAGTTGCTGTATGATTTGTTGCAGTTTGCTATTTTATGTGAAATCTTTGTATTGTACATTGAATTCATTCTATTAACTTCTGGCAGATAGCAAAGTATTGAATGTCTTTTTTTAGCAAGTGGCAAAATACAAGGCTATTGCTATACAGAGTTGATTCAGGTATTTGTCCCTCCTTTGAGGCATACTGTAGACAGCTAAACATGGGTTTATTTTATTTATTTTGTCCTTCCTCACATACATTAATGTTCGCAAAAGCTCACTATGAAATGCTCGCACTGATGAATTCATACTAGCAAAACTTTGCCAGTGTTCGGCTGGCGAGACGTGCATTTTAGCGTATTGGTTGCAAATTTGTTGCTGGCAAAGTGTGGCAAAGCCTTCACAGGCGAAAATTCACCCTTTAGTGAATTTGCTTCAAAGTGTGGATGAAGAACAAGTAAATGAATTGCTATAGCTGCGCATTCATATAAACATTTACATAAATGAAAGATGCACTGGACTGTAATCCAACATGCTGTATGTACATAAGTACATTCTGAAGATGTGGAAGCTGGTGATTTTCTTTATGCTATTAACCCAAAATTTTGAAGGCACAGTAGTTGTGCATACTCTGTAATGTGATTTATTATGCATGCACTTTGATGTGCATAGGACACGGTTAACTGAAAATATTTGGTGCTCTGGTTCTGGTTCTCTGCATCAAACAAATGTCTGTGCCTGATTCTTTAGGTGCAAGTTTGCTCAATTCAAGCAGGCTGCCATGGGAAACCTGGAGTTACCCCAACTTTTGGGGGTGGTGTTAACGTCAGGTTTCACACAAGAAGGTGTGGGACAGAAGTAGCAACTATGCAGAAGTGCACATATTATGAAAAAATATTTGTTGTGCACTGTATAGATAGCCTCCAGAACATTAATTGCAATGATGCTTTCAGAACATGAAGATGCAATCAAAAAATATTTTTTTTGTTCAAACTTAATATGTTTTAGAAATGTGAAAAACTGTAAGCATCTTTAGTGATTTGCCCAATAAAATGATGCAGTGTAATACTGTCTTCTAAACCATATTAAATTGTGAAATATAACTTCTCATTCTTAATTGTGAGAAGTTTTAATATGCTAGAAGACCTTATGTGGACATATTTAAATTGGTTTGAAAAAAGACAAAGTCCATCAGGTTCAACCCCTCCAAATTAAAACCCAGCATACACACACCCCTACACTCTTTCACACAAACCATATATGCCCATAACTATACTGTAGAGTTCAAAATAGCCTTTGATATTATGTCTGTCCAAAAAATCATCCAAGCCTCTTTCGAAAGAACAGAATCAGCCATCACAACATCACCCGGCAGTGCATTCCACAACCTCACTGTCCTCACTGTGAAGAACCACCTACTCTGCTTCAAATGAAAGTCCCTTTCTTCTAGTCTGAAGGGGTGGCCACGGGTGTGGTGATCCTCTTTATGGGTAAAAAGGTCCCCTGATATTTGTCTATAATGTCCTCTAATGTATTTGTAAAGTGTAATCTTGTCCCCTTGCAAGTGCCTTTTTTCCAGAGAAAACAACCCCAACTGGACAGTCTACCCTCATAATTTAAGTCTTCCATCCCTCTAACCAGTTTAGTTGCACGCCTCTGCACTCTCTCCAGCTCATTTACATCCCTCCTAAGGACTGGAGTCCAAAACTGCACTGCATACTCCAGATGAGGCCTTACTAGGGATCTATAAAGAGGTATAATTATGTTTTCATCCCTTGAGTTTATGCCCTTTTTTATGCAAGACAGAACTTTATTTGCTTTAGTAGCTACAGAATGACACTGCCCAGAATTAGACTAATTGTTATCTATAAAAAACCCAATGTTTGAGTTTATGTTAAAGCTATAACATATCCTAAGCAATGATAATCATAATGGCAAATACAGTTTGGTGTGCTGCAACATTTCACACAAGTATTACTGTATATCTTAAACTGTGAACAGTTTGCCCTTTATTTTCCACACACTCATTTTCCCATGGTAGCAATACCTTTCAAAATATACTTAATGAAACTCCTTTACTGCTTCTGAGGGATGGAGCCCACTGCAAGTTTAGACAGCCATGTCTTCCAGGGCTCCTCGTATCAGGCTGCAAACTCAACCATCCAATATTAATAATATCTAATATCTATTTGCAGAGAGAAATTAAGGACAACATAAACTGGTGATTATCAAAACTATTTTAATCCCATATTTTAGACCCATATTCCAAAACACTGGTACTCAAAGCAGCAGCCTACAGTATGGGATTGCATCTCAGAAACCCACTAAATTAATCTAAATATACTGGTAAAATGACATCAATAATAGAGTCACTACTATATCTAAAACCTTATAATATGTGAGAGCTTGCTACTTTAACTGTGGGGCAGTTTGATGACATAGACCCATAAATCTGGCTTAGCACGAAATGGAGGCCTACCTGCTGGCTCCATAATCACAAGTGGAAAGAAGCCCAGTAACAGTAAGCAACTGGTAAATGTTTATTAATTCTTTGCATCTGTATAAACGTTTTCAGGATATTGAAATCACAGTTAACAACTCCAGGCCTCTGAAACTCCTAAAGGGGTTGTCTACCTTCTAAACATTTTTTCACTCTCATTGTTTTCTAATAGTTCCTAAGAAATGTGTTTTTCAATTGCTTTTCTATTTTTTTTCCCAATATTAAAATTTAGCATTTCATTTTTCAACTGTTACTGAGCTCTACTGGGCTTAATTATTAAAGGCATACTGGCACAATAGTTGCTAACATTCGACATATGCTGCCAAAACTTGTATCGTCCAAGTGCACTTTTAAACAAAATAAACAATCCTGCAAGCAGCCAGAAAAGTGTCTCTATAGCTATCAGCATAATATCAACTGCTAAATATAGCATAATAGTATATATTTAAACCAATGACATTCCTACAAATTTTTACCTAAAAGACAAAGGAGCAGTTCTCTACCATCATAGATGAGTCATGTTAAAGGTCACTTTAAAGGGGAATTAGGAAATATTTGTTTATGAAGTTAGTGAAGCAACATAAAATGCACTTACACATCACTTACACTATATGAATTATTCAAATCTTTATTTTTTCACATTTTGATTTTTTTCTATGTTGAAATTCACATTCACAACAGACAGGGAATTGCCATTTTGTGGACACTGTTATTAAGGAAAAGTTTATATCATGCCAAAATCACGTGACAGAACGGGGGGACCTAAAGCCCATACCTACGCATTGGCTACACAATTAGATGGAATGTGAGGGAGTGCAATAACATTTAGGAAGTACAGAATGGAAAGTGAAAGTTATTTCTTTCCCAACCTATATTCCTAAAGCTGGCCATAGCTGTAAAAACAAAGATTTGTGCTATTTATGGATCATGTGTGGTGTGTCAGACATTTTTGTTCCATAGTAATCAGTAGTTTGGTCACTCAGACAGGTTAAAAGATTTATATCAGCTCCTGAAAAGATCTCTGTTTGATATTTTATATGGGTTTATAACATATAGGAATGTTTAAATAGAAAATGTTAGGGGTTTATGTTTAATTTGGACTCTCGTTATACAGCTTTAACATCTGGATGACAGGCCCATTTTAACTCAGGTACCAGGTAGCCGACATGCAGCATGAACGAAGCAGTTTCAGTAAGGCATCAGTAAATTATGATTATTATTGAGTGGATGAAGCACACACCAGTGCAGTACTTTTGTGCAAACTATTTTATTTTAGCACATTGTGTTTCAAATCACACAGGACCCTTCATCTGCTCAGTTCAAGTATGGCTCAAGCATGATGGAACAAGTGGATTATATATTCTGTGAAGGTTCTCATTCATCCAGGTCATGGTATAATATAAGTCAAATTAACTGGACTTGCTGTTTTTTGTGTCTCTTGAAGACGTTTTCACCCAACTGGCACCTCAATTTCTAAATTAAAACATCTTCAAGTATTATATAAACAGAGCATAAGTGTGAGTATGTGTTAGCAAAACCTTTAAGTTTGTACAAATTGTAAATACTTTACCTACAGGACTTTCTCACAAGTAAGATAAGGTATAACTGGTTATACCATTTACTTGAAATATCTATTTTCAGGGTGACAGCCTTTGCCTGACTCCATTGTCCTTATCATTATAAAAACACATTTATCATGTAATGACTTTAACAAGTTAATACTTTGACCTATGAAATGTCATTCTTAAATAAGGACACATAAAAACTCTTGTGCATCCTAGGGAGCAGCAGTGTGTATCTGCCATAGTGTGCACATTGACATTCTTATGTGTACTTGTTTCACTTTACCCCATGGCGCATGTACTGATGCTGCCAACCTTCCTGACACATGGCACATGTCCCAACGCTAACTATTTCAAGCTATTGCACTACATTGCCTGGTTGTCTAGGACACTTAGCCTGTACTTAGATTGATTACCCAGACTGACCCTAGTCTGACTTAATCCCTAGATCTTCCATTGCCTTTGGCCTGATCTCCCCGCTCCTAAACCAGTGCAACATACCTCTAACCAGGATCAGTTTGTTTTCTCTACCTGTCTCTTGCTTGTTATTGCTATTGCCAATGTCAGCAGCTACTCCTCAATTCGCTTGCTGCCTTTCTAAGATCAGGTGTTTTTAATTTTTTTATACAGATCTTTTTTCTGGCACTTTCTTTTTTTTGTCTGGAGAAACCGTTTGCATTGCAAAATTCCCTCATCAAACAGTACTGGGAAAAAAAGTGCATTTATCCCTACATGGCAATACCGATATGGGACCTGGTATCCAGAATGTTTGAGACCTGGGGCTTTGGATTTTTCCATAATTTGGTTCTTTATACCTTTAGTCTACAAGAAAATAATGTAAACATTATATAAACCCAATAGGTTGGGTCTGTCTCCACTAAGGATTCATTATACCTTAGTTATGAACGTGTATAAGGTACTGTTTTATTATTACAGACAACAAGGAAATCATTTTAAAGATTTGGATTATTTGAATAAAATGGAGTCTATGGGAGACGGCCATTCCATAATTTGGAGCTTTCCAGATAACAGGTGTCTGGATAATAGATCCAATACCTGTAAATGTATAATCATACAGGGAAATTTCGAGAAAAACTTTATAATTTCTGAAAGCATTATATTATAATCCTCAAGTGTAGAATCTTGACCCACACACACAGAAGGTTTTGGTTGTATGCTTTATTGAACAGATTGTAGAAACAACACAAACAATATAAAAAGCAGTATCCAAACATATAATAACAGTGACTTTCACATTATAGCCTCATATATTTAGGTCTCAAAATCTTTCAGATATGCAGGAGGTTTTCTACCAGTTCTCACTGGGTATCTGTTGGTGAGCACAGGTGGCTGTGATCTGTTATCATCTTCAGAGCTCCTCCCTGTAGAGCAGTCATTGCTGGTTTCAGCATTCTCTTGAAATAGCATTTGCAAAGGCAAACTATCATCTTCATCCTCAGTGCCAGATGGTTCTCTATTCTGTTCAGGAATCCTTTTGAAATAGGAGGCATTTCAAGAGACTACTACGCTGATGATTTTCTGCAGTCACCATAGAGCCCTTGATACCTGTAACGGTATATGATTGTGTATCATACAAAGGATCCAGTTTGTGCCTTCTCTGTTTCTTACAGAGGACTCTGTCTCCCACTGCGAAACCAGAAGGTCTGGCATTATGATGGTTGTCAGAATATGCCTTCAGATGTAGTTGTATTTCGCTGGCATCTTTGGGAGCACTTGCCTCATGAATGGATGTGACCTTTCTGGGGTCTGCAGATATACCTTCTGCTGAGAAAATAAAGCCATATAATTCAAGCTGAGTTTTGTTAAACTCGCATTTGTTGCAGTTCAAAGTTAAACTGCTAGCATGGAGTCTTTTAAGCACTGCAGTTACATTATTATCATGTTCCTTCTGAGTTGCCCCAGTTTCATCAATGAAATTGAAAGTCCAGACAAAGATTGCTGTACTGTATTCTGGAATACCTCAGCAGCAGAAGATACACCGAAACTCAGACATTTGTATCTCCACAGCCAGTGTGTGTAGAAAATGTTGTAATATATCCACTATCTGGATGCAGTTTGAGTTCATGGTAGCCTGCTTTTAGGTCCAATTTTGAAAATATTTTAGCCTGGTTTAAGGCATGAATAATATCATCTATGAGTGGAGTGATGTGATGCTCTCTCATAATTGCAGTTTTAGCTTGTTGCATATCTATGCAGATACGGACACAATCAGGGTCTTTGGATTTCGGTGCTGTAACTATTGCTTTTCCAATGAGATTCATATCAGAACTTGAATCTATCATAGCAGTAATTGTAATATTGTCAAGGAGAATGATGTTGCCCTGGGTGGTGGCCATAAATATATAGTCATTTTCATCACTGAAAGTCTCAGGTTTCATCAATGTGTGGGGTGTGACTTTATTCACATTCTTTTGCTGCACTTTAGTGGAAAAATGTGATTCGCTATTTTTAAACAGCTTTGCCCTGCACTGTTTTGCAAAATGATTAATTTTGCCATAGGCTCTGCATTTCTGGCCTTTTGCTAGACACATTCCTGTATGTGGGTAAGAGCCATCACAGTTATTACATATAGTTTGTGGTTTCTGATTATGTTTGGTATAGTGTGCAGTGGTATATGTTTCAGTCATCTTATTTACAGCAAACTGATCAGTAGTGGATTTGTTTACAGGCAGCTTGTTTATCAGATATCTCTGCCAATCTCTGAAGAGATTGCCATAGTCTATTAAGGTTCTTAGAGACAACTCAGATTTACTCAGTGCATATCTGGAAGAGGTGCAGTTTTGTATTATTTAGACTTTTATTTCCTCATCAGTACTAGAGAAATCACAATATTTGGCCAGCAAACATAATCTGGTGTGCTAGGCATCCAGAGTTTCTTCTAACTGCTGTGTTGCTTGTCTGAATAGATTTCAAACTGTGTATTCCTCTTAGGGTTAACTTATGTAGTTAGTTTCACTTTCACTTCTGTGTATGTGTCAGTGGGTTCAGCTAGTGTGTCCCAGTGTGCCCACCACAGATGTGTCATCTGTGGTGGGCAAATTATTTGAAGGTGTGTTAAGGGATCACATTCAAAGTTTTCCCTAGTGAATGGCATTATGAGCAGCAATCAGCATGGCTTTATGAAGGATAGCTCATGTCAGACAAATTTGATTGCTTTTTTATGATGAGGTAAGCAAGATGCTGGACAGTGGGGGGCAGTAGATGTGATCTATTTGGATTTTGCCAAAGTGTTTGATACCGTGCTCCACAAATGGCTGCTTTCTAAACTAAGGTCTGTTGGTCTTAATGAAGTCGTTTGCACATGGATAGGGAACTGGCTACAGGATCGGGTACGGAGGGTGGTTGTTAATGGTTCATTCTCTACTTGGAGTAAGGTTCTTGGTGGGGTCCCTCAGGGCTCGGTATTGGGTCCACTTTTATTTGACTTGTTCATTAATGACTTAAGCTCCCCATAGACACAACAATCTTTCCCTGCCGAACGACCGCTCTTAGGGAAGTCCGACCAATTAATCCGACCCTTAATGGGACTGCACTAGGCAAATCTATTATGGAAAAGGACCTTGGAGTCCTTGTAGTTGATAAACTTGGCTGTAGCAAGCAATGCCAGTCAGCAGCATCAAGGGCAAATAAGGTCTTGAGCTGTATTAAAAGGGGCATAGAATCACGGGAGGAGGGGGTCATTCTTCCACTTTATAGAGCACTTGTAAGGCCACATCTAGAATATACCGTACAGTTTTGGTCTCCAACACTTAAACAGGACATTATTGTATTAGAGAGGGTACAGAGAAGGGCAAATAAGATTGTAAAAGGTATGGAAAATCTTAGCTATGAGGAAAGACTGGGCAAATTGGGGATGTTCCCGCTGGAGAAGAGACGCTTAAGGCAGGGGTGTCCAAACTTGGCCCTCCAGCTGTTAAGGAACTACAATGCATTTGCCTGACTGTGGCTGTCAGACTCCTTCATATTTTAGCCTGCTTCCCAGAACCCCCCCCCCCACCACCACGCAGGCTCATTGCCCAATCTGCTTTATTCTACCCTTTTGTCAGGTTCCTGATATTGATTTGTTTTGGTTCTTGTGATCTTGTCCTGAACCTGTTCCTGATATGGTTGCATGTTCCTGATCCTGAACATATTTCCCCTGATTCCTTGCTCCGGCCTTGTAAGTCCTGCTCCTGTCTTTGTTCCTCATTGTCTGATCTCCTTCCTTTTTTTTTTTTTTTTACCTTGGCCTGGTTTCCTGACTCTGCTAGTCTTTTGCCTGCCCTTGACGTTCAGCCTGTTTAATGGAATTATGGATTCCTGCTGTCAGGCCCTGACCCTTTGGCCTGTTTAAGGACTTGTTTTCTGCCTGCACTCATTTGTGCTCATCTGCAGAGGTGTGTACCAGTTTTTACTTTCTTAAAACTGTTACACCGCACACTGGCTCCTGGCACCAGCACCATTCAATACAGTATTCAAACACAAGAGATACAATAAACTGTAAAGTGATAAGCTGTTGGTATATGGGAGATATAATATCGAATATTTTAATTCAATCTAAACTGATTCCCAATTTGGTAGCTTGATCCAGGTGAAGTAGGTGGTCATATAAAAATCTAAAGGGGAAGTATTTGACCATCGAATATTTGAATTTTCGAATAAAATTTTATCATCCGAATTCAAATATTCGATGGTCGAATTTGCCTAATTTGCATATTCGAAGATTTGAATTTAAATTAACTTCGAATTATTCATGTGAAGTTTGTAAATCTGCCCCTAAGTATTAAAACTGTAGCGAAGGTTGATGGATAATGTAGCGTTGTACCCTACAAAGTGATCCGGAAAAAAATCCAGACACTAGATGGTGTTATGAGTAATAAAAGTATAAAGCATTAAAGTACACAAAGTACTAGAAACACACACATTGATTTCCATATTTTTATTTTGTATCATTTGTGAGGACTTGGTTACGTTGAAACAATTTGTTATATACATAACTGTAAAATCACAAACAATAAGATATACAAACAAGAATTTGCCCATCCTTGTTTTTACCAATGATCTGTACTATGCTTGAAACATATGTGGAGCAGAAATGGGAGTGGAAAGCTGCTACCATCGCAAGGATTCAAACAGATTCTGCTTGAGTTGTCAGAAGTGTCAGCTTTGATAAACATGTCAATGACTGTCAGGAAAATCTCTGACAACTTTTTCAAAAGTCTCCAAGTAGTTTAAACTGCTGGGAATAATTCTTGATTCCCAAAGTCATTCTATTATAAATCAGATCCAGTTACTAAATACAGTTTAGATCCAGTTACTAAAAAAATGGCCCGATATTGGAACATGTAAGGGGTTGGTTCTAGCCTGGTATTTGGCCAAATTTTGTGTTGAGGATTTAGCATTTGTCTGAATTCAAAAATAAGTTTTACTGCATTTCTTATTAAAGTGGGCAGTTTAAACCATTAATGAGAGCAATGCATCTTACATACAATGCCATAGATCTAATATTCTGAATATAAGTCTATAATCTCTGTCCCAGTTAATTATGTGACTACAAGCATCCCTCCTTTTCATAGTTTTATACATTAGCTTTTGAATGGCAAAACATCTTTACATTGCAAATGGGGTGTATTTTTATTATTATATAAGATAATAATAAGATTATATGTTAAGGTTCACAAAATATAACTATATTCCTATAAGCACAAGACTCCATCTAGTTGGTTTAAGAGAATAAAAAATGCTGTATATAAAATGGTGTTGTGATCTACTGCATCACACAGCAGTTCCCTTCCATAAGGAGATGTATTTTGCATAAGCTTTAAATAATTCGGACATGGCAATAAATAAACAAAAGGAAAAGAGCAGATTCATAAAAAAAAAAAAAAAAATCAAAATTTTTTAATTCATTGCCACATGTGACCTTGAATTAAGATGTGTCAAAAGATTATAGATCTATGTTGCCTAACACAACATTTTTTTTGGTGTGAATTATTCAAAAAGAGGTAACTCATGGTGAACAGTTAGGTGATATTTTTACAAATAGAAAGAACATAAATGTATAATGAAGTATGCTTGCAGAGTCATACAAATAATTAATATTTCTTATTCAAGTGAAACTACAAATTAAACACAAGGCAACAAATAGTCTAATGTCAAGTCTTACAGAATAGTCTGTTATGTGAGTGTCAGTGATACAGTTGCTTTTCCCTTTGCTTTGAGTCAGAGTGAGTATTAAGAAACTACCATTAAAGGGCAAGACTTTTTAATACATATTTTTATAAATAATAAAAACATCTGCACCGCTGGCATATCTTCTCAGTGTTCATCCCTTTCTGTGGGCACTATTGATTTTGGTGAATAGGTCATGCCCCAGTAGCTCCCCATCTTCTGTTCTGCTGATTCAATGCACATGTTCTGTGCTGCTGCCACTTCCTGAGCTTAGGGACCCACTCACAATATACAGTACACATAGAATAGAAATGTCACAATATAAGACTGATTAGTAATTAATACAGGTAATTACTACACGCACGCATAGGAACTAGTGCAATTAGCATCAAAGTTTAAAATCAGCCTTGTAGAATCAGTTTATTTTACAGACAAACCGAATTTTCTGCTGAATAATTTGTGATGACCCCTAAGCTTAGCTTCTCAACAGCTGCTCAGAGCCCACTGAGCATGTGAGTGTCACAGACACTTTCCAAGATGGTGACCCCCTTGTGACAAGTTTGAATCCTGGATCATTGCTGCTATTGACAAGCTGAAACCCACTAGGTGGGTACAATAAGTTCAGTATATAAAACATGGCATTTTTACCTCTATTCATTTTTAGGGTTTAGTTGTCCTCTAACATTTCTTCTCAAAATAATTCCTGAACAATACATTCAGATGGATTTCCTTTGCTAAATGTATCTCTTATTTCCCTAGAGGTAGTTTCTGATGAGACTTCTGAACTTTGGCAGACCCCTGTGTCCATTCCTGCAAAGTTCCCTTGGAAGAGGTAGAGCATGTGTTATAGTGGCCTAAAACAGGCAGCCTCAGCTTGGTCAATGGCTGTAGCCATGTGTTCTTAAAAGAGGAAGATAGCCCTACAGCTGCTTTGTCACACCTGCCTTTGGAACGCATTTCAGCAATCAATTGAGTGATGCCTAGGAGACCTGGACAATTAAATCATCCTGTCTGTATGACACAGTTACCTTTCTCAGATGGATGAGAAATATCTCCATCGATTTTGTGCAGGGTAAACCGCAACACTTTAGAGACCTTCGAGCAGAAGTTTAAATTCCCAAATTCTGATTTACACAGCCTATGCCACCCCTTTAATGAGGTCATTGAGGGGAGGCTCTCGAGGCTGGAGGTTGTGTAGTCCAAGAAATATGATAGAAAACAATGCCTACAACTGCTTATGACAGCCCAGAGTGTGGCCCTCAGGAAGAAGCATAAATTAATTACAGTTATGTCAAGTTATCCATTTATTGGCAGTCACAGGAACAACTATCGACTATATTACAATGCCAACTATGTTGCCATTGTGTGATATTTTTTATGACTGTTATGTATTAATATATTTTTGTTTAAACATTTACTACAAATGCCTGTTTAAGTGTTGTCTCTCTAATTGGCAGAATCTTGGTGGAAATGTGGCTGTACCTACTGTATAATGTATACTTCCAGGAAGGGAAGATGGTAAAGACAGCAGAGGAAGTGATTGGCAAGTACATAGTAGGGGTAGAAGTTATGTTCTTATATATCAAATGCTGAATACTGCTGTGGCGGACACATGAGTTGGACACACATTGACACAATCAAGACTCTTGTTTAAGGGTCTTGATTGTGTCAATGTGTGTCAATGAGTCTGGGTCTATTTTATGTCCATAAACTTTCCAGATAATCTTCTGTGAAGACTGACTACACAATGATAAACTGAAAATAATTGTTTTAAACATTAGTAAAGAAGCTTTTGGGGAAAAAAGCAAGAACAAATCTTCTACAATTAAATTTGTATACTATTGTAGTTTGGAATTCATATTTGGTGGGCGGGTGTCTATAAAGTAAAACAACTGTATTTTTCCTTTATGCATGGATACTGATCTAAACTGAAAGACCAATTCAGATAATCATGCACTGACATGTTCCACATAAAATAGTGCCTAAAGTATAACAGCCAATTATTTTAATGGCCTTAGCAGAATCTGGGCCAACTAATGCAAACCACTGAGGATGTTGGAGAACCATCTGAGAAATTCTGTGCCTTGGAGACATTACACAAAGTCATAAATGTAACTAAGGAAGCTAGGGACATCAGGGGTTTCTATCTTATTTCCATATAGAGTGAATTTTCAATTCTCAAATGAATGTATAAGTATGCAGGACATAGATTTTAACAAAAATACTCAATTGTACTGCAATCTAATAAGGCAGTGTTTGGCCAAAAATATAAAAAATTGTATGTGTAACATATATTATCATTAGAACCTAGCAATAATAAAAAAATAACAAAAAAATCAAAAAATTTATTTTTCTACCAAACACAGAAATTGTCTCTTGGCTTCAACAAATTAATTATTGTTCTACTGACAGATATCCAAGCCAGAAAGGCCAGAGAGCGCATGAATACAACCAAACTCTTGTTAATATTGCAGTCATAACACTCATATAAGTACAGTACAGGAAAAATAAAGTTTTGAAACCCATATCCTTTAATACAAGGGGAGGAAGCATCTAACTGTTCTGGATTTATATTCATATTTCAAAGTTGCCAATTTAGACTCAGAATTTTATTACAGTAACACAAAGTTACACAGCAGCTGCAAGGATACAGCATATTCCATGGCAATTGTGCTTCAAATCCATTACAATACTTGTAAGCTGATATTTAGTTCTGGTTCAGCTAAATCAAAGTGAAAATGTTCCACTGCTTATGAATGTGACTTATTTGGATCACCTGGTTTTATTGGTTTAGCTAGGGTAGGGATTAACCAAATCTTCTATGTTGGGATTTGGACAAACCCTGAATCTTTTATAAAATATTTTATAAACTTTTTGGATGAATCCCTAATCTTTCATAAAGGATTTGGGCAAATACTGAAATGAATCTGAACCCTAATTTGCATATGCATAACATTTGTAACTAGCTTGTTCACATGACCAAAAGTCACGTAATTTTAAAGGTTTGGAAATCCAAATCCTACTGAAAAAGGGAAACAGCTCAAATAGCTGATAATAGATTATATAGATATACATTAAGGGGGGTGCAATGAGGCTGCCTTAAATATACTAAAATACTTTATAGAAAAGTCATTGTTTATATATATATATATATATATATATATATAT
>CM044436.1:66202570-66240133 GCA_024363595.1 Xenopus borealis
CAGGGATACAGGAAAGTACACAAGTGAGTGCTTAAATCACCACAAAATGGCGCCATAAGTGCAAACAAAAAGATTGTGTAGGGTAAGTGAGATTAAAAGCCACGCATAAAAGTATGGTAATGCCTACATTGAACCCCATCAGTTTAAATGTGCCCCAACAATAATATGCTAAGTGTCTAATGTACGGCCCTCTTATCAGTAAAAGGGAAAACAGTCCAGTGTTGCGGTCCTGCAGAGGTGGATTGGGACTTACCGAATCTCCCAGTGGTATCATTGAGATAGCATTGTGAAACTCGTGTCATCTGCCCAAATGTCAGTATTCCGTTGCCATGTTCCAGAGTACGTGTAGCAACCCTGGTGGAGGTCATCGTCCAATCAATGTGGAGCAACAAAGTGTCAAAAAGAGTAACCAAAAAAGTGTTACTAAATGAAAAAATAGAAATTACAAGATTGCATATATATCCGAGCATGACACACTAGGCAGACAGGGAAACAGGGGAAAGTTGTGCTCACCACTAATTTTTTAAAACATTAGGCAGGGGTGCAATGAGGCTGTCACTGCAAAATACATATAGACAAATACAAGAGGTCCTCTGCACTCAATCCATTATCAATATATTTAAGACATTGAGACATTTTGTGCATACAGCTACTAAAAAATGCTTTACCCTTTAAACAAAACAGGGATTGTTTGTCCATATATTGCAAAATATTTAAGCTGGCCAACTACGTCAAAGTCATCCCATATCTGCCCAGTCCTACTCACAAATTGCATCTGATTCATTAAGAATTCTATTGCTTCATTATACATTTTACAAAGGGACTACGTATTACATACTTTTTTTATTTATATACTGTATAATAAAAAAACAATAGCTTCTATATGAAGCATAGGACTGTCTAATTTCTTTCTTATTTGGAAACAGATGAGCTTGGCTATTGCATATGATCACTGAGACTTATTTAGAATGTTGGAACTTCAATAACTTGTTATGTGGGCATGCCAAGGAACAGCTGGCATAAAATTGTAATAATCCTTCTATATCCTTCAGTTAATGCTGTACTTCATAAGCTAATTAACCCTCTCTACGAAAAGCTCCCTAGATGCAAAACTGCATTGTTTCTCCTACACATATCCTATTCAAGCAATGCATTATTATAGTGAATAATGTCTTGTTATTCATAAAAATTTTAGACTTTTCTGTTTCTGGATAACATTATATTTCTCTATGCAATATGTCAACAACATTTGGTTAAATGCACTGGCTTAATCAGCGCTGCTTTTGCTTGTGATATTCTACATAACATTTCATGAAATATGACAAAAGAATAATAAAAAACATCTTAAGGTAGGGGTAAATTATCTTAAGTTACATAATATAGAACAAAAGCTCAGACTCAAACTTTTATAACAATAGCCAACTCTTTAGGCAAATGGAGAGTTTAAGATAACAATGAAACAGATGGTCTTGAAGGGAATATTCTTTTACCTCTGTTTAAATAATATGATGAGAAATTGAAGACAAAAAGTACATTGTTATGCCACCATTCCAAAGTAACTACAGAGAATTGGGAATTGTAACCATGGTAACTGTGACTTGCTTAGATTACTGAATTTAGGCAAATGTTTAGACTTTCTGGGAGCAGAGTGCCCTAGAAAGAAATAAAACAAAGGAACTAAAACATATTTTTATACATCCAAAAATATACTGTATAAAATATGAGTCTATATATCTTCCATATTTGTTATACTTGGAAGATTGCTAATGTTCTCTTTAAATTATAGTTTAGCTAGATATTAATAGATTACATGTAATTTTGATATGCATAGTTGCTTCATACTTAGCATTTGCACTTCATGGTAAAATATTAAATTTTAGCATACATCTAAAAAACATTACTGCAAATATTGAATTGAAGAATTGGCTTAATATTCAGCCGAACCCCAACAATTTTTAGTCTGAACTAAATAAGAATGCCTACTGTGATTCTACCACACTGGACAACTGAATGTGACTTATTTGAGCAAGAAAAAAAATGCAATTTGGGGTGTGGGGTCAGTTCAGTATTTGGAAGACACTTTTGTGGATGATTTGGCATTCAGCCAAATCTAAAGACAATGGATTTGGTGTATCCATAGTAAAAATGTATACAGGTCTGTAATTTGGATCTTCATTGGGTCTTCACAGTATCCTAGAAACATATGTAAACATTAAATAACCCCAATGAGAGTTTTCTCCAAAATAAACTAGTTTTGCTCCAAATAAGGACTAATTATATCTTAGTTTGGATTATTAAAAGGGTCAGACTGGGCCGGTTGGACACTGGGAAAAACCCAGTGTTCCCCCGGCTCTAGATCCAGAACCTGGATTGCCTCATGGCCACCCTTCAGATCCTGAGGGGTTCTGCCTCATGTCCCCGCTCCGGACCTTGAGGCTCCCATCTACCAACCGACCTCCCGTGCATGTGCACAAGGTGGCGGGTTGCTGGACGGGAGGGCCTGAGGCAGCAGCCCTTAGGGTCCAGAGGGGGGTCCTGAGGCAGAAGCCCCGGGCCCCACAGTCCAACCATGATTATTACAGGCAAGTACAAGGTACTGTTTTATTATTAAAAAGGAAATCATTTTTAAAAATTTTGATTATAATTGAGACTTTGGCTGGGGGCTTTTTCATAATTTTGAGGATCCCATTCCAGTAGTAACACTTACAGGTGTGTCAGATTATGTTTACAAGCAAATGTCTATACTGAAGCATTTCACAGTTTTGGCATATTCGAACATCGGATAGGGAATGGTCAAACGATCAAATACATTTGAATAGAGTCGAATGAATGAATATTCGATCATTCGAACATTCGATGATCGAGTACAAATTTATTCGATCAGTCGAATAAATAATTCGACTGAACAAATAAATAATTCGTTCATTCGAATGATTCGTACGATTTGAACGATCAAAGAACTATTCGTTTAACATTTGAAAATCGAATGCTAATCGAATATCGAGTAGAAACGAATGTTTTGGGGAATAATAGTAAATTTGCCCCTATGTGTCAGACTGGGCTGGCGGGACACCGGAAATAAAAACCCTGCCAGCCCAAACCTGCTACCCCAGCTCCGGCTGCCCATAAAGTAATGAACTGCACTGCGTGCAGCACACCCTGTACATGCATGCGGCCAGCATTTGGGCAGCCAGGCAGGGGATTGGATGTCGGGAGTGGGCCCCCAGGGACTGCCAGAAGGGCCATTCATTTACAACATTTCATCAAAGCAATAATACCAGATAAAATATACCTGGATAAGGCATATAAGGGATATCTATTTTCGGAAAACAGATTTGCAGAAAAAATTTAAAAGCAAGAACCCTTTGACCTTACCAAGTAACACATAGTTATCCTTTAGTGTGTTCTGTCAACCATGATGTGTGTGCTGACAAGTCAATCCATTACTAAGATTACATTGTATATATATATATATATATACCCTTCTTTTCCTTCTTTTAACATTTTTCTTTAGCATAATGTCTCTTCATTAAAGATGATATCATGTGTGCCTCAAACCAGGTCTTGATAACTGCAGAATTATAAATAGGTACCTTAATTTTTTCTACCTTAATTAAAATTATGTTGAATTGTTCTAATTTTATTGTTTCTCTAACAAACTTTGACAATAGATTTTCATTACTTTGCAAAATTTCTTGCAGTGTCGTTATTTTTTGGTGTAGTTTTACTTATCACTATTTACTAACCCAACATATCCATATCTGTGACATTATGCTACACCCAAAACTAAACACTATACTCTGAAATAGAGTTAGGGGCTGATTTATCAAACATTGTACTCAGGAATCTGGAAGGGTATTTGACAGTAAAGAAGGTTTGTACAAACTAACACATTTATCAAAAGCTTATAAAGGTATCAATTGATTTCCTATGGGGTATTTGCACACCCGATAAGAAATCTGCAAATCTGTAAAGCATATTTATAAACAATAGTTTTAGCTTTCAAAGCTAGGCTAATATGTAAATATTATTTACAGCTATTTCCATCTCTTGCTGCACTAAAAGAAGATTACATGTATCAAATAGAAATCCTTAAAGGAGAATTCAACCCCTCCGTGTAAAAAATCCCTCTGACTTTAGGGCGCATGTGCAGTTGGCGGAATCTTTAAATAGAAAACTTGTCAAGATGACATAAGAGTCAATAGGAAATTTATTTTTCACATTCAAGCAGTTTTGTTAATTCTTTTTACAAATTATGTTTTAAGATTAAGATTAATTTAAATCAGAATTTCAAATTGTGTTTTGTTGCAATCGTGCAACTTTGCTTATTTTGTTTTACTTGCTTTATTTTTTTACCCAACTGTAAAGTAAAAAATTGTCAAGTCTAATATGTGTACATTTACAGCAACATTGAATAAATAGGTAATGCAGAACTCTTAGAAGAATGGCCGAAAACACCAGTTTGACAACCCAGCTTGATTGCAAACTGGCTGCAGTGTTTGTTTAAAGCTTTCTTACAGCAATTACTCAGTCACAGAGGAGTTGTACAAACCTAGACTTAAGAAACATGCATACATTTGCATTATTTTCATATCTAAAAGGCAACACAGAAAGGATAATACTGTAATACTGATAATGTACAGTCATTGTTGTTTTACAAGAAACATGTTGACAATACTTCACTTTAGCGGTTGACAATGTCAAATGTAATCAGTTTACAGATTATAATCTTGAATAATTTACACTTAGCAATCAAATGTACCATAGCCAATAGGAATATTTTTTTTTGCTCCTAGCAATTTTATAACAGATGTATTTTGGAAAAATCATATGCAGAATCTTGTCATGTTAATCTTATCAAATGAATAATGAAAATAAAACTTAATTAATATCATTAACAAGTTGAACAGGCACAAACATATAATAGATCAGAATCATCTTAAGTAAAACATGTCATAAATCAGCAAAGCCAAAACCAAATTGTGTTTGCTATATAATATACCCCAAATCATTCAGAATATATCTGCAACTCATTGCAATCGAATGCATCTGGAAGTACTGCAAAAAGTCTACAAAATCTGGTAATTAAGGGACCAGCCTAAAAATGATGTGCAGGTACCTGATACCAAACAGGAAACATCAAATAGATCCCTCAGCTCTTTAATGTTCTTCAGGGCAGCTGGGAAATAAGAAAAATTACCACATAATTGGTGGACCTGTCCAATCTTCTTTCTTTCATATTTTGAGCAAGCATTGCTATGCCTTCCTTGCTATGTTGAAGCCAAACTTGGTCCATATTGTCCATGTCAGTTGCTTTATAGCCTAAATAATTATATTGGGCGCTCTACTTCATTAACCTGCATTCACTCCAATGTGAAGGTACAGTAACACCAAAAAGTGAAAGTGTATAAAAGTAATTTAAAAATAAAGTACTGTTGTTCTGCAAAAGTTGCCAGTTTGCTTCAAAAAGACTACTATAATTGATATAAACAAGATGTTGTATAACCATGGGGCAGCCATTCAAGTTGTAAAAAGGAGAAAAGGCACAGGTTACATGTAGTGATGGGCGAATCTCCCGAGTTTCGCTTCACCGAAAAATTTGCGAATTTCCCGAGAAATTCGCGAATTGGCAAAAGATTCGCGAAACAAGTCGCGGCACGCGAACGCGAATAGCCCAAAATTTGAGTTGAAAAAATTTGAAAACTTTGAATTTTGAAGTACTTGCCCTTTAAAAATCCTTCAACTTCAACTATTCGCCAGCTTAAAGCTGCCGAATTGCCATTTTAACCTATAGAGGACCTCATAGAACCTGTCCTGAAAATATTTCTATGGGGCACATTTACTAAGGGTCGAAGTGAATATTCGAATAAAATTCAAATTTAAAAAATTCAAATTTCTACGTAATTTTGGTCTACTTTGACTATCGAATAGCCCAAAATTAAATTCAAATAAAAAAATTGGAAAAATTTGAATATTCAAATTTTGAAGTACTGGCCCTTTATAAATCCTTCAAATTGGACTATTTGCCACCTTAAAGCTGCTGAATTGCCATTTCAGCCTATGGGGGACCTCCTAGAACCTGTCTTGAAAAGTCCTAGGAATTCAAAGGATTTTGCGGAAAATCTTTAGAATCCTTCTATTCGAACTATGTGATTGAATGATTCAAATGATTTTTATTTGATCGAACACTGCCGTTTTCAGTTGAAAATGACCACATTAGAATATAACTCCCAAAAAAAAAGTTCAATGGTCGAATTTTGAAATGTTTTCACTTCGAAATTCGACCATTAGTAAATCAGTTCCAAGAATTCGAAGGATTGTACAGAGAATCGTTCGAATTGTTCGATTGAATCGAACAATTCAAACTATTTTTTATTCGATCGAAAAGGAACCTATCCGATTGAATTAAAAAAACTTTGAGGGTCGAATTTCAAAGTTTTTTTACTTCTAAAATTCAGCCCTTAGTAAATCTGCCCCTATATTTTGTTATTACTTTTATATACTTTTATTTTTTGTGTTAGTAAATCTGCCCCTATATTTTGTTATTACTTTTATATACTTTTATTTTTTGTGTTACTGTTCCTTTAAGCATAATGGTTTACCCAACCATCTAACATCATTAGAGTGTGTGGATTTTCTAAAATAATTTCTTTTTTAATTCTATTTATTTTTTCACTAAACCAAGGGATAGACAGACAGTATTAGTATTATGCTCTTTTGTTTGTATGCAACAGCAGAATTGAGACATTATTCCTAGAATTTTATGGCATGCCATAAACCATTTTGAACATAAAGAATAAAGACGTTTTTAATTGCAATAACTAATAAATATGACAATAATGATTGCTAAAGAAATAAAATTGCATTTATGGTTCATAAAAATAATAACAAGTAAATTAAATTTCGATTTGTTTTTTGCTATTTGCAGGAATGAAGTGATTTTACCAGTAATATCAGTCTGCAAAACCCCAAATTTCCTCCATAAATTATAATATAATACATATTACAAATTGAGTTGCATCAAAAACAAAATGAGCCTCAAATAGAACATATGTCAAAATGATCAATGTGTTTTTAAAATTTCAATAATAACAAAAAGAAGCAATTATGGGCAGGCATTGCCTCTGTTATAAGGGTTCATTTGATTTCTTGTTCTGGCACAGAGGTGAAAACCTGGATAAAGAGGGATATATATATATATATATATATATATACATACATATATATATATATATTTATTTATTTTTTACATTTTTTTATTGTACTACTTTAATATAACAGGCTTTCATACAACTTCTAATTTAATAACAATGTACATATAAATTCTAGGTGGGTAACTGAAGCTTCCATTTACTGAGAAGTGTGTATTAGAAGAACAAACATTTTTAAAAGGTTGAGAATTTTGAAGGGACTCCTGGGACTCATTCTTGTTCCTGTTTTATGTACTTCACTTAACAGAACATACTGCTATGCAAACAGATTGGGGTTGTATGTCTAGTACAGACATCATAAGATAGATAGTGTAAGACAATATACATTTGGTGTGTCTGTGTGTGTCTACCAGTCTCCTTGTAAATGTCTTTGGATATATTATTCTCCTTTACATATATAAAGCAAGTGTGCTATAAGTAATGACGGGCAAATTTATTCACCTAGCTGGAATTCGTGGCGAAAGCAGGCGAATAAATTCGCAAAATGCCTGTGAAAATTCGCCAGAGAAAATTTGCCGGCATCAATTTTCGATTTTCACAATTTTTTTGTGAAAACTTTCGAAATTCACGCATTTATAATGAAAACATTCGAAATTCACGAATTTAAAGTGAAAACGTTCGAAATTCAGGAATTTATAGTGAAAACATTCGAAAATTCACGAATTTATATCGAAAACGTTTGAATTTCATGAATTTAGTGAAATAGTTAAAAATTTATAAATTTATAGTGAAATTGTTTGAAATTCACGAATTTATAGTGAAGTAGTTCAAATTTCACAGATTTTTTGTGAAAATTTTCGGTAAAATTTCACGAATAAAAATATAAAATTAGACTAACTGCAAATTGTCTTAGCCAACTGAGGAAACTATTCCTTTAAACACAGTATGCTTAGCAGAGATGACCTATCTAAGAACTGAGCTTGTGTGAAGGAAGAGGGGTCATAACCAATCATACAAGAAAATGATAATGAGGGTGTTAACAAATCCCTTCCCTAAGTCAGTATCTGACAGAAAATGCAGTAGTTATTTAAAGAATTCTTTTTATTAGTGGTTAAAGATTAATTTGGATATAAACTGCTTATAGCTGTGTAGCTGTTCCCATGTATTTTCCCTTTTCTGGCGTTACACAAATTAGCAGTTTTTTCTTGAACATGTGTAGTAAAATGGCCTTTCTATTTCTGGATCCTATCTTGAAAGGTTGTGACTTCTAATTAGCAAGCATCCCACCAACACAAATGAGGTATCCTTTGGCAAGTGAACAAAGCACACTGGATAGGATTTTAGTCTGAGGCAGCTTTCTCATCAGAAGCAGAAAGCAGCCTTAAATAATGCTAAATATCATGTCTACCATGATAAAAAGCATTAAAAATGCAGTGAAATATGCCAAGGGCTTTACCTAGATAACATGCTTTAATGGTTATTATGCAACATGCTGAAGAACAATCCTAGAAATCTGGCAGTGAAAGAAACAGAATGTGATAAAGAAAATATTTTTTAGCAAGCACAGGATGTACATAATGTTATTAGAAGTATCTCACTTATTTTGCAAAACTCAAATGTGCAAATTGTACAGTGAGAAATGTGTAAATCTATGCACAAATTATTTCCTGTCTTAACATTCATTTTTAGCATTGCTCAACCCAGAAAATGTGCAAATATATGGATACTTGCCCATTTTCACTTCATTGAAGCATTGTAAAGCATGGACACACTGCAATACGCAGTAACAAGTTCATCTTTCCCAATTTTACATATATCGTATTTATCCGAGTGGCACATCTCAGTACTGGACCCATTGTATGCCTTGTGCTTTCCCCACATATAGACATTAGCTCAATCAGTCAAGAAATATTTGGATTAACCACATAGATTGTGGATGCACTGTTTTTGGAGAAATATTAATATATAGTACTTTAAATAATTTCCTGTATTTGTTTTACCCCACTATGAAAACTAAAGAAACTGTGCTCTACACACGGTATCTATACATACTATGCAGGAGTCCAGTAACCCATAATGACCAACAAGATGATTGCTTTCATCACTGAACATAGACAAACAGGACAAATAAAGGCTAACTGCTTTTCGTTAATGCTGCATAATCGATTCAGTTGCAAACTTTCAGTAACTTTACTCTTTAAACTAGCTGCGATTGTTGATCCACATCCACTGTAGTGATAATGCAGCATTCATTAAACCCAATACAAAAGAAAACAGATGGTCCCTGCACAGGGGAATAAAGGAAAGTTCAGTTTCAGTATGCTTACTGCTGTGTCAAAAACTGTATGAGAGAATTAAAATATGGTATATTGGTTTTTTGTCTCCTTCTAGTTTTGTGATGTATATTCTTTAATTTTAAGAAATTAAGGAGACCCTGGCATAGAGTAAGGAATGGGTGGAGGAAACAAGGCCATGACAAGGTTAGGAAAGGCCACAAAGGTTTCTAGTCAGTGGGGAATCTGGGAAATTTAGTCAGGGGTCTTATTGGCTGGGAAGAGAGGACAGGCTATGCTAAAGGATGCAAAGACAGAAATGAAGGTACCGTTTTTAGCTGAACAGTTTCCACCCACTTTCCCTGTCAAGGGATGAGTTCAGAAAGGGCAAAGTGTAGGTCACGATGGCTAGGGGCTAATCATAGCCATGTGTTTTGCTTTAGGAAGTGGGTACATTGCACAGAACATGACAGAAAATTGTCCTGAGGCTATGGAAGCCTCAGTGATTTGGAATGGATCTCACAGTTGCAGCCTTGAGCAGCTTCCAAGTTAATTGGTGGTTTTATGTTATGTATTGTTGGTAACATAACAATGTTAGTAAATGCTGATCACAGTGTAGTTAAAGGCAACTTACTGTAAATAAATTTGATTGGGGCCTTTTCAACCCATTTAATTGGTGTGTTTCTTAGTTCTGTGGTGTGTGAAAAGGTATGGGGTAAAAGGTGAGTTAAGCTACAGACTGAAATCATTGGGAGTCTGTGGTAAACCTTTGTAAGAGGTTGTTCTGAAGACCAGGTGTATTGCTCGCAGGATTATTGTTGACTCCCTGCCAGTGAAAGTCTATACTGCAGCTTTGAACATACATTGATTTCTGCATTTGCTTAAGAAAATAAAGACATCTTTTCCACTGAAGATCTGCCTGGCTACTGAACTTACATGCGCCCAGTGACATATGGTGGCAGTGGTGGGATACTATTAATGTGCTGTATACGGCAATGCCAGGGTAACAGATGTGAAAAAGGAAAGTCTGGAGAAAATTCCCCAAAATTCCCCAGAAGTCACAGCAGGATTCAAAAGTGAGCACAAGGTCACAGCAAGGTTTAAAGCTAATAGGCGAGTGGAAGAAACCTGCAAGGAAAGCGAAAATGTCCAAAAGGAAGATAATGCTTCTTCCAGAGGCCCTTCACATGATTCTCCTGAAGGAAAAGAGGAAATTGCAAGTGAAGCAGAACTCCTTTCTAGTGACATGGGAACAGCTACTGTTGTGCCTAAAGTGAAACCAAGGGCACATATCTTAAAGGCTACAGAAAAGGAAGAGCAGCCTACAATGTCAGAGACTATTGTATCTTTACCAATTTCAGGTTTAGATGAACTTCTGAAATTGATGTTTCTGAAACAAATAGAATCAAATCAGAAGCACAAGGTGGAGGAGCAAATATGGAGGCAAGATGAACTAAAAGGCAAGAAGAGGAGCAAAGGAGATTTCAGCAAGAGGCATGGGAGCACTGTGAGGAAATCCTCAGGCTACAGCAGATACAGAACAAGCATATTGCTGAAATACTGCAATCCTGGAACGCACAAAGTCCTAAGCCTCAAGAGACTACAAGTCTTAAAGATCTCTGCCTGACTAAATGGACTACAGAGGATGATATTGAATCCTATCATCACCCTGTTTGAAAGAGTTGCTCAAACATGCATTTGGCCCAAAGATCAGTGGGTGGTATGTCTTGCTCCATATTTAACTGGCAAAGCACAGAAAGCATACAGCAGTTTAAAGGAACAGTAACACCAAAAAATGAAAGTGTTTTAAAGTAAAGAAAAACATCATCAGTTTTGCCCTGTACTGTTAAAACTGTTCTGTTTCTGCTTCAGAAACACTACTATAGCTCATATAAACAAGCTGCTAAGTAGCAATGGCGGAAATTGAAAAAACGGCTATATAGCACAGGATATGTAATGGATAACAGATAACATTATGTTCTACAGAGCTTATCTGCTATCTGCTGTGTAACTTGAGCCTTTGACTAGTTGCTCCCATGGCTAAACAGAAGCTTATTTATATAAACAATAGTAGTTCTTCTGAAGCAAACACTGCAGTTTTAACAGTGCAAAGCAACACTGCATTATATTTTTATTACTTTAAAACAATTTAATTTGTTGATGTTATTGGTCCTTTAAATGCCAGAGATACTCAGGATTATGACTGCTTGAAAGATGCCATATTTTGGCGGTATGAGATAAATGCTGAAACTTTCAGACAAAGATTCTTGGCCTACAAGTACAGCAACCCTGATGGTCCTCATGAGGCATGTGTCCAGCTTTATGAACTGTTGTTAAAATGTATTCAACCAGAAAAAAAAACTGGAGTGCAAATCCTTGAAATTATTGCTTTGGAGCAATTGGTTTAAAATCTGCCTGAAAAATCAATGGGTACCGGAGCATCGTCCTGAAACAAGCGCAAAGGCAATTGCTCTAGCAGAGAACGTTTTACTCGCTACAAGGGAAGCAGAGCAAAGAAATACTGTGCTATACAAACCCCTTTTTGCAAAAAGAACCACAGTCCAGAAAATCCTCAAGTCTATGGAAATGTAAAATGCCACAGCTGTGGAAAACTTGGACATATTATCAGATTTGGTTTCTCTGTTGAAGCATATGTAAATGGCCAGAAAGTGCAAGCCCTATTGGATACTGGAAGTCCCCAGTCACTTCTTAAAATTGGTCTGTTAAGAAATCTATATATTAAGAAATGCCAAGATAACCTGTGTCCATGGCGACCAGAAAAAACATGCTTTGGCCAAAATACAAGTTAGAGTTGGATCAGCTGTCCACAGACTGATTATTGGACTGGTTCCCAGGTTGCCTTACCCTTTGATTATTGGGAGAGTTTGTTGCCACAACAGAAGACAGAGTCTCTTATGGTAGTAGTAACTAGTAGGGCACAAGAAAAGCAAGCTGTTGCCAGTGAGGAAACCTGGAATAAACTTTTACCCCTTCTTCAGATTTTTTTGAAGGACAGAGTAAGCCTGGCAAGACCAAAAGGGAAAAGAGACTTTTAAAGGCTCAGTGGAAAGCAGAACACAACAAGCCCAAAAAAGACTTTGTTGCTATCGTAAATTGGGACATTTATATTGAAAAGGCTTAGAGAAAAGATAGCAGTTTTTTGTCATTATTTAAAATGTAATTCTAAAATACTCGATGAGCAGCCTTGCTATGTTTTGCAAAATTGGAGTAAGACAAAACAAATAATTGCGGGTAACACAAGAGCAAGTAGTGGTTCCCAAAATGTTTAGGGAGGAAATAATTTTGAAGAGTTAACTGACCAGCTGGGTGGAGCTAAATTTATCTCTACCATTGACTTGTCAAAAGGTTAATGGCAAATACTGTTAGATCCAGAGTCACGAGAGAAAACAGCATTTGAAACTAGCCAGGGACTCCAGTTCCAGTTTCTAACCATGTCATTTGGTCTCCATTTAGTACCTGCTACTTTTCAGCACCTTATGGTCCACAGCCTGAGAGGAAAAAAAGGGGGGGGGGATTACACTCCCACACCCTGGCCATCTGATTCTGAGTCCTGGTGCTCGATGAAGGCGGTATTGGCGACCTCCAAGTCAGACTGAGAGAATAGAAAATCACTGGAACAACAGGATATTTCTATCAGGGAAACCCTTGCTTGTTCATTGCGGATGCAACGTTTTGGGGTGTAACCCCTTTGTCAAGATATTTAGCCCAGATTGGCAAAGTCATCTGCAACATGTGCTCTAGGTTTTACAGAAACTAGATATTTGGGTTATATTCTAGGAAATGGCAAGGTAAAAGCTGACAAACCCAAAATTAAAGCCATTGCTGAGATTCTTCCACCAAAAACAATAAAAGAGGTATGATTTGGTTGGCTATAATCAGAGATTCCTGCCAAATTTCTCTGAAATTGCAACTCCATTAACTGATCTCACTGAAAAGAATTGCAAAGTCCAAGTTATATGGAGTCCAAAGTGTGAAGTAGCTTTTCAGAAGTTTAAAGACAAGTTATGCACTGAACCAGTTCTCAAGAGTCCTAATTTTGATTATAGATTTATTGTACAAACTGATGCATCTGAGAAAGGTTTAGGTGCTGTACTGAGTCAAGAGTCAAGCACTCTGTGCTCTACATAAGCCGGAAACTATTCCCTAGAGAAACTAAATATAGTGTCTTTGGACTGTGTTTACTCTTTTTAGATCATAATCACTACACAAATTAGCCAAATGACCCTGATCAAAAGTTTACATACCCAAGTGATTTGGCCTGATAACATGCACACATTGACACAAAAGGGTTAGCATTACTATTAAAGGTAACCATCTTCACCTGTGATCTGTTTGCTTTTAATTAGTAGGTGTGTATTAAAGGTCAGTGACTTTCTGAACTCCTGACAGACCCTTGCATCTTTCATCCAGTTCTTCACTGATGTTTTTTGGATTCCAAGTCGTGGGAAAGCAAAAGAATTGTCAAAAGATCTGCAGGAAAAGGTAGTTGAAATCTATAAAACAGGAAAGGGATATAAGAAAATATCAAAGGAATTGAGAATGCCAATAAGCAGCGTTCAAACTCTAATTAAGAAGTGGGAAATTAGGGGTTCTGTTGAAACCAATACAGTATGTCTATAGGTTCGCACACTCAAAAAGATTCAATTTTGCAACAAAAGATCTCACACATAATGCCACAGAAAATAGGCGTACATTTTACAATACATCAAAGAAAACAATGCACATCTTAAATACTACTACTAAGTTTAAACATAGCAAGAAAATATTCAATGAAAGAAACACCAGCAAGGAGCGGAAACACCTACCAAAAGAATGAGAACGGCCATTCTCATTGCCATTCTTTTGGTAGGTGTATCCGTTCCTTCATTGAATTTTTTCTTGCTATGTGTAAACTTAAGAGTGGTATTTATGATGTGCATTGTTTTTGTTGATGTATTGTAAAATATACGCCTATTTTCTGTTGCATTATGTGTGAAATATTTTTTTTGCATAAAAGAAAAGCATTTTTTTGGATACCACTCTTGTTTTCCAAATTGAATCTTTTTGAGTGTGCAAACCTATAGACATGCTGTATAGATTTGTGTTACCTTATGTAGGGGTAACTTATGGTTCCTGCACCTCTGGCATTACTATCTAGGATATTTACTAATCTGGTGTGCCCTCCATCCATTACTAATTCTGTTGAAACCAAACCATGGTCAGGTAGACCAACTAAAATATCAACCCCAACTGCCAGAAAAATAGTTTGGGATGCAAGGAAAAACCTACAAATAACATCAGGTGAAATACAAAAAAAAACTGGAGGAAAATTTGCACTCATCTGCCCAGACGCTGCGCATGGGATGTACTTGGACATTCCAACATGACAATGATCCAAAACACAAGGCCAAGTCGACCTGTCATTGGCTACAGCAAAATAAAGTGAAGGTTCTGGAGTGGCCATCTCAGTCTCCTGACCTCAGTATCATTGAGCCACTCTGGGGAGACCTCAAATGTGCAGTTCATGTAAGACAGCCCAAGAATTTACAGGAACTGGAGGCTTTTTTCCAGGAAGTATGGGCACCTTTACCATCTCAAGATAACGAGCCTCTTCCACAACTACCACAAAAGACTTCAAGCTGTCATTGATGTTCAAGGGGGCAATACACGGTATTAAGAACTGGGATATGTAAACTTTTGATCAGGGTCATTTGAGTAGTTTGTGTAGCGAATATGATTTAAAAAGAGTAAACACAGTTATTTGACAATAAATGGCTTCAGCCAACCACTAACCATGAGTGAAAGAAAGGTTTTGTGTCATCATTCGTATTCTCTGAAAAATAGTTAAAAAATCATAAATTCTGCCAGGATATGTAAACTTACGAGTACAGCTGTATTGCTGCTGCCCTTGTCAAGGCAGTTTCCAGTTCAATAAGAAAAATAAAATAACAATAATATTTTTAATGAATCATGAACATTGCAATGCAGATGTCATCGGAAGGTTGTCAGCAAAATAACTTGAAGTCCATGGAACACTGACATTTTATTTTGGTCAGTAGACAACAAAGTCAGCAGTGATAATTAGCAATTGTTAAGCATAGCAAGAAGATAAGACACATCTTAAGGCCAGGGCCATACAGAGTTGAAATCAGCCAGCTGAAATCTGCAGGTTGATTTCAGTCCCTATCTCAAGCAATAGTTCTCTCTCTTCTGTTTGCATCCAGAACCAGTGTTTTGGCTTCAAAGCAAACATATTTTGCGAATTTTCAGTGAAGAAACGCAAGACTTAGGATTTTGTGCTGAGTCAACACAATGGTTCCAGATGTAAACGAAGCCTACTGGCCACAGTAGGGGCTGAAATTGACCTACAGATTTCAGAAGGCTGATATCAACCCCAAGTACAGTATAACTGGTACAAAAAAAACCCTTTTGCAGATAGATTTTTAAATGTTTAATAAAAGGGCAGTATGAAACTAGGTAAACCATTTTTCAACATAAGCAAATAATTAGAGCTAAAGCTGAAAATAAACACAATTAAAATTCAAATTTCTTAATTTAATTAATGTAATTTATATAATTTGTATTATATAGCATTATTTTGTGTTCAGACTTACTAGTTAACCATTAGCAAAGTTAGCTCTGCTTAAACAAACCCCTCCTTTTACATTTTATTATAACTGCATTGGATCACAGACAAGCATCAGTCCATTATGTAGGGCATAACAGTGCACTGTAATCTAATTATCTACCTCACAATGACTAACCATTGACTAGCTGCAGATGCAGTCTGTCCCCACCAGCGCTCCTTAAATGTGCTTCTGAAAGATCTGCAAGTTAGGGGTGTGGTGTTTATACAAATGGCCTGCAGGTGTCACTGTGCATACACAGGACTTTCTGCACAGATTGAAAGTGAAAGTAAGAGTTACTGCTGTCATCGCTGCTTGAACCTGCTAATAAAGCACTGTTATACTCTCCTCATGCTCGGCTACCAAACACAACAAATGGCGACAAGAATGTCTTTTCTACCTCTGCAGCAACCTGCACTTTTTCTACCAAACCCTGGTGAGCCTAACATACCTTTTACTGCTTGGATCTGTATGTTTGATAATTACATTATTGCTGCTGAACAATGGATGGTTTCTGCTGCTAGAAAGCATGCTTTACTTATTCACAGCCTAGGAGCAGAGGGATAGTGTATTTTATACATTACCATCACCTGATGAAACTTATGAAACTGCTCTTACTGCTACAAAGAACTTTTTTGTGCCAAGAGTAAATGTGGTTGCTGAAAGATATAAATTCTGCCAACATGGACAGCGTAATGGTGAATTCACAGAACATTTTATAGCAGCTTTGAGAGAGCTGGTTGTTACCTGTGAGTTTGGGAATCTAACAGATGAAATGCTAAGAGACCAAATAGTCGAAAAAACAAACTCACCACGCATTAGAGAGATTGCTCCTAGAGCAAGATTTAACCCTTGCACAGGCTATTACAGTTGCTAGCCAAATTGAAACAGCTGTGGCAGAGGCTAAAACTCTCAGTCAGGGAACTGCTGCGAATTTACAGATTGTGAATTCCAAACTGTGGCCTAATAATGCGCAGTCACAGGAAAAATACAGTGCTAAGGCAAGGGATACACTGCAAAACCATGCAATAAATGCAAATAAATAATACTGCTTTAGCTGTGGTTCAACACAACACCTTACAAACTCATCTACTGCTGACATTGTCAAATGTCAACAAGCCAAATGCAAGGCTTATACTGACAGAAAACGTGGTGCAAGAGAAGGGCACTTTCAGCCGGGATCTTTAGTCAGAATTAAGAAACCAGGAATACTGAAACAAGGACAATCTAAATTTACTACACAACTTGAAGTGAGATGCCAGCGAGGACCATACACATATGAATTGTCTGATGGATGCATATGAAATGCAAGTCATCTTGCTACAGCTAGATATGACTTTGCAGATGTTCCATTTGATGAAGGACATTTTCCTACTCCTGATGCCAACTGCATTAGGCATGAAGAAAATGAACCTATAAGGCGTACTGAGAAAATCAGAAAACTACCTGCATGGACCAAGGACTATGTCATGTGAAGAATGTAAATATTGCTTTAAGAAACATACTGTTTAATTATTACTTTTTATTATATTTGTCCAAATGCTTTCCTACTATAGGGGGAATATGTGGTGTTTATACAAATGGCCTGCAGGTGTCACTGTGCATAAACAGGACTTTCTGTACAGCTTGAAAGTGAAAGTAAGAGTTACTGCTGTTATGTAATGGCTGCATGAACCTGCCAATAAAGCACTGTTATACTCTCCTCATCCTCGGCTACCAAACACAACAAGGGGGTGGGAGGATGCCTACGTATGTGCCTCCTCTGCTGGGCTTATATAGGAATCTGTTCTCCAAAACAGAGTTTAGAAATATTTGCCAATTCTTCTGGAGGGAGCAATGTACAAAACGCAGTCAGATTACCTTGAGTAAAAATTAAGTAGCAAAAACATAAACCTATAAAGCTCTCATGTGCTTTAACTGGAGACACAACCATATCTTTTGCCCATTTAGAAGTGTCAGTCAAAATGGTTGCAGCACACTTGAAGCAAAATGAGTTGTACTTGCATACAACTTTTACAAATACATAGCTTGTTCGCGTCAGAGGATGTTCCCCAAGTTAAAATGCATGATATACAATCCGCATTAAACTTTTCAATGGCTTTTTTTATACAAGCTGACATAAAGTTGTGTTCACTGCAGAGACCTAGCACATTTGTGACACACAGGTCTTTATTCCCTGATAGAGATGAGAGTTTTTCTCGATTGTCTGACAGATTCCATCTTTTATAATGGTTGTAGAACTGTGAAGAAAGAAAATCCTTTCAGAGCTTATGTTCCATTTTATTTAACTGTCAGTCACATGATTTCCCCAATTTAGACATCAAGTTGTGAAATTGCAAATCCTTCCAAAGAAAATAGTAACAGCCATTGTAGAGTATGCAATCAAACAGGACAGAGCTGTGCATGGTGTTGCCAAGGAAAAGGCAAATCAGATATAAGGGGACATAGTGTAAATCAGAATTATAAAGAAAGAAAATGCAACCCACTGTGTGTTTCTTCTTGATATTAAAAGTGTTTCCCTGTTTTCAATGTACAGTTTTATAGTTGTTCCATCATTAATTTCTTTATTCTTTTATATAACTTCCTTGTGATAAACCTGTCCTGTTATTTGGTTTTGTTGAGAGACTCATTGGGTGGTATGGGTTACATTTGGCAAACATCCTGTAAAAGGTATTCATTTTAATAGTGAAGATTAAGAAATTGAAAAGACATATGCTACAACATTTATATACATATGTAGCAGTTGTTGGGTTTCATAATACAGATTGCATGAGATAATTAAACAGAATGCTGCCACTTTGAGTTGAGTTATACAATGGCACTAATTAATTCAGATATACAGTATAGCTCTTTAATTTTACAAGACTGTTTGTCTTTTCTGTGGGTCTTGAAATACTCCATACCTAGAAACATAAAAATAATTTCTGGGAATTAAATACTTTGGGTCATGGACAGGTTACTTAACTATGCAGATCTTGTACTGTCTGATGGTGATATGCAAGCAGATTGCAATGTTGTTCAGATATGATGTGACTGCAATGCCCATTAGTCTAAAGTGGGTCACTATAGGATTAAGGGGGTTATGTAATAAAAGTTTGCCCAGGAGGCGAAACTCATAGCAACCAATCAGCAGGTAGTATTTACTGGTCACCTGTGTTAAAGCAATCATCTTATTGGTTGCTATTGGTTACTGCCCCTGGGCAAACATAGTGTCTTCTATTACATATGGGGGTATTTTGCTGAGCACTCTGGGTGTAGGCCAAAGCATCATGCTCTGGACTGGTAGTGGTTTCCTTCTTTGTGAAGCAAATAATTATGGAAACAGCTTGCTAAAGTTTCTTGATTATCTCTAGAAGCCATACAAACCTTAACTTCATTGACATGATCATTGACTTTAGTGTCTCCATGCAAAACTTCTGTTTTGTGTTGAAGTGATTTGGAGAACAGGGTAAAACATTTAGTTTTTCTTCTAGACTAGAAAGAGGTTGGAGTAAAACCCCCTGAATTTCTGCTGTGTTGGTATAAGTGATATATGATGTGGCTCTTTAGCAGACTTGTATATGCTACTTTGATGGCTTGTATTTTTATTGGGTTAACCCTGTAGACAGAAACAATTGAGGTAAAGAACAGGATCAAGACAGAGCAGGAATTATTAAAAACAATATAGCAGTAGGATTCAGGAATGAGAGCACCCAGAGCACTGGGCTAATTTTTCCTTGGGGTACAACCTATACAGTTGTGACGGATTGTACCTCAATGGAAGGAGGTCCACTGTGCTAGGGGGAAGAATGGCCAAGAGGTTGGAGGAGTGTTTAAACTAGGCAAGTGGGGAGTGGATGGGAGAAAGAATTATGGGGAAGCTAGGGTAGATGGTGTAGTGGGATTACTAAGGAGTAATGGGGGAGGAGTGAGGGGGAATACAGTTTACCAGGAAAACAGACTAATACTAACAACATATCATTCTCCTCAAAGTAATGCACATTTAAAAAGTAAAAGTAGTAACCTCGGCTGTATGCTGGCAAATGCACAAAGTTTGTCAGGTAAAATGGGAGACCTAGAATTAATTGCATGCTCTAAAAATTATGTTATAATTGGTATCACTGGTGGGATGAAACATGTGACTGGACTGTGAATTTAAATGGTTACACCCTTTTTAGGAGGGACAGAGGGATTAAAAAGGGGGGAGGAGTGTGTTTGTATTTAAAGCCTGAATCAAAGCCATGCACTAAAGAAATAACCATTGCTGGCACTGGTGAGGGTGTGGAATCCCTCTGGGTAGAGATTGTGACTGGGCAAAAGGTTACAAAGAAAATTTTCATTGGTGTATGCTATAAACCACCTTGTATAAGTGACGAGTATGAAGCCCAGCTACTTTTACAAATAGAAGCGGCTTCACAGCTAGGTCGTTATTATTATGGGTGACTTCAATTATCCAGACATTGACTGGGGTAATGGGGTCGCCAAGACAGATAAATCTAGTAGCTTTGTAAATATGCTAAATGACAACTTTTTATCCCAGCTCATTCAAGAATCTACCAGGAATAACTCTGTTTTGGATCTTGTAATAACTAATAATTCTGAACTCATCTCTAGCATTTGTGTGGGTGAGCATTTAGGGAATAGTGATCATAACATGGTCTACTTTTTGTCTGTCTACACTAATAAGGAACCAGCTAATGCAGGTTTCCTTATTAATGGTCCCAATTCTAAAAACACATCTAATGATGCATGGTTCATACATGATGAAATTCAAAAGACACTAGAACATATTAAGACAAACAAAGGACCAGGGCCAGATGGAATTCATCCCAGGGTACTTGGCGAGCTTAGCTATGTGATTGCCAAACCTCTCTACTTAATTTTTCAGGATCCATTGAGGTCTGGCATGGTGCAGAGAGACTGGCGAATTGCTAATGCGGTGCCGCTATTCAAAAAGGGATCCCATTCTCAGCCTAAAAACTATAGGCCAGTTAGTCTGACATCGGTGGTAGGAAAGCTTTTTGAAGGATTAATAAAGGATAGGATACTGGACTTCATAGAAAATAACAATACTATGAGTTTGTGCCACCATGGTTTTATGCGTGATAGATCTTGCCAGACTAACTTTATTCCTTTTTATAAGAAGGTAAGCAGGGACCTCGATTCTGGGATGGCTGTGGATGTGGTTTATTTAGACTTTGCTAAAGCATTCGATACAGTGCCACACAGAAGGTTACTGGTTAAATTAAGGAATGTTGGCCTGGTGACATAGTATTTGTACCTGGATAGAGAACTGGCTAAAAGATAGACTACAAAAGTGGTGGTAAATGGAACATTTTCTAATTGGACCAGTGTTGTAAGTGGGGTTCCACAGGGCTCTGTACTGGGTCCCTTGCTTTTCAACTTGTTTATTAATGACCTGGATGTTGGCATTGAAAGTACGATTTCTATTTTTGCAGATGATACTAAATTGTGCAGAACTATAGGTTCCATGCAGGATGCTGACACTTATCAGAGTGATTTGTCTAAGTTGGGAAACTGGGCAGCAAACTGGAAAATGAGGTTCAATGTTGATAAATGCGAAGTTATGCACTTTGGCAAAAATAATTTAAATGCAAGTTATACACTAAATGGAAGTGTGTTGTGAGTTTCCTTAAGTGAAAAGGATCTTGGGGTTTCTATAGATAACAAGTTGTCTAATTCTGGGCAGTGTCATTCTGTAGCTACTAAAGCAAATAGGGTTCTGTCCTGCATAAAAAAGGCATAAACTTAAAGGATGAAAACATAATTATACCTCTTTATAGATCCCTAGTAAGACCTCAGCTGGAGTATGCAGTGCAGTTTTGGACTCCAGTAATTAGGAGGGATGTAAATGAGCTGGAGAGAGTGCAGAGACCTGCAGCTAATCTGGTTAGAGGGATGTAAAACTTAAATTATGAGGGTAAACTTTCCACGTTGGGGTTGTTTCCTCTGGAAAAAAGGCGCTTGCGAGGGTACATGATTACACTTTACAAATATATTCGAGGACATTATAGACAAATATCAGGGGACCTTTTTACCCATAAAGAGGATCACCGCACCAGAGGCCACCTCTAGAAGAAAAGGACTTTCATTTAAAGTAGCGTAGTTGGTTCTTCACAGTGAGGACAGTGAGGTTTTGAATGTACTGCCGTGTGATGTTGTGATGGCTGATTCTGTTGATGCTTTTAAAAGGGGCCTGGATGATTTTTTGGACAGACATAATATCAAAGGCTATTTTGATACTAAACTCTACAGTTAGTATAGCTATGGGCATATACTGTATGTGTGAAAGAGTGGAGGGGTGTGTGTGTATGCTGGGTTTTAATTTGGAGGGGTTGAACTTGATGGTCTTTTTTCAACCCAATTTAACTATGACACTAAAACTTATTGTCTCTGATACACACAGCAGGAGTGCCTCTGTTATATGGATTACTGGTATTAATTATACAACACAATGTTTGGGGCCCTTCTCTGCAAGTTTGCCCAGTTTTGTGTTGCAATTCACTGTCGGCATGACTGGAAAACCAAAGGAGTTTGCTTCTTATTCCTGTCAAATAGGCAGCATTATTCAATATCCATAGCTGGGGGTTGGTCAGTGTACTCTGCCAGAGAGCAGTTTCTCAGGATCATCACAGAGACCCATGTAATAATCTTCTATGATAAAGTATGTGGGTTAATACATAATAATGTCATGGCTCTACACCCTGTTGGTGGAATCTAAAGGATCACTTACCATGGCTCTAAATAAGACTAGGTTGTCTAGTCATCTGAGGAGTATGCTTGTCCTAAGAAAGCCAATACCTTCAGAATGAATGCTTAACCAATGGTTAACTGTAACATTTAAGTGTTCTGCGTAAGAGTCTTACATGTGTGCATAATATGTGTTTGTGTGTATATTATATACATGTGTGTATATATAGATATATATGTATGTGTGTATATATGTGTATATATAGAAGTATGGGCCATCTGCATATATCTGCATGTGGGTGTGAATGTGTATGATTTTACAGGTCCCGATGGAGACAGAAATAAGGCAAGAAAGCACATAACTGTTTTTTCTTGGCTGAAACAACCCTACAGTCATTGTGCCAGACTGGCAATCTCTAGGCTCTGGCTATTGCCAGAGGGGCTGCCTTAAGATGCAATAGAAAGTCACTATTTAGTGGGCTGGTGGGGAGCTGATTGGGCCCCTCTGTACAGTGGTGTAACTAGATGTTACTGGGCCCCACAGAAAATTAATTTTAGGCCCCCCAACATATCCAGAGGTTGACCTGTTTTACTAATATGTTGAAATTCAGCATTATTTTGGCCTCATGGGGCACCAATACCTTCTGGGTCCCCTGCAGCCGCAGGGTCTGCTTCCTCGGTAGTTACGCCCATGTCAGTACTTGGAAGTCCAGACCTGATTGTGCCCTTAGCTGGGTAGCTTCTCAGTCCCTCCTAAGAGCTGCAGGGGGTGATTGCCACACAGAATTATGCATTGGCACATACTAATAATAAGCCTACTGTCATGACACACACATCACACCCCTCTGAGATTACCTTTGTTCAGTCACAAGGGTTGCAATAACTCTTAGTTTGATTGGTTGTTTTTAAATCATTCCCATATAAGACCTCCTGGCAGTTAGATTGCCATGTTATAAAATATGACGGGTACAGGCTGAACATTGCTGTCTGGAATAGGAGTCTTTTAGTCATACTACCAGCAAAGCAGAACATCACTGTGGCCTAGGAGCCAGGTTTCTGCCTTGTGTCTAGAAGACAGACTTAGAGTTTGTTTGTCAGCTTGCCCAGTCTCCTAGTTATGGGGTGTCCATGTTGATTCTTTCCTCTCCTTGTGTCTGTGTCCTCCTGAACAACCAGTATTGGGTCTACATCCTCACGGTTACAAACCTACTGGTTCTACCCATTCTATTGCCTCAGGGCATAATATCTTACAGACTGTCTTAAAGATTCTCAGTCTTGTGTTACTTGAGGTGTGTGCACTTTTCCTAATTCTATTTTCATTGGGGGATAATTGGGGAAATTAAGTCACTAAATTGTTCCAGTGTGTATAGTTCACCTGACCTGGTAGATCTGGTTCACCTTTCCTGGTAGGATGGTTCACCTTTCCCAGTAGGTCTAGTTCACTGGACCTAGTATCTGACCCGGTAGGTCTTGGTCATCCGACCAGGAGGTCCATTCATCTAACACAGTAGGTCTAGTCTGGTGCATTGGAAGCCTTCTGATGCTTACTGGAACATCCTTATGATCAGTCCAGTCCTAAGTACTTGAGCAATTGATCCCTACGCACATCCTCTGCACGCCCAATGGTGGGCAGCCTGGCACTCAGTGTAAGAGGATTTGGCTACCTCCAATATATTCAATGTGAAGAAAACACTGACACACAAGGCTAACCTTTGCCATTTTAATATTGCAGAACATTGAGAGAGTTGTTATGATATAGGATGGTTAAATTTTCCCACATGTACACGTTACATGAGGAGGAAATCGGATTGGTCTCATGAGACCATCACCAGGTTACTCTGCAAAGTGCAACCTGCCTCTGTGGCTCTTGTAATTATCAAAGTATTGCTTGGGTTTTTTATTTTAAATCCAAATCCTTTATGGGTAACCAGTTCCATCTTTCTCACAAGGCTATGCTCTGCCATTCAACAAGGGTGTTATTCTTTAGGTAATTACCATGTCTCCACTGGCATTATCTTCTAGATCAGGAGGTTGGTACCATTGTTTCCATTGAAAGGATCATACATGGAGTAATTATTTTCACCCCAGATAAGTCTCAGGTGCCCTTGTCCCTGTTCTATGGTTTTGCTTTCCTGTTAGAGCAGATCTAACTGGCAGACAGAGATATTTAGGCATTATAATACATGACTCAAGTGCCCCTCATTGTGCATTTTTATGCCCTCTATTTTAGTTTATATTATAAACAGGCCACACATACAAAAGGGTCTGTTTATGATTCTCACTCCTACCAAGTGTTTCTTACAAGTGCCTTAAAAATCTGCACTGAAACTAGGCATACATGGTTGTTTTCTGGTGAGTAGGGGAGTAAGTATTTTTAACTGTTGAATTTGCCAGCTGAAGGTATGTCTTCATCCCTCCATCTCTCTCTTTCTTCTGGAAGTGTCAAGCTGTTTTGGCATTCACCTTTTCCTCACACTGATGCTGGGCTAATGTCTTTCTCTGTGGTATAGAGCCTATGCTATAAGATTAATCTTATCCTTGTAACCTATTCTGGAGTTTTTCACCTGGAGCCTTAACATTCACTTATAGAATTTGTTTGATTGGAATCTTTCAGTGTCATGCTATTCCTGGCTACAGATTCTAGTTAAGAGCCTATTAGCCTCCCATTGGGAAAATACTAGCTTGCAACGTCCCAATAAGTACTGACATGGAATTCACAACTGGAATCGGGAAGATTGTAACATACTTACTGCACACCCTTTTTCAAGTGATTTTAGAAGCTTGTTACAATTTTTTTTATTTTTAAGGACCATTATTATAGTGGAAAATATACAGTTAATTTCAAAAGTTTACATACCCTGGCAGAATTTATGATTTCTTAACCATTTTTCAGAGAATATGAATGATAACACAAAAACTTTTCTTCCACTCATGGTTAGTGTTTGGCTGAAAGGGTAAAGCCTACTCGCACATCCTGGCCTTCAAAATATATGCCAGGTGCTCAATGCTTGGAGGCATCAGCAGCCTCCCCCAATAGACAAATCCAAAAAAAAAAAAAAAAAAGCACCGACCCTCACGGCAGATTCAAGCAGGATAAACCCAAGGGTTTACCCTGCTTGAATCTGCCGTGAGTGCCCGTTGTCCAGTGGTTGGCTGAAACCATTTATTGTCAAACAACGGTGTTTATTCTTTTTAAAATTATAATCACTACACAAACTACCCAAATTACCCTGATCAAAAGTTTACATACCCTGATGATTTGGCCTGATAACATGCACACAACTTGTCAAAAAAAGGGTTAGATCGGTTTGCTTTTAATTAGTGGGTGTGTATAAAAGGTCAATGACTTTCTGGACTCCTGCCAGAATCTTTCATCTTTCATCCAGTGCTGCACTGATGTTTCTTGGATTCTAAGTCATGGGGAAAGCAAAAGAATTGTCAAAGGATCTGCAGGAAAAGGTAGTTGAACTCAAAAACAGGAAAGAAGTGGAAAATTAGGTGTTCTGTTGAAATGAAACCACGGTCAGGTAAACCAACTAAAATTTCAGCCTCAACTGCCAGAAAAATATTTTGGGATGCAAGGAAACCCCCAGAAATAACTTCAGATGAAATACAAAAAAATACTGGTGGAAAATTTGCACTCATCTGCCCAGAAGCTGCGCATCGGACATTCCAACATGACAATGATCCAAAACGCAAGGCCAAGTCGACCTTTCATTGGCTACAGCAAAATAAATTACAGGTTCTGGAGTGGCCATCTCAGTCTCCTGACCTCAATTTCATTGAGCCACTATGGGGTAGGCCCGCCATCAGAGGGGGTGTCCCGGGGCTGAAGCGTGCGCTCCGAAGTCCTGCGGCAGAATGTGGAAGTACCGAACATATGTGAAGTCCTGAAGAGGCGGAAAGACCTGAAGTCCTGAAGTCCTGAAAGGAGCCAACACTGAAGTCCTGAAGCAAAGGACCTGAAGTCACGAAAACAGCTATAATTGAAGTCCTGAAGCCACGAGTTCAATTCTACTGACACCAATGTGTTTGTTTTTTTTCTTTTAATCCCATGGCCACCAAATTTTTATTTTAATACTCTATAGGCCCCTGACACCAAGTTTTAAAAAAAAAAAAAATATTTTATGGGGCCCCAATTTATTTTTAACTTGTAAGGGGACCCTGGTTTTTAACTTATAGGGGGGCTCTGGTCACCAATTATTTTTTTTAACTTGTCGGGGGCCCTGACCACCAATTTTTTTAAAAAACCTTTTATGGGGGGCCCTGGCACCAATGTTTTTAGGGACCTTGGCACCAATGCTTTTTTATGGGGGGGCCCTGGCGCCAAGGGCCCCCGGAAATAATGTTGTGCGGGGCCCCGTGATTTCTAATGGCAGCCCTGCTCTGGGGAGATCTCAAATGTGCAATACACAGAATTAAGAACTGGGGTATGTAAACTTTTGATCAGGGTCATTTGGGTAGTTTGTGTAGTGATCATGATTTAAAAAGAGTAAACACAATTGTTTGACAATACATGGCTTCAGCCAACCACTAACCATGAGTGAAAGAAAAGTTTTTGTTTTATCATTCATATTCTCTGAAAAATGGTTAAGAAATCATAAATTCTGCCAGAGTATGTAACTTACGAGCACAACTATAACAGGAATGGAAGCTAGTTCTCATTGACCGTTTAATGGCAATGACATTAAATAAAGGACATAATTTACTTTCTAGTTCAATTAATCTTCTTAAAAAATAGCATTTTTCATTTTGAGAAAAGCATCATTCCTTGTGTGATAATTTGCAACAAGTCTTTTGTGAAGTGTTTTGGACTATCATAAAGAAAAGTGCAATTGGTTAGATTGGTAGTGGGCATTTATTTTGTGGGACATCGGGCATTTACTATACTCAAATTTAAGGTTTGATTCACTATAAAACAGATACATGATACACTGTCAGGATTAGCCGGGACTCGAATTCTGGTTTACTCTTGCACTAACCCTGTGAGCCTTTGGAGGCTCTTGGGGCTGGTCCTAACTTGTCATTGTTGTTCCCGAATCTGCCTGTTTCCTGTATGTCACTTGCCTGTTCTCCACCAATCTTGTTTCCCTCATATGCTTCCTATTGCCCATCTTCTGCCCTTTATAAAACCCGCCCTGAGCTTGGCTCAGGGCTGTGTCATGGAATGTATTTTGTTATTCCTGGATGGTCTGCCTACCTTGATTCCTTTTAACCCTGATTCCTGTGTGAATACCTTGAAGTTCCTGTGTCCCCCAATTTCTCCTTACCTTGTGGATTCCTTGATACTGACTTTGGCCTGTCCCTGACTATCGCTTTGCCTGTTCCAGCCTTTGTTTTCTGTTACTGGTTGCCATTAAACCTTCAACCTTTCATGTCTGTGCCTCCAGTTATCCACCAGCTATCTGCCTCAGTTCCTGGGCCGGACACCCCTCTGCTATTTGCCTTGGCCTGTTATCCCTCAAAAACTGGTTCCTCAGCAGCAGGGGCCTTCTCTGCAGCAGCCGCTGCCCACAGCTCCAGAGGGGCCTTCCCTACTGCAGCAGCTGTTCACAGCTCCAGAGGAGCCTTCATTGCAGCATCCACTGCTCATAGCTCCAGAGCCAGTTCCCCAGCAGCCTGTGCTGCCTACAGCTTGAGAGGGGCCTTTCCAGAAGCCTCCACTGCCCACAACTCCAGATAGGCTTCCTGTCACCCGTGCTTGCTTCCCAGCTGCCTCCTGTATCCGTACCCGTTTCCAAGCAGCTGCCTTCTGTGCCGGCTCTTTATTTCCAGAATTTCAAAATAACTATGTTTTTAATTGACCATAACATACTACTGTATCGGAAGCATATCTCCTGACTGCACAACAGATAATAAACAGTCTACAGTAGTGCAATTAAACATTGGTTGATTTAGAGACAGAAATAAATCAAACACAAACCATTCCAGAAATGAGTTATTTTGTGTTTCAGTCAGGCTGTTTATTAATTTACATCCAAAAAATCTGTTCCAAGATATTTTTATAATATAAGGCTAAAGTCATCAATTTACATAGACCACTTCACTCTTTAAAAGCAGAAACAAATAAGTATACCTATCGCTAAAGTTTAATCATACAATAGATTACATGGGTTGAGCCACAGGCTTTCACCTATGGGCATTTCTTAGCAATCTGCACCAGACATACCAGGAAAACTATACCTTCAGGATGATTGGTAACTAACAGACAATTAATATCATAAGTATCTAGTAAAGCTCTAGACTCTGGGATTATCCAATGGCAGATACTACCAGAAATATATATTTTTCATTAAAAAAAGCCTTTACTTATATGAATAAATTAGTGGTTTAAATATGGGCTGTTTAACGTGATTTATTGTTTAATATAATTAATTAATCCCAAACAGCAACAGTAGCAAAGTGATGTGAACATGTACTGTAAATGGTTCATGGAATCCAAGCTGAACATTTAAATTTACTTGGTAACTAAACCTCCCTAAAATATTTTCTAAAATAAGTAAAACCATACTGGGCTACTCTGTAAGTTAAGGAGGGGAGATTGGGGTAGTCATACCTTGAGATGAACAGGGTTTCTACATACAGGAAATAAAAGGCCCTTTCCATTAAAATTACCTGGACAAAGTTTTTTTGTTGGAATAAGTTATCTTTTAATAAAACAGGATAAAAACCCTGTAGTAGAATGTGTTCAACACACTGGATATACAATAATGATGTTAACTGTTAATTGTTAACTAGTTAAGATACTACTTTAACTTGCATTTAATACAGTTTTGCACACACTTTAAACACTGCTCTTTCACTCATATGTACTTAAACATGGCATATTTTAACTTGATACTATGGTCAACTTGAAAAATGAAAATTGGTCACCTGGACCAAGTATAACAAAGTTATCAGCTATAACAATTTTAGCTTTTTATTGATGGGAAAATGAGAATTAAAGTGCTGTACATTAGGTCCTTTTGCAGAGTAATATTCTGCAACTGTCATATTTATACCACGACTCATTTAGCAGTAATATCCCTATGACTGGCAAAAATGTATTTACTATTATGCCTGCTTGCAATGTGGCAGATTTCTACAACATAGCCACAAAAGATATTTGCTTCAATCTTCACTACAAAAATTATTTAATTATGTTAATCAAAACCATCTAATGCCATAGTCATGAACCCTAAAACCAATATGCATCTTGCATAATTCAGAATACGACTGCTTGCTAAGCTTAGGAGAAAGACCTATTACGACAAAAACTAGATTGATGTCAACATTAAAGCAATGATGTTAGGGGGGAAGCACACACATACATTTCTATAAATTACAATCTCACAAAACATTAACATAATTAAAAATATAAATATATATATTTTTTTAAAAGGTCACAATACTTTCTCTGTGGACAACAAGCAAATAAAAAATAAACAAAATTCAGCAAGACCTCAAGGTCTTTATTTGAGGATGATGTTTTTTTCCTTCCTTTCACAAAACCATGCTTGGGTTTAAATCATCTTCTAACTTGGCATTCTCAATTCCACGTGCAAATAATTTTACTAGTTGGCAGTGGACTCTGGGAACAGAAGAAGTGAAAATTAGACATGAGAGTAAATGATCACAGTTCTGCAGTTCTGCGAAAGAATACCAAGAGAGTTAACCAAAAAAACTCTTTGGATAGAGAACTATATGCCAAGTATACTCTACAGACTACATAAAAATAAACCATTAGCTTTCTCATAACGACATCATGCTTAAGGTAACTGGTAACCTTATAGCTTGTTTTGCTCACAAATCTAACAAAAAAAAAAACCCACCCCATATATTCTATAGTTTCCTAGAGAGGAGGAAGGAGAGAGCATGCAAAACACTTGAAATACAGGTATCTGAGCAGTTATTCAGGATGCTTGGGACCTGAGGTTTTCTGGAAATGGTACCTTCCTGTAATTCAGATCGCAATACTATAAGTATACGAAAACAAATGTAATTAAATTTCAGTTGGTACGGTTTTATTATTACAGAGAGAAAGGAAATAATTTTTTTACAAATGTGAATTATTTTCTTAAAATTTACTCTATAGGAGATGGCCTTCCCGTAATTCAGATGCTTTTGGGATTACTGGTTTCCGGGTAATGTATCCCATATACCGGTATATATATAACTGTTTTCCATTCTATTACAATGATGCCACTCCTTTAGTATCATCCACTACACTGATTCTTTATGGCTTTACTCCAGTTAACTAGTTGAACAATAATGCTGTAGGACAGTGATCCCCAACCAGTAGCTCGCGAGCAACATGTTGCTCTCCAACCCCTTGGATGTTGCTCCCAGTGGCCTCAAAGCAGGTGCTTATTTTTGAATTACTGGCTTAGAGGCAAGTTTTGGTTGTATAAAAAACAGATGTCCTGTCCAACATTCTCTCCTGTAGGCTGCCAGTCCATATAGGGGTTACCAAAAAGCCAATCATCCACATGGACTTTTTCATGCTGGTGTTGCTCTCCAACTCTTTTTTTAAATTTAAATGTGGCTCATGAGCAAAAAAGGTTGGGGATCCCTGCTGTAGGATTTAAAATCACTGACCTACTTAAAATAAAAGAAATAAACATCCTATGAAAAATACAAAATTACAAATAATGCTGCTGCAAACTGTGACAATAAAATCTGTTCTGCATAACCCAGCATGATACAATCCAGAATTATTATAAAAAAAGGAAACTAAAGGATGGAAACGTAACAGAGTGGACCAAGGTAAAAGATCAGCAGATAGAAAAAATAGGGAGTGGTATGGATCACATGAAATGAGGTTGAGAACACAGGATGCCCCATTATGCATCAACAAGAGTATTTGCTGTATTCACCAAAATAGATGGCAGAACTAACCTAAGCTTTGTTGTACACATAGAATGCTATTTGTTTATTTATTATTCTATTCAGGCTAGACTAGCACAGGTAAAAAAAGGTTTCATCATACATATTTAGTTCTAAAGAACAATGGAAGAAATGGTTTCTTAAACCAACCTCATAATTATCCTCCTATATAATTAAATGTTTTCTATAAAAGAGACAACAGTGGCAATGAGGTAAGAGATTGGTTTTCTAAAGGAAAAATGGTAATGGTAGGTAACCCATGTTCCAAAACCTTAATCCAACAGACCTGTACAAAGACAGAATATTTTATTTTATACTAAAATACAAGGAAGAACACATGCACATCTTTCACTGTTACCGTTCTTTATTTGATTCAAGTAAATAGATGTGAATTGTGTAAGGAGATTATCCTAACAAGTTAAATAAACCTTTGTCACTGTTAACAATTGTTTTGGGCTCTGACTAAATATACTGCAAGTCTGCAACAAGCCTATATATTAATATAGACTATGAGAAACGTACTATCACATTTAGAGCTAACCTAACCAGAGTAAACAAAGTTTATGAAGAAGGCATTTTAGATGGACACTTACTGGGAACAAAGAAAAAATGGTGGGATTCTCTTTTAGAAAATAATCCATGTAGGCCAAGCAGAAACATTCATTCCCATCAATATATACTCCTGAGACTAAGCTTGGACTCACGGCAATGTGTGCAGCACTCAATATTAAAAAAAATACAAACAAACAAAGTTTGTGCCATGACCCTATAAGGAATATAATACTGACAAGGTTGTACAAAGGGACTAGAATGAAAAGTTAAGTCATGCTTCTAGGAGTTGTACCTGAACATATAGAAAAAGCACATGGCAAAAGGGCATTGACTGTTAAAGCAGCATGGACTAATATCACAGCATGTGAAGTGATATGTTTTGGAAGGGAAGAGATTTAACTCTTTAACCATCAAGCAAGTATGGCGTACGTGCTGGCGGTTAAATGCTTAAAAGCTTTCTCTCTGCTTCGTGGCTTTTGCCACCTTGGCAGAGAGTGCGGAAGGATGACAACGATTCTAGGGGGCTACTTACGCTGTCGGTCAGTTATGTTGTTATTTCATTGATTTACGCTATTTTTGTGGTTTTATTGCAATTTTATCCCTGCATTATTGTTCCTTATGTATTTTTAGCATAGTTTTGCGGTTTGGTGCTTTGGTATAGAAATGTATATTTTGCTTAGTTTGATCCGTCAGAATATATGCTTTCCAAAAATGTATGGTTATCTGGAGTTTTTTTTTACAGTTTGGGGGTCTCACGGCACATAACGCACAGTCGGGGTACTGTTTTCAGCATCTGTGTTGGCTAGCGTGAAAATTCATATGTATGTTTTTCATTTGGGGTCCGTACATACCACATACTTTGGTAATTCTATGCATATTGGGCATCAAACTATTCAGTAGACCTCCGATGTCCATATTTAGGGTGATTTTTCTTTGTACAGAAAACATTGTGTGAGATAAATGCTGCAAACCAACATTTTTAGGCGATTTTCAGAAATGTTGTAAAAACCTCTATGTTTAGAAAAACTTTGCAGTTTGGTAGTTTGGTGTAGAAGAACATCTGTACTGGATTCATCTGTACTGGATTCATCAGTGTGTGTACTTTCCAAAAATATATGGCTCTAGGGGGTCTTTGTGCTGTTAGGAGGGTCTTTCGGCAGACAGCGCTTAGTCTCACACTCCTATGTTTATTGCCTGAAGAAGCGGGTCTGAGCCCGTGAAACGCATTGTACTGATTGGAGTTTGTTAATAAATTTTGACTGCTTAATTACAGTTGTTTTGTGTCTGCTTGGAGGATGTAAGTCCACCATTGCCTCCTCTGATTACCAAGCTTTTAAACTCGTTTATATCCTTTTATCGCCTCTGTTCTTTCTATACAACAATAAGTCCACCCTGGGTGGAGGGTTGATACCCTTTTTCTATCTACAGAGAGCGACTTCTTAATCCTGAGTGGGGTCAGGAGAATCTCCCCACCTGCCTTTACAGTGGTTGCCTATTGGTAACCCTGGTTTGTGAGTATATGCTATTTACTCTTATTTCATTATCCCTTACCAATACATATTACACTACTGGGGCTCTTGGTGTTCCTTTTGTTTTACAGGAGTAGAATTAACTAAAAATTTTAGCATATTTTGAAAGCTCAGGTTCTCCCGAAAAAAACGATATATTGTTTTCTTGGGTAAACTAAAAGTCCCCTCCTCCAGGAAAGGCCCTTAAAGCGACAAAATGTCTAAAAAACTGCTTGGCAGTAGATGTTCGCATTTAGGACAAAATGGCTGGTGGCAAACGGGTTAATCTAGTCCTAGGTCTATTAGGCAATAAAAGTCAGATGTACCTCATTTCAATGGCAGTCCGGTCCAGTGTCTCCCCATCACAATTCCAGATGCTATTCACATCGTTACAGCCACATGATGGATGGTCTGTGCATATCTGAGAAAAGTTCTTCTTGCCAATGATGCCTATATCTGTGCTTTCAGTGTCTTCATCTTCAAAGTGTTTTGGAGTAAACTGAAAATTCTTTACTCTATACACTTCAACAAATGGAAAGTCAAACTGTTAAAAATAACAATAATAAGTTACTTATTAAATATTGACCACAAAGGCACAGACAAATTAATCAATTTAACAGAGGGATTATTTAACATCTAAGGGATAACAGGCCCCTCAAGCTACACAACTATAGATATGGTTCTCCTATTTAGCAAGTACTTTGATAAATAGCATTAAGTGGCAATCCATCAAACCACTAGACTTCTTGAAAATATTCTCTTCCATTCAAATCACTATTCTGATCAGTGGCAAAATGAGTTCAAGTGTAGCGATGGGCGAATTTATTCGCCAGGCGCCAATTCCCACGGCAATGACGCGGCGTGCGTCAAAAACGGGATGTGACTCGTTTCGTAAATTTTCCGCCAATTCATGAATTTTGCTGGAAATTCACAAATTTTTCAGCGAAGCGAAACGGGCTAGATTTGCCCATCACTATTCAAGTGTTTCAAATGCTTGCTTTAGTCTTACCACTACTAAATGTCATATGAAATGACCTAGAAGAATGAAAATCTTCTAGAGCTAGGGGCCAAAGGTTTTGGGTATTTTTTTATTTATGTATCGATAAATACACCTACAGACAGATGTTGCCATAAATGCTACAGCTCAGCCAGGAGCTGTCAGGGAACCTACGTAGAATTTATGTTTTACAGGTAGCCATTCCATCTATACCCTGTGCTCCTGCATGGTAAGATAAAAAAAAAAACAAGTTAACAAACCGCTTGTGTTTAAGACCCCAAGACAAAAAAGTAAGCTTATCCTAGCATTATATTATTTTCTCTTCTTCAGCTCTATATTTTACAGACAAATCTTGTCTGAATACCACACTAAAGGGGTAATGGGAGGTGGAACGGTCTGAAATACAAGTAATTAAATAATAGCAATAATACACCTTCACAACATGAAGTTTCAAAATGAATTGTGGCATTGGGTAACTAGAATAATAATAACTGTAGATTGGGAAATCATCTTTTATTTATTTTTAAGACTCGTCACGGATTCTATCATTTTTCTATGCATACAACAGTGCTTTCTGCTAAGTAAGATTGTTATGTTAGAAATTCTATACTAAGATTGTTTTAAGATTAGACATATGGATTGCTGCTTGTGTCAGGGCAAGTTACCCTATAACCCAATAAAAATTTTACATTCAGGTTACAAAAACCAAGTTAACACCGTTAACAACTGCAGCATTAGAGTTTACCTCTGGATGCAATGCTTGTTGTCTAAAATCATACACAAACAAATTTATACAAATGGTAAAAAACATAAAAAGATACCTGGTCTTTATTGCTTGTGTGCCTGATAAGGTGCCTTAAAAAATCAAGTCTTGAGCACTTTCTAACTAAAATGAGATCTGCACTTCCATCGGCCAGGTGAGCTGCTGGTGACAGACCTTTAGGGCTTCGTGGACATGCACAACTCATGCAGACAGCATTGATTGCCATGAACCTTCCTTTGATTGTTGTCCAGTCATCATCTTGTTCTTAAAATAAATACAAATTCAATTCTACATGCTGCTAAAAAATTCATTATAGCAAAAACAATCACATTAAAAAAAGTCCAAAAGTTACATAAACCCTGTACCATCACTTAACACAAATTAATTAAAAATACAAGAGCATCACTGGAAGAACTACTTTATTATGTTCTGAATAAGACATAGACATATATCTAATTTACCAGTCATGTGACTCTGCTTCACCTGAATTGGTGCAAGAGGAGATTCAGCATATTGTGTCCGCCATTGGCCCTTATAAAATTTGTTTAAATGGTAAGCAGTAGCATGTTATTCAAGTATTCCCCATAGAATATATGGTATGACGGCTCTAAAAGTGCAAGTTAAATACACAACAGCTGGCAGGTGAAAATAATTTATGTTCTCTTTTTAATATTCCCTTAAGACAAACACAAATGGAAAAGATGTATCTCTAGATTTTTTTTTAGGCTGAAATAAAAGACAAGAGAAATCAGAGGTCACATAAGCTTTATAAGGACATTATTCATGACACTTGAGTATTATAAGGTCATAAACATAATTTATACAGTTTTGCACATAATCATATACATTCATAGTAATCTAGTTAAGGCACCAGAAATTGGTTCAATTTCAGTCTTCATTAATCCTACCCAAAGTAGACAATGTTTTAAGTGGTGATACAGCAGGGAAGTCCCTCATAAAGGGGACCCGTCACCCGAAAAAAATAATCAAAATCCTATTTTATCACATTAGTCAAGCAAAATGAACTTTATTTACACTATATAAATTATTTCATTCCTGTTTCCTTCGGTCTGGGAATTCAAAATTATAACAAGCAGGCAGGAGCCATTTTCTTATTAAGGCAAGCCTTGCATCATCTCAAACTCTTGTTTGTGCACCAGAATGGGGGAACCAATGTCCATTGCCATGCCTTCGTTACACAATTAAACAGTGTAGAGAATGGGGGAATGTGTGGAGAGCAGTGACATCTAGGAAGTACTGAATAGAAAGTAAAAGTAATTGTCTGTCCGCCTCTATGCTACAGGCATGTTTTTCAGAAAGAATCATCACTTCACAATGGAACTGCTTTCAGATAAGCTATGGTTTCTCTTTCTAAATGTAACTGAAGGTGTCACAACTTGGGTTAAGCTAGACTTAGATTTTAAATAAAAAATACTAATTTCTACCACTAGGCATGGGAGCATTTTTAGCAATTCACTTGTCAGGGAGCTACCAGGTTACCATCCCATTGGTTACCATCTCATTGCTCAGCTGATGGATTGCTTGGGCGGGAAAGGGGGTGGGGTGAAATCATTCCAACTTGCAGTGCAGCAATAAAGAGTGACAGAAGTTTATCAGAGCACAATTCACATGGCACCTGGGAAATGAACATGTCTAGACCCATTCCTAATATAAAAATTAAATATAGAAAATAAATGCATTTCCCTCTTTTGAAAAAATAATTTCATTGGTGGATTCTACTGGAGGAGAGCCATTAATGTATGCATTTTGTAAAATAGAATACCTTTAAGTAATGATTTTCATGCAACAACCTAGTAAAGTAAATTGCATTTAAAACTACATTTTTGGTGCTCTTAAAAATGTGTAAAAATAGTTACTACTGGTATCAAACAAGCAATATTAAGGCTACCTGCCAAATATATAATTGCCTTTGTTTCTAAAGACATCAGAATTGCCCATTCACAGTGCATTTGCCAAATACTATATAATTAATTTATCTTTCATCGCATTAAAGGGGTTGTTCACCTTTGAATTAACTTTTAGTATAATATAGAGAGTGATATTCTGTGCAATTGGTATTCATTTTTTATTGTTTGTGGTTTTATAGTTATTTAGTTTTTTATTCAGCAGTTCTCTAG
>CM044436.1:66328845-66349178 GCA_024363595.1 Xenopus borealis
GCACATACTACTTTAAAGCTATTTTATTAAGAAAATAGTTAATTTACATGAAACAGGGTTTAACATATGAGCTGTTTCATGCAATATATTTTTATAGAGACCTACATTGTTTAGGGGGTATAGTTTTCTGTTAAAGACCGTTACAAATGTAGACACATGCTTTGCAGAATGAAACTGTTTTTAAACAAACACAGTTGTACGAAACATTAATAATTGAAGGGTATATGGGATAGTCAAATTATTTCCCCAATTAAAGTGCTGGCTAACAGACCCTGCACTCCAGTTGGGGGAAACAATGCTGTTTGGGACAAAAACTTTTCTTAGGGAGTGATATGTCTCCTGTACCAGGAGAACACTCACAGTGCAGACAGGTTTGATTAGACACATAATGAGCAAGTCTCCCGACTCACTTATTATCAGCGTGTATGATGTCATACTCATGGTCATAATGAGAAATCCAGGACAGTCTTCATAATTTGGATATTTGGAATCTATGACTCCATTATAGAACCCTGCATTCAGATCTCTTAGTTGCTTTCTTGTCTAGGGTGAATCTCAGCCCCTTTTGGGTCACATATTCAGGTTGCAGTCTTGCAAGTGTGGCATATTTTTCTTGATTAAACTATACATATATATATCTATCCATCTATCTATCTATCTATCTATCTATCTATCTATCTATCTATCTATCTATATATATATATATATATATATAGTTATGTTTTGGTAGGTAGGTATAGTTTGATCCCCTCACAAAGTGTTTTGTTTGTACCCCATGGTACATATTTCATATCAGAGCTTCAAAATGCCAAATGCAGCATGAGAAAAGCTAATAATAGTATTGTACTAGTATTGGATGCAAATTGTTAGGTGTGACCTGTAGTATGATGATTTGGCATCTTGCTTTATCTTTCTTTTGCCTCCTCATAAGGCAACTCAAGATTCTTCTATTCATCATACTTTCTGAATTCCTTATAAAAATCTTTTTGCAGTTGAAGAGGGTTCAGGAAGGGTCCAAACTCAAGCAAAGGTCACCATTATATTCATGAGGAAGGGAGAATGCACCAGAACACTCACTTTTTGACATTGTCACACGTTTGTGACAGTTTCCTTTGTAAATGACCTCTGGAGAATATAACTTTAGAAACACTTATTTTACCTATATTTCCATGTTATATTGTCATAGTATTTAATAGTTTGATGGAGTATGGAGAGTTGTTTATAAAAACAGTGTTAATATATTGAGCCTAAAATGATAATTTCCCTCTAAACAAACAAAACACAAGAGTACACACTTGAAACTTGTTTTTCAAGTTCTAAAACAACCATTACTCGGTATTATCTCTTTATTACTAACTCTTTAGACCATCTTTGTGTGTATTATGTCCTGGAGTTTGTAGTCTTATTATTCATGGGCACAATAGTATGCCATGAATAAAACAATTCAGCTCTCAAATCCCACAGCAGGACCTAGCTTCTTCTTACCTTATGTAGAAGCTTAAGTTGTGCAGAAGGCAGGGAGTCTTCTCATTCCTTGATTTGGCAAATCTAAGAGAATAACAACTGCTTTCACATTGAGGCTAGAAGATTAAAAATGCCTTAGGATGATAGAAGTTTTGTGGTTCAAGGACTTTTTGTGTATAAACAAATTCTAATTCTGAAACTAGCACATTTGACAGCTGAAATGAAAAAAAGCTTATTTTGCATTCTTATGAAATAGTATGTGCAATAAAAATAAACTATGCCATCATTTGCATGTTGTGAGTGGTTGATGAACATTTCCAATCCCTTTGTTTGACTGGATGAGCTATTCCTCTTTGTATTAGTTTAATAAGATTTTACATACATAGATAGAAGACAGTTTGTGTAAATAATAAAATTTACAGTACATTCATAAAAATAAACACTTGGTTAAGAGGGAACTCTGGGAATTTTGCTTTATGCATTGGAGACAATGAGATGGACGATGACAAATTAAAAAACAAAAGCAAATATCTGGTTGCTATGTGCATCAGTGATATTAAGTATTAAGTATACCCCATTGTCTCATGGTGTATATAATATTTCTCTCCTTTATAAGCCACAAGTAGGGGAGGATTAAGCTAGTGGAACCAATGGTTTGGCCTTGGTAATATGACCCTAAGTAAATATATTTGACCACCATATGGGCTTTACATTGAAGTGGTATGGAGGATTAGTAACTTTGTAACTAAAAACCCCTGTATTTGAAGTAAATGCACTTACAGTACATAAATGAACCAGGGAACCATGTGAAGTGCATTAATAACTCTATTTTGAATGTTGTAGCTAATTTGGACATTATGGTCAGCCATACTACATACGTGCTCAGCAATAAAGCCTCCTCTAGCTGCCCCCAAGCTGCCCCCAAGCCTAGGGGCTTGTTCTTTCTAATAATGGGTTGTTTTCTAGGGTAAACCTACTGTTAGTGGAATAAGAAGTATGCAGTTTGTGGAGCGGTGCTTTGGAAATTTGCTAGTGTACTGCTTACATATTTTGATCTATACAAGTGAGAAATCTCCATAAAAATATATATATTTGGTATTGCTGTGTTCAAGAGAAATACTGTAGAACTTTTCAAATCTGCTGTGTTCTCATACATAAAATAAATTGTTTCAAATATATGTGACTGTACTATGCAAAACATGATTTTTTTCATTTTATTAGACACTTTGAAACTTATATTGGAAGTGGAACTGCACCAAAATGATTGCATATTTTGAAAGCTATGGTTGTCCTGAAAAAACAATGTATTGTTTTTCCTGGGTAAATTAAAAGACCCCCCCTTCAAATATTGGAGTCGAAGTATTCACCAAATTAAGCATTCCTGCGAACTAAGTAAAATCAAACAATAAAATCATTCAAATTGTTCAATTCGATCAAATTAATGATTTTACGTTGATCAAAAAACTTAGAAAATGGTCTAGAAGGTCCCCATAGGCTAACATAGCACTTTGGCAGCTTTTATTTGGCGAAGTAGAAAAATCAAAGTTTTTTAAAAAGACAGTACTTCAATGTTCGAAGTCGAAGGATTTTACTATTCGACCATTCAAATCAAATGGTCAATCGTTTGAAGTAGCCTATTCGATGGTTGAATTTTTTAAAAATTTACTTTGAAATTCAAACTTTTTGCATTCAAATATTCACTTTGACCCTTAGTAAATCAGCCCCTTAATAGATCCAATAGGCTGGTTTTAATTTTATTAAGGAATAAGTATATCTTAGTTTGAATCAAGTACAGGGTAATGTTTTAAACACCATGGATCAAAGATATTTACTTTGGGAAGTTCGTCCCAAGAGAGGAAAGAAATATTGAACGTTGTTAATCTCTCTAACTTTCCCCTTATAGTTCAACAAGAGGCGGTTTTGAGTCGAGGACTTTTATTTGCTCCAGACTCTCATTTCAGTAGCTTCAATACTTTAGTCTATGTTAACCGATTGGTAAGAAAATTAACACTTCGCAGACTTTTTTTGACAAATCTGTTTACCCTGAGGTGCCTCTGGACATTTCTGATAATCCTAATTTAGATCAGTCACATTTTTGTATTTCTTTGGAGGAATCATGTGAACACATTGCTAATTCATTTAATTGTTCGGATTTGACATGTTTACAAATTTTGCAGGATTTACAATTTGAGGGAAATGCAGATATTACCGATTTGAAGTCTCAAATTTCACTGGATAAAAAACTAAAGAGTAATTTTTACCCTGTAAATTCTCGTCCATCTATGGACATTTTCCAGGACCTTGTTGAACAGGATCTTTGGAAATTATCTAAACGTAGGAATTACAATTTGTTTTCTAATTTCAGCATAACAGATAAAAGGGCCATAACACAGCTGTGTAATAATTCAGACATTACCATACTTCAAGCTGACAAAGGCGGTTCGGTTGTAGTACTGAATACCACCGACTACATTGGTGAAGTGATGCGTCAATTATCAGATTTGGATACTTATTCAAAATTACCCAAGTATCCGATTGAAAAATTTATGTTAGAGCTCACTGATTTGGTCAAATTTGGTATATCCCTCGGGGTTATCAATGCTAAAGATAATTTTTTTTAAATTCGCCTAATTTCCTGTTACTCCGATATTTCATCATTTGCCCAAAATACACAAATCATTAATTAACCCTCAGGGTAGACCTATTGTCTCCAGTATTAATTCCTTAAATGAGGGTCTTTCAATTTTGGTGGATCAATCTTTTCAACCAATTGTAACAAGTTTGAAGTCCCATATAAAGATACAGGCCATCTTTTGGCAATTCTAAAGGATATCCCTTGGTTAAATAGTTATATATGGGTGACTATGGATGTTCAATCTCTTTATTCCTCGATTCCCCATACCAAGGGACTAGAGGCGATTTACCATATGCTGACTACTTCAAACCGATATACTCATAACTGCATTTATTTTCTTGTTTTCGCCTTGGAATTTTTACTCACTCACAACTATTTTTACTTTAATGGATCTTACTATCTCCAGAGATGTGGGGCTGCCATGGGTGCTGCCGTCTCACCTTCCTATGCCAATCTCTACATGGGATGGTGGGAAAATACCCACATCTATGGAGATAGTAATCCATATAGCGACTGTATCATTTGGTACAGTCGCTACATAGATGATCTTATATTTATTTGGAATGGGTCATCAGACAAGCTTCACATGTTTTTGGATTATTTAAATAATAATACTTATAATTTATCATTACCTTAAATTATAATTGTTGCCAAATTGAATTTTTGGATGTTCTTTTGATCGGTGTACCGGAAATGGGAAAGATTGAGACTAAGATTTACACCAAACCCATAGTAGGTAACACTATTCTTAGAGCTGATAGTTGCCATCCTCGCCATACCAAGAACAGTATTCCATTTAGCCAGTTTTTGCGTTATAGACGGAATTGTTTGTCAATCGAGCTATTTGATGAACAGGCATCTATTCTGAAAACCAAATTGTTAGATAGAGGTTATTCAACATCAGTAGTGGAGTCTACCAAAAAGCACGAGCTAAAAATAGAGATAGTCTCCTTCCCTTCAAATTAACCAATAGTGAGTCCATATTTACCACTGACTATGAGATCCAAAGCAAACCAACGATTTACTTTAGCACAGAATACAGCTTAGAATATAACGAGATTTGCAGGATAATACGGAAGCATTTGCCAATATTACATAATGATCCAGTGCTGCATGATATACTTGTTAACAGTGAATTGAAAACTATCTCTAGGAGAACGACTACATTAGGCAAAAGATTATCTCCTAGCATGATCTCCACCACATCTACTTCCCAAAATAAGGATTGGTTGTTACAAAAAGGCACCTATAGATGTGAGAGATACCCATGCAAAACATGTAATGTCATATCCATTAGTTCGGATTTTAAGTCTAATATTACGGGTAGTGATGGGTGAATTTATTCGCCAGGGCCGAATTTGCCGTGAATTCCCGTGATTCGCCGCTGGCGAATAAATTCGCAAAACGCCAGTGAAAATTCGCCTGGCAAAAATTCACCAAAAAAACGAGTTGCGCGTCGATAACGACGCGACGCGTCAAAAATGTTTCGTTTCGTGAATTTTTTCGCCAATTCGCAAATTTCGCTGGAAATTCGCAAATTTTTGGGCGAAGCGAAACTGGGTAGATTCGCCCATCACTAATTATGGGTAAAGTTTTCAAAAATCTAATGTACAGTAATTGCTGTACAAAACGGGTAATGTATTTATTGGAGTGTAAATCTTGCCATAAACAATATGTGGGTCGTACAACCCGTCCGTTAAAAGACAGAATCAGAGAACATATGATTGCCATAGAGAAATGTGATCATAAGTCACCTATTGGCAAACATTTTGATATTTGTACCAAACGAGGGGTTCTAGATCTAGGAGTGAAAGTCATTGTCAACGAGTGAGTATTCCTATCAGAGGTGGTGATCCGCTGCATCTCCTAAATACAGGTGAAGCATTTTGGATATTTACTTTACATACACACAGTCCACATGGTTTGAAAACTAGATTTGATGTTTCACATTTTGTTTAACCTACCTATGACTGATTTATGTAGTTTATAACAGTTTTTATTACTGTGATTTTAGCTTAGTTTACAAATTCCTTGCAGCATTAGATGCATAGATACTGTGTTCCATGTATTAAATAACTATTGTTGGCATTGGAGATCGCTGTGGACACTTTGTATTATTTTTGTCCTGACACAGTTTATGTTAAAAGGATTATAAATAATTATTGCTGGCATTGGAGGTCGCTGTGGGTTTGATTTGTATAAATGGATTGTTTTAGTCATATGTTTTGTGCTCATGATTAAGGGCAGCTGTGCCCGAAACGTGTCAAGCTACTCCATGTGGCATGTATGGCGTGCTTTTTAATGGATTAAATAAATATTGCATTTTTAATTGATTGCCCTGGCGTGCGGAATTGCATCTCTTCGCTTCGTTTCTGTATACATGGTTGGGATGCCATGGATTTCATGCACCTGATGTCTACATGTTCACTGCCGACTCTTTTGCTTACTTAATCGTGGTGAGTCTGAGCGGTTTTTTCAATCTTTCATTAATGTTTTATTATTACAGATAAAAATTAAATCGTTTTTTTGGATTTGGATTCATTGATTATAATGGAATCTATGGGAGATGCCCTTCCTGTAATTCGGAGCTTTATGGAGAACGGTTTCCCGATAACTGATTCCATACCTGAACTGAGATCAATGTACGTAGTAAATTATAAAGTAAAATAAAGTTATTATAGCTAAACTATAATTGCCTGTGTCCTTTGAGTGGTATGGGGAAAACAAAATTTTGCTTAAAGCAAATAACAAAACAAGCAAACAAAAACAAAAAAAAGAAGGATCTTGGGGTTTTTATAGATAAAAAGTTGTCTAATTATGGGCAGTGTCATTCTGTAGCTACTAAAGCAAATAAATTTCTGTCCTGCATAAAAAAGGGCATAAACTCAAGGGATGAAAACATAATTATACCTCTTTATAGATCCCTAGTAAGACCTCATCTTGAGTATGCAGTGCAGTTTTGGACTCCAGTCCTTAGGAGGGATATAAATGAGCTGGAGAGAGTTCAGAGACGTGCAACTAAACTGGTTAGAGGGATGGAAGACTTAAATTATGAGGGGAGACTGTCCAGGTTGGGGTTGTTTTCTCTGGAAAAAAGGGCGCTTGCGAGGGCACATGATTACACTTTACAAATATATCCGAGGACATTATAGACAAATATTAGGGTGCCTTTTTACCCATAAAGAGGATCACCGCACCAGAGGCCACACCTTCAGACTAGAAGAAAAGGACTTTCATTTGAAGCAGCGTAGGTGGTTCATCACAGTGAGGACAGTGAGGTTGTGGAATGCACTGCCGAGTGATGTTGTGATGGCTGATTGATGCTTTTAAGAGGGGCTTGGATGATTTTTTGGACAGACATAATATCAAAGGCTATTTTGATACTAAACTCTACAGTTAGTCAAGCTATGGGCATATATGGTTTGTGTGAAAGAGTGGAGATGTGTGTGTGTGTGTGTGTGTGTATGCTGGGTTTTTAATTTGGAGGGGTTGAACTTGATGGACTCTGTCTTTTTTCAACCCAATTTAACTATGTAACTAACTAACTATGTAACTATTGCATGCTAGATCATATATGTGACTGCTGATATTCGCTACACTTCAAATTGAAAGTGGCTGTTTAATGCCAGAAACACCTCAGATTTCCCTGGACTGAATGAAAGCAATTGTGATTTAGCTAGTTAGACCAATGATCTTACCTAACCTAAATCAAAATACAATTGCTGCAAAGTCTGTAGTGTGCATGAGTTTTTAATATTTAGCTAATATTCAACCATTATTTAATACTAAAGTAAATGGTTTCCTTCATTAGAAAATACTTTACTTTACTATAAACAAAAATTAGTAAGTGCAACTTTGACAGCAGCAGATAAAATCTTTGTGGACAAAAAAAATGTAATTGAAAAAATGTTTATTACTATATTAAACAAATTAAATTTCCTGAAATATAAAGTCAATAAAACTGTATTCTCAATTATTCTTTTTTTTTCCTTTATCAGTTTTCAACATTTATATGGCGTTTGGCATCCTCCCTTTGATCCACAGCTTCATGGCACTTTATTTTGTTTCTTAACTATATCTATATTCATATTAAATAGTATTCACACACTGAAGTCAAAGTGCTTAAAGGAGAATTCAACCCTAAATTAAAAAAAAAAAAACTCCAACCCCCCTACCCTACATAGACCCCCCAGCCTAGCTTCTACCCCAGGAAAATGCCAGTCATGTTAGCTGCTGCTGATTGGTAGCGAGAAAAATATATTGGGGGGACAGGTTATTTATAAACACTTGGAAACTTTGCACCTGGGCAGTAAACCATGGCAACCGACCATATGCTGATTTTCATTGTTCTACCTACAGCTGGCTGAACGATGTTAATTGCTGATTGGTTACTGTGGGTTACTCTCCAGGTGCAAATTTGCCTAATGTTTATAACTGTGCCTCCCTGTCCTAATAGAATCTGCAGGTGGTTGTTAAAATGCTGTAATGTGTGATTTGGAGAGTGAATGTCCTTGCTTGTCTTGCAGTTTCAATTTACAACAATAGGATGTGGCATGGGTGGTTTCAGGGTTTTCTCTGATGCATGTAGCTAACACACTCTATTGTCAAAAAGCCCCATATGCTGTGGCTTTAGACTTTTGAATCAACAAAAGGCCATACACAAATAGTAGTACTGTGATTTCCATGAACATTTTCCCCCCATCCTAATTGTTTTATACAGAGAGGATGTGGTTATCAAGAACTAAAATACACTAATACTGTGAAAATCTACTTTAGCAGTAGATTTAGAATCTGAATACTTCTAGCACCATATCTTAAACTGGCATTGTAAAATTTACTCTTGGCAAGGTTGCCAAATGATCAGATATGTACACTTATTTATCCACCCACAGAGACTAGTTGAAAGGAGCCTATGTGACTAGTGATGGGCGAATCTATCCCATTTCGCTTCACCGAAAAATTTGAGAATTTCCAGCGAAATTCGCGAATTGGCGCAAAACGAGTCGTGGCACATTTTTCGAGTCGCGTCATTTTCGGCGCCCGACTCATTTTTCATTTTTTTTTTTAAGCCAGAGAATTTTCGGCAGGCTATATGTGACCCATACCCTTTGAGAACATACCAGTGGGATGAACACTGGAGGCAATGTGTGATTGAACACAGAATTACAGTCCAGGGTTCAAGAACTGGTTAGTCTAAATATGGGGAAACGAGCAGGATAGGAACTGTAGACAGGAGCTCTGGGGACTTGGGCACGTGAAAAGAGCTCAATGATCGTGAACCTACTGGATAGATATCCACCATCTGGGTGTCATCTATAAACTCTGGGCAAATTGGCACCTCTGCAATAACCAGCTTTAGTTCTTCTTTAAGAACAGCTACCACAAGACTTACCCAAAGTTCTTAAGTTACTAACTGGTTTTTGATACTGAAATTATATAACTGCGTGCATATTAAGCGACATTGACATCAACAGAGCTTGCTTGCCAAACTGTTTTGTGCCTCTTGCTTTGAATAGATCTAGGCTACTTTCGGTTCCTACTCTCTTTCCCTAAAGAAAAAAAAAACTTGACAAGAAGATACAAGAAATATGCAATAAACATATTCTGTTGAATAATCTGAAAAGTAAAAATGTAATTGTGAACGTTGATAAACTTGCACTTAGACCAAATAGAATTTTTTGGGATCCATGCTTTGATAGGAATGAGGTGGATGTGGAACCAGGAAATTTAATTGGAGAGTAGAGAATGACATCAGCTAAAATTTAAATAATAGGAAATAATAAGTTAAACACGTTAGAGAAGCACATAAAGTGATATGAAAAAGTTTGGGAACCCCTCTCAGCCTGCATAATAATTCACTCCACTTTCAACAAAAAAGATAATAGTGGTATGTCATTTCTCAGAAACATCTGATTACTGGGGTGTTTTCTGAACGAATATTTACAGTGAAGCAGTATTCGGTGAAAAACCGGCTGTGCAAAAAATTGGGTACCCTTGTAATTTTGCTAATTTGAATGCATGTAACTGCTCAATACGGATTACTGGCAACACAAAATTGGTTGGATTGGCTCATTAAGTCTTGAACTTCATAGGCATATGTGTCCAATCATGAGAAAAGGTATTGCAAATATTGCATATTTTCTGTTAATCCAATAAACGTTGTCACTGCTGAAATACTACTGTTTCCATAAGACATGTTATATATTAAAAGGATGTTCCTACTTAGAAAGCTCAGCCAATGATAAATAAAACTCCAAAGAATGAAGAGGGGTTCCCAAACTTTTCTATATGACTGTAGGCTATAGGTATAAAGAACTTCAGCTAAAAGGAGGTTGTTCTAAATTTGGTTTTGTTCTGCCTTTACTTTTTAAAAGGGTTTTCACCTTGAAACATTTTTCTTCAGTTCAGCTGGTTTCAGATTGTTTACCAGAAATTAAGACTTTTTCCAGTTACTTTTCCTTTTACTTTATTTGTGGTCGTTTTTGTAATATTGAAGTGTAAAGTTTAATTTTTCACCTTCTAAGGATGGCAGTCGGAGCGATTTGTTTTCCGAAGTGGTCCGAAGTTTCCTCGTGAGGAAATGCCATCCCACCTGTGATTTAGATTCTAGCCGACGGAGAGGCAGTTCAGGGAGATTAGTCGCCCAAGGAAGAGGTGATTTGTTGCCAGGTGACTAATCTCCTCCAAATAGCACTGCATGTCTCTGCCCTAAAGCTGACACTTTAACTGTTCTCAATAGCTACATTTAGGGTCAGATTTACTAAGGGTCAAATTCTCGAGGGCTTTTAGCCCTCAAATTCGACCCTTGTAGACTTCTCGAAGTAAAATCTGACAAAATCGAACATCGAATTTGTGGGATTTTACCGCTATTTGATTTCTTGATAAAATCATATGAACTGTACGATTTTACAAAAAAATAATAAAAACCCTTCGATTTCATGGAAAAATCGTACGAATCTAACGCTTTGAACGATTTGAAGTGTTCGATTGAAGGATTGAAAAAAACTTTGAAAATGCCTATGGGAGCTTCCCATAGGCATATATAGCAACTCAGTAGGTTTGATCTGGCTAATTTGGCCATCGAATAAAAATGGCAAGTACTTCGACCATTGAATGGTCGAATGATTGAATAGATTTTTATTCGATCTATTTGAATCATTCAATTTGATCGAATTTTGCAAATTTGATGGTCGAAGTGGGCAAAAAAAAATGTAGAAAATGTTTTCACATTTTTTGCATGTTAACAGATACATAAGGTTTTTAGAATTGCAGTTTATGCATTGTCTAATGTAGTAGAGTTTATTGGTTAGGCACATCTTTACATAATTACATATGCCAGTCAGGTTGGAGTTAATTAGAGTAGGAGAAAGGGTTTTCTCTAAAGTGTACATTTCCTAGTGTTAAATTGACAACCATCTTTCAGAATATTGTTTAGAATAGGGTCTCATCTGGAGGACAGGCACATTTTTTATAATCTCCTTAATATGTGTAATTTGCTGGTTTTAAAATATGTAAAATACACAAAGGCACCTCAGAACCAGATCTAGAACCCACTGGGGGTCATTTATAAAGTTTGAGATGTGCATTTCATTTGCAAATGGTTGTATTGTCCATGTTCCTAAAATATTTCACAAATGGCTCAAAAATTACATGGGTATCTGCATCGGTGAAGGCACTCTGCAAGGTCATTGTGCGTGAAAATAGCATTGACAGTAACTAAATTAGTAATTTGTGAAAACTGTTTTGTGAAAATCTTCTCTGCCACCAAAGTTGTGGCATTACCTCAAATGCAGAGTGTTCGCGTATATATTTATTTGTTCAGATATGTGTTGTAAAATCATCAAATTGTTGTGTGTATTTCCAAATAAATAACAAATCATCAATGTATCTACCATAAGAAAAGGTAATTTGGATTTGCAAAATTACATCAATTGGCTAAACATTTTCAAAACATTCGGGGCACTGTGTAAAATGTAGATAAAAAGACAGTGGGATGATTTACAAATCATTTAAATCCTAATTGCAAATAGTGCAAAGACAACATTTGAAATGTCGAAACTGTGACATTGTATTGTTTTATAAAAAATATATGCTTCTTTTGAATTTATGATGGCAATATGTTCCAAAACAGTTGTGACAGGGGCATGTTTCCCACCTCTACTTTTAAAGGAACAGTTCAGTGTATAAATAAAAATTGGGTAAATGGATAGGCTGTGCAAAATAAAACATGTTTCTAATATAGTTACTTAGGCAAAAGTTTTATCTATGATCTATGAAATCCAGACTGGAGTGACTGGATGTCTAACATTATAGTCAGAACACTACTACCTGCTTTTCAGCTCTCTAACTCTGAGTTAGTCAGCGACTTGAAGGGGGCCCACATGGGACATAACTGTTCATTGAGTTTGCAACTGATACTCCAAATTCAACTCAGATTCAAAAGCAACAGTCATGACCCATGTGCCCCCTCCCCCTCAAATCACCTATTAGTTACTGCTAGTGATGGGCGAATTTATTCGCATTGGGGCGAATTTGCAGCGAATTCCCGCGATTCGCCGCTGGCAAATAAATTCGAGAAATGCCAGTGAAATTTCGCTTGGCGAAATTTCGCAGGAAAAAACGAGTCGCGCGTCGTCGTGTATAAGGGTATAGTTTCTGGTTTATTTGTGGAATTTGTCATGTATATTTGTGTGTGTGTTTAAATAGCACCAACACAACACAATATAAAAATTTATTTTTAGTTTCCAGAATGAATGCTTTGAATTTTTTTTTGTTATGAAAAAATATTTATTTTCTATGTAAGATTACAAATACTACTATTTTTGTTGTACAAATGTTTTCTATAAGAAGCATTCCTCAAATATGGCAGTTTTCTGAGCATATGGGTTCCATTTTTGAATGCCTTTCTGTTTTAATGCTGATAAATTGTTAAACACGTGCTTTTTCTCAATTAACACTTAAGCTAAGTGGTAACTGGAATGTAAAATGTGTTCTAAACAACACTGCTGCTATTTCAAGAAAGTAATGTTTTACTATAACAGTATTTAAAAAAGGACTATAAATCAAATTAGGCAAAAACCTAGCCAATGGCAAATCTATGTTATGTAAATCAGATGTCTTATGTATATTTTTAATTAATGTGCATGGGTAAATCTTTACTCAAAATGTACAGTTTTGTAGCTAATTACAGTTATACAGATGAAGCCACTTTGGATTGTGCATTTGACACAGAATATCTTAACTCATCTATCCCATTTAGCCCACTTAGCACAGAATATTGTGTCACAGCATCACATCCAATTAAAGAGTTCACCATTGAAAACAATGGTGCTTTGGTATGCTAATGATAAGGTTAAATGCATTAAATAAGTAAAGATAACTTTAGATAACACAGTTTCTTCAATTAACCCTGAGTCATGACACATTTAACTCACAAATCCAAGTGGCTTCATCTGTATATACATTGCCTTTGTAGTCAGTGATACAGAGTCATCTATACTGTACATCATCTAAATTCATCCAAGAGGGTACAGGCCCCTCCACTGCTGAAGTCATGGCTTCCTATAAAACAAAGAATAATTTACAAACTCCTCCTCATAACCTTCAAAGCTCTTCACTCCTCTTCACCTAAAGCTGGCCATACACTATAAGATCCGATCTTTCCCCATATGACGTTTCCATAAATGTTGTTCTTTGAAGTGTGAACACAGTTATGTTGTTTAGATCAGGTTATTAATTTAAGTTGTTTCTTTTAAATGTTTCAAATGTAGGGTATGTCTGGAAATGTATGGTACATACTGTATATACGTACAAAATACAAAGGGGTTTCATTGGGTTATTACTGGATCATAGCTCTCTTTAATGTAAAATGTAATTGCTTTTCATTAGCATACCAAAGCTCCATTGTTTTCAATGGTGAACTCTTTAATTGGATGGGATGCTGTGACACAATATTCTGTGCTAAGTGGGATAAATTAGATAGATGAGTTAAGTCACAACACATTTAACACACAAATCCAAGTGGGCCACATTAATCTCCCTAAGCTCCTGCTGTCTCCTTAACTTTGCTCATGGCACAGGTAGTCCTTACCCTCAACTTTACACAAATAATTTTCAAGACTTCACTACCTCCTCTAATTATGTCATTGGTACCTATGTGTACCAAGACTGCCAGGTCTTCCCCAGCCCCTCCCAATTACCTGTCCACTTGATCCACTATATGCTGAACCCTAGCAACAGGCAAGCAGAAGACTGTTCGGCATGCAGGGTCCTTGCAGCAGATAACCATATCCCTCTTTCTTATAATTAATTTCCCTATAACTAAAACCTGCCTATCCTTCTTGTCACTAGCCTTTCTCCCTTATTAGCCCCCAGTACTCTGGCCCATCCCCCACATTTACCACTGCCCTCGGTGCTGCAAGTCCCCTCTCTCCCTTAGAATCTGCATTTCAGATTCCAAGATGAAAACCCACCGACATCTTTCACATGTACATACTGCATAGAACTGCTGCTCTAACACCACATACATGAGTGATTCCAGCAAGCCCACTTGTCTCATTTAAACTGGATACTTAGTCTCGCAAGAGCTATTCCTCAAAAATGCCTTTTTAGTTTTAAAGCCTTAAGGTTTTTAACACTGCTAAACACTTAATTCACATGCAACACTTAGATCAAATGCAACACTCTATTAGCTTCTCCCACACTCACTGTGGAGTCTCAAACTTACTGAGAAATCAAACATGTCAATACTATTATTTTTAAAAATGTAGGACAAGATATAAAATCACTTCTGTTTTTTTGTTTAAATCTTACAAGAATTTACTATTTCTAAGGCCTACATTTGTTAGCTTCTAACACAATGATGAAATACTGTTTATAAAATTAAACTATTTGGATATTATTTTGCCAAAATATAGGCCACTATCCAGACAACCTTCATTCATATATTTCAACGCATTTAACACATCAGCATTTATTTTAATATGTCCAGCAGAGCAATAAATGCTTTGAGTATCCACATGTGGCTAGAAATAGGATGGAGTGCAATTAACTTCAAAGGCTCCTTCTAGGCTATTGATCACAATCCTGTAAAAATATAACTGTTTTGTAAGATTGAAGTTTAAAACTTCAGTTATAATTATGTTATTGTATTTTTTATGCAGCAGTTGTAATGATTCTGTGGTGCTGGTTGCTCCTTATGATGCCTTAGCATTTTGGAAATTGTTTACTCCCGTTAATTGTATTTTGGGTTCCGAATGTAGCTAATTTCTGTTTTCACACTCAATTTAAAATAATAATAACAAACAAGTAAAAACCCATACAGCCTTCATAAATTAATACTTCCTCTTCAAAGAGAAAGATATATAAAAGTTAATAAGTTTTAAATAGGTAATTTGGTGTAAAAAAAATACAAGAAATATAACAATTATTTGTCACTGTTTGCAGAGACTAAGCAGAGAAGACCATTGCGTTGTGACTCAGGGCTAATTGAAGAAACTGTGTTATCTAAAGTTATCTTAACTCATTTAATGCATTTAACCTTTTCATTAGCATACCAAAGCTCCATTGTTTTCAATGGTGAACTCTTTAATTTGATGGGATGCTGTGACACAATATTCTGTGCTAAGTGGGATAAATGAGATAGATGAGTTAAGTCACAACGCATTTAACACACAATCCAAAGTGACTGCATCTGTATATATAAAGCTGTAGCATTTTTACCAATGGCATAAATGAATGTCCTATATTGCTTATCATAAAAGTACCTGGGTTACTGTTTTGCCAGAATTTATTCTAAATTATGCATTTTAATTTACTTGGCAATGTTTATAAGAGTAAATCTGCACAATTTGCATAAAACTGGCATATTTCCAACAGCATAGGAATTTACATATCTTAAACAGATTTACAAAATTCGTGTGAAGAGATCGAAGTTCGATCGAATTCGATCGAATACCGATAGTACGAATTTTTCGGAGGCTTGAAGGAAAAAGTACGATTTTTTTGTGAAATCGAACGATTGGTATTCGGTCGTACGATTTCATCGAGAAATTGAATATCGAGGAAATTAAAGCCTAAAACTATTCGATTTGCCCCTTAGTCTGTAAATGTTTATTTGACTCGATTAGTTTATCTGCTATATATTAAATGACATCCCACAGCTGTTTTTTTTTAGCTTTTATATATGTGTTTTACATGATAAGGTGCTGATTACATTGAGTACAGTCACTGAACAATCAATATGGACATTTTAAATTTAATTATGATCCGATGCATACCTTTTATTCATAAAGAAAAAAAGTCCCGTGTCAAACTTCTGGAATCCCATACATAAATATTCCTCATTAGGGTTATGCTACACAGGCCCTCTTGGGGAAAGATACAATGGTCAAAATGCCCTTGTCCAACTGCAGCCTCATTAAATATGAAATGCGTTACATAAGATGAGGGTGCTGGGAGGCAGGAAGCACTTAGCACCTGTATGTGTATTAGGCAGAAATGCATTATAACAGCATATGGTTTGGACAGCTATGATTGGTTCCTGAAAGTATTGTAGAAGTGCATTGTACTTTTAGAATGCAAAGTTTTTGCTTTTTGTTACTGGTGCAGCTTTATCATTAGTATTGTGTGAACTGAAGATTCTTAAAATAAATCTTGTTTTTATTTCATTTTAGGCTGTGACTGGCCAATCACATTATTATTGCTTATATAATTGGGAATCTTAATGTTTAACCCTTTGTATGCTGTTTCAGATCTTTATGGCCACCCATCATAAACTGTAATGTTAATGCAGAAGTCAAAGTTTCAGAATGATATCCAGTGGTGTAAATAGATCTTACTGTGCCCTGGCTGCAGCAAATTAATTTTTTCAATTGTATAGATAGGTTTTACCAATATCTGTTGTAATTATACCTCCTGTCCCCCTGCAGCCACAGGGTCTTCTTCCTCTTGCCCCAGATGATATCTGTCTGAGAAGCAGCTGGCCTGGACTGGGGTTCAAAATAAGCCTTGGCATTTAAAGTACAAAGAGGTCCAAACAGTCACTGCAGTCCACTAAATAGTGACTGGCTATGGTGTTTTACAATAGCCCCTCTTACATTCACCATAATCCACAGATTGCCAGTCTGGGCCTAGAAGCAGCTGCTGAAAGTTGGCCATTTGTGCTTCCTCTGATCGAATCTTGCTATTTAGGAAACCTGATGCATCATAATTCTAAAAACCTTTGTGGTAAGGTCATCATTGAGATTTGTGAAATTAATATTTTTTTTTTCAAGACAAATAAAAAAGGACAAAGGGAATAATAATATGGCTGAATATTTAGGGCTGGAATGACAGGTTGTTACTTACCCCTGACTAAAATAGCCTATGATAATCTGCTAAATGTACAGTACAAGTCAATAAGAAACAAACTGGGGATAGGGGTATTCTGAACCTGAACTTTTTATCAAAATTCCCTTGAGATATTTCTTCAGTTTTATGACTAAAAAGCCACCCAAATATGCTGTACAATGATAATAATGGATTTTAATTAACAATGTGCCTGGCAGCACTTAGTGAAATAAGTTCTGGATGGCATTTAAAATTGTGTTCTTCATAGCCTGATTGATGTTCACATCAAGACAGAATGGTTGGGGAAAAAAATTGTTTTAAAAGAAACCTGTCCTTGAAATGGCAAAGCCCTTTCCACCTCTTCTTTCGATAGGGTAGTAAATCTTTAGTACACCATTATGACCCTCACAGTTTAGTTATATAGTGGTAACAATATACAGAGCACTTTACAATAATATTATAGCAAACAGGGCAATAAATTAACAAAGAAGCGTTACCTCCTAAATCATTTATTCGGCTGGTTTATATTGCCTTGTGGACGTACATATTTATTAACCAAAAAAGGACACAATACATTTAAAGAGACAGTGGGCATGTTATGAAAAGCCAAATACAAGAAGTCCTCTGCACTCAAGCTATTATCAATATATTTAAGACACTAAGACATTTTGTGCATGTCACTGTACTCAATTTAGTTCAATGCTTCCTCCTGTGTCAAGTGCTCACTTTCCATGTAGGCCACACCAGAGGACCTTTGTGTATATATTCAAATTGCAGTTGGTCCGAAACATGTTGTGATACAATAAATCTTTTCTGCAGCATAAGTCTGCTTATCGTGTGCTCCATCCAACTACATTTTGTGCATGCAGCTACTAAAACATGCCTTACCCTTTAAACAAAACAGGGATTGTTTGTCCATATATTGCAATATATTTAAGCTGGCCAACTATGTCAAAGTCATCCCATATCTGGCCAGTCCTACTCTCAAATGACATCTGATTCATTAAGAATTTTATAGCTTTATTATACATTTTACAAAGGGACTAAGTTTTACCTGCAACCTACTAGCTTGGTTGCCCTTTTATTAGTCACCAGTGGGATCACCTGACTATAGCTGGGAAGGGTGGGGGCCACAACTTGGAGCTGGTCACTGCTCCTGTTTATCTATAACAAACAAGGAAAAGTTATGCTCACCACTAATTTTTTAAACCATTAGGAGGGAGGTCGTGACCACATATAGACAAATACAAGAGCAGTAAGCAATAGAATTCTTAATGAATCAGATGAAAATTGAGCGTAGGACTGGCCAGATATGGGATGACTTTGACATAGTTGGCCAGCTTAAATATATTGCAATATATGGACAAACAATCCCTGTTTTGTTTAAAGGGTAAGGCATTTTTTAGTAGCTGTATGCACAAAGTGTCTCAATGTCTTAAATATATTGATAATGTGTTGAGTGCAGAGGACCTCTTGTATTTGTCTAGATGTATTTTGTGGTCACAGCCTCATTGCACCTCTGCCTAATGGTTTTAAAAATTAGTGGTGAGCACAACTTTTCCTTGTTTGTCATATTATGAAAAGCCTCATCATTGTTTCAGTTATGTGACTACTGAGCTTTCAATGGATATAATTTCACATGGAGGAGGGATATTTCAATAATTCAGCATCTGTCCATTTAATACAACTTCCATTGTGCAGGGCTGTTATGCAAGACACACAACTGAATTTGGGTTCTATCACACTGTGCTCAGATTCCGTTTCACAAGAGAAAAGTCTTACGATATCTGATTGTTCATTGTTGCTCTATAGGAAGTCCATAAATATTGTTTTTAACAAACTATAGATCTGTTTTTTTTCTTATTTACCATATGTTTACTCAGTTAAAAACTATTTAATGTTTAGTTATTTTAGAGTGTGTGTAAACATAAATGTTATGTTTTATGTAATTTACTGCAAGAGAACTGTCTAATATGTACATAATTTGCAGCTTGAACAAAACAGCTCTAAAGCCTCCCACAACACCTGTAAAGTTGAAAAAAATCACTACCTTCCAAGAATTTGAAAGTAATACAAGTGATGCCTGGGATGCTGGAGAGGATGATGATGAGTTATTGGCAATGGCTGCTGAAAATTTAAAGACGAAAGTAGTGAAGGAAACTGCAAAGCAAGTCATCCAGAATCACACAAAGTTGCAAGAACAAAGCAAACATCACATTTCACAACAGGAACGAGATCCTTTTGTTTTTGATGAACCACAGCGTCTTAGCAGTCAGGAAAATAAATCTGGTAAATTGACCAGCTAAAGTTCAGTTCCAAAAACATCTGGTACGTTCACCTATGACCCAATATCCTTTTACTAGGATAAAAGCTAGTAAAGGACTTGTAAAAGGTAAAAGCTAGTAAAGGACTTGTAAACTAGTAATGAGTGAATTTTTTGCCGTTCACTTCGCCAAACAATTTGCGAAACTGTGTGTGAGACAATTTTTTTCTCTGTGACAATTTTGTCTTATCTATTTTTTATGTTGCAGCAAAAATTTTCACAGTTGATTTTTGCAGAAGTTTTGAAAATGCGCAGATGCCCAAGTGTGTAATTTCATTGCAAACTCATGTCTGGCAAAGAAATTCTCTGAGCACTATTGTTAACTATACATTCACTGTATAAACTGAAACATGTTCTAAGATTTTGCTTTCCTTTGAATAACTGAACTAATATTTAGGGGCAGATTTACTAAGGGTCAAATTTGAGGGTTAATTAACCCTCAAATTCAACTATCGAATGTTTAGCGAATTAAAACCCCTTGAATTCGAATTTGAGGGGTTTAAACACAATTCAGGGCCCTTCCTGATGATGGCTTGAGTTTGTAAGCCTAAACGTTGAAATAAATCTACCAGCTTTTTTTTC
>CM044436.1:66362191-66391325 GCA_024363595.1 Xenopus borealis
GAATGTAAACACTAAATAATAAATGTTGTAAAACCACAATCCAGAAGGCAAGGGAGATTAAATGAGTAAGTATTATATTATGGCAGAGTTCAGGTTGTGTTTATCCTTTAAATAATGGTACCAGTATGGTTGTAACAGGTACAGAAAAGGCTAATGTGCTAAATCAGTTATTTTCTTTGTGTATAGAATAGAGGGGTCAGAGTTCCCAGACTCACCTCATAGCTGCACTGTTGGCTCAGATTAATCTAGTTCATGGTCTGGCTCAGGATATGGTTTATAAAGTTGTTTTTTTTACTGTGAGAGTGGTGAAGATGTGCAAGTCTCTCCTTGAATCAGTCGTACAGGCTGATACATTAGATAGCTTTAAGAAAGGGGTTTGATGGCTTTTTAGCAAGGGGGGGAATACAGGTTTATGAAAGATAGAACATAGTACAAGTTGATTGAGGGACTGGTGCAATTGCCATCTTGGTTCTTAGTCAGGAAGGATTTTTTTTTTCATTCCCTGAGGCAAGTTGGAGAGGCTTCAAATTGGCTTTTTTCAACCTAGCTTACTATATAAATATATGATGATGGTCACCTTTGTATTGTGTTTTAGAGGTGCAGTGTCAGCTGTATTCTTACTTTACTAAACTGATCTTTTCTCTGTCATTCAGGCTTTTTTGTGTGAATTACTGCCCAAAACATTCTCTTTTGACAATTACTAAACCAAACTAATACATTATAAACACCTTTTACTCAGTTAATAGTTTACTTTCATCTTTTGTCAGAGTATTTGGATTTGCATATGAATCTAAATTAAAACACAAAAAAAGTAATTTTTAATGAATGCTTATACAAAATGAGATCTGGCATTTTATTGAAATTACAAGGTAGATTACTTTGCACATTCATGATCATTGTTTTCAATCAGTGGGTTACACTATAACAATTTTCTTTTCAATAAAAATAATGTGGTAGAATGTCAGCTTATTTGAAGCACTGTAGTACATGGTTAGATTTCAGGTATGGCAACAATGCCTGAATTCTTCCAGCATTTTTTCTTTTTAGAATCACCACAAAGGGAAAGCACTAGTGCTTGTCAAAAAGCTTTTGCAATGTGTGTCCTGGTGCTTTGCTTAAAGGAGAACTTAACCCCATTTCTAATACAACTCCTACCCTCCATAGTCCCCCCTCCCTGCTCCACTCCCACACAGGAGTTGCCATAAGTAAATACCCCATAGCCAGTAATTACCCCTTATTGCAGAGTCGGTGCAGCAGAGCTCACGGGGGTCATCCTCAGCCTCTTCGGTAATCTAAGTAAGGAATAGCCATATCAGTGCATGGGGAGTTAGAGCATTTTCCTGGTATGCTACAACTGCGCATGCACCGAAAGTGACGAAAATTACCAAACTGCCAAAAGAAGACCCAGAAATTACCGAAGTGGCTGAAGGGGTATTTACTCGTGGTAACTCCTTACCTAATGGAAGGCATTTTTTTGGGTATTATGGCCCACTGCTAATGTGAGACTGGCTAAATGCTCAGAATATCAGTGTTTCATCACCCTAAGAGAGCTAAAACCACAAAATTAGAATGGCTATAAATTATATATTTTATGTACTAAACTTACTCTACAGGCCCATATGTTCACCAACCCTATAACCCTATGACCAATGCCATAACATCTTCTTAACTTGTTTGGACATCTTTTGAGAAACCATATTCCATGTGAATAGTGTACTCTCCTGCTGTATGTATACTGTATGTGCTGTATAGAAGTTAGGCGTGGTCTAAACAGAAAGCTATATCTGCCATAAAAATGGATTCTTTAGTGTTGGTTATTTTCAGCTGTGATGTACAATGTTTTCGTTTTTATGTTGCCATGTATGTGAACCTGCATTGCCTATTAATTGTATTCTTATTTTAAATAGTTTGTATATTGTACACAGTCATTCCCTAAATTCAGATAATTGACAGTATCACAGATGCTGGGCTGTGAATCAACAGAAAATATAATAGGGGTCTACTTGGGGGGGGAGTCTTCAGAGGCACAGATCTGCCTTTCTAAAGGGCTGGGGTCACCTTGGATTGGTTCAGATGTCTAAAGCACAATGTGTTGTGTTTCTAACAATATTCTGTGTTGATCTTTAGTTCTTTTACATTGAATCATATCCTTATGCAACTGTATTTTACAGAAGCCCACATATTGTATGGTATCCTATCAGTAATTTGCAGCTGTGAAATTAACAATACTGTAATGGAGAGATCAAGTGTGTATGTACTGCCAACATAACTGTAATATCCTTTAAGTCAAATATTTTATGGTTTCTGCTAATCACTTATTTATTTTAGTCTCAATTTATAGTATGCTTGTAAGTAATTTGTTTGCTCATGTCTCTTTTTTCTTATCGCTTGCCCCCGTAAAATGTTGATGGCATCTTACATTTTGTTATGTGTGGCCTTTACCTGACCTTAACCTGTCTGACCCATACAACACTACTGGGGTGCCCTTATATTCTTCTACAGGAAGTGGTCCTGTGAGTTAAATTGACGATGACAGCCCAAGTCCCACCCCCCACCAGATTGTTACTGCGTATGCTGGATAGTGGATACGTATATTTCCCACAAGCTGCAAAGTTTTGTCTTCATAATTGCCTTGCTATGCCATGCCCTTTAAGTACAGTTTATGTTGCCAATAATAAGCACTGAGTTTGTAGAATAAAACTTTCTCTTAAACTCAGTGACGGCCTAAGGGCCACAATGCTTTCTATTAGCAGTATTAAGATTCAGTAGTTCTATATCAGGTACAGTGGCCCTATGCATACAAAATTATTAATTGCCATTTTGACAATTGACATTTTATCTCATTTGGATTAATGGTAATTTGCATTGTAGCCATTAATTTAGAATTATTGTGAATAAGAAGCACTTGGGTTATGGCATCCTTATGCTATAAATAAAGACCATGTTCAACTTTCACTCTCTTTGAAGCTACAAAATATAAGTTCCCTTAAATTTAGGAAATCCTGAGTATACAGTATTTCAAAAATTAAGTTAAATGTTCAAAAATGTATGTGTTTAAACAAAAAGTTTAAACAGTCACTGATGGTTGTAATTTATTACCGAGTCCTGTGTTTTATTGTTATCGTGCAGGTGAGACATAGGGGTATATTTATCAAAGAGTGAAGTTAAGAGTGAAGTTCCACCACTAGGGTGAAATTCCGCCACTCTCCATTCATTTCTATTGGATTTTTAAAGGCATATTTATCAAAGGGTGACATTTCACTTTCACCCATTGATAAATACGCCTTTCAAAATCCCATAGAAATCAATGGAGAGTGGCGGAATTTCACCCTAGTGGTGGAACTTCACTCTTTGATAAATTTACCCCCTAGTCTCTACAGAGACAGCAGTCCGTCCCTCAGCAGGCATCTATACCAGTCATTGGTAAGGTCAAGCCATCTCGTATGGCCCTAAGCTTAATGAAAGAGAAGCATTTCGGGTAGAAAAATTTAAACAACTGCTTGCTGGCCCAAATATTGACCTTGGTAAGTGTTTTTTTTTTAATTTATGAAAAAAGATTAGCTATTCTGTGGTACATATCCACAAATGTTTTATGTGTGTGATCAGGATTTGCTGGATCTCCCTGTTCTTCAAATAAAACAAGGTCTCTTGTTCACATCTGATGTTATTCCATTTACAGAAAACACCAGTCTCTGATTTCACCTTGAAATTATATGATAATCCTAAGGATTCACTTACTTTTGCCACAAGCAGAATACATGATCAAATATAATATGTTTTAATTTGTTTATTTTCTCCATCTACTTTTAGGACTTGCTTGATAATCAGATGATGTTTGTACTTAAAGGGCAAGGCAAATAAACAAAATCCAATTTTTACTTTCTTTAATGAAAAAGAAATCTATCTCCAATATACTTTAATTAAAAAAAGTGTACCATTTTTATAAGAAACCTGACTGTATGCAGTGAAATTCTCCCTTCACTTAGTGCTGTGGATAGGAATTGTCAGACGGTCCCTAACTTCTGGCAGGGAAACAATCATACTTATGAACAGCAGGGGGAGCCCCTACCTTACTTACCAGCCATGCAGAACTCAAGCAGCTTTGTTTTTTTGATCATTCATGACGATCCCTAAGAAGCCCAGACCACACTGAGCATGTGCATGTAGTCTAGTCTTGCAAAGATGTATAACAAAGTTACAAGATGACAGCCCCCTGTGGCCAAATTTGAAAGCATAAATCATTTGTTTGATTAGGCTTGTGGTGCAGTAAGTTCATGTTTATGTTTAATATACAAAATACAGCATTTCTAGCCTCATTCTATTTTACACTTTCTTTGCCCTTTAAATGATGATGATGTACTTAAATGCATATTAAGTTTGTTTATTGCTCTATAGTAACAAGAAACATCAAATGCAAAATGTAACCCTTTGGTATGTATGTAAAAGTCCAGTGAATGAAAGCTGGAAAGGCAAGGCAAATATACTGTAAAAGGTATCTATGGGCAAGAAATTAGGAAGTTACAGATAGATAGAGATCAATTGTAGAGATAAAACAATGAATTAGGGTGGGTTGTAAATAGTCCAGGGGTCTGGATTCAGTCAGGTCACATAGGGTCAGATTTATCATTGGTCGAATTTAGATTTAAAAAAAATTCGAAATTCGACCATATGAATAAAAGGGAAGTAAAATCCTTCGAATTCGACTATCGAATTCAAAGGATCTTACCGCAATTTGATCGATCGGACGATCAAATAAAAAAAATTCGATTGATCGATCAATCGTTCAAATCGATCGATTGACCGATTTAACCGATCAATTTAATTTTTGCCTAATTTGCATATTCTAAGATTCGAATTCTAATTTAATTAAAATTCGATGGAACTTCTAATTATTCATGTGAATTTAGTAAATCTGCCCCATAGTGTGACATGAAACCTGACCTTAAATTAAGGCCCTGTCTTAATGTGTTCACCTTCAAGTTAACTTTTAGTATATTGTAGAAGGGCCAATTCTAAGAAACTTTTCAATTGGTCTTCATTATTTATTTTTCATAGTTTTTATAATGATTTGCAATAATCTTCTGTTTCTTTGCAGCTTTCAAATGGGGGTCACTGACACCATCTAAAAACAAATGCTCTTTAAGGCTACAAATGTATTGTTATTGCCACTTTTTATTACTTATCATTCTATTCACTACATCTCCTATTCATATTCCAGTCTCTTATTTAAATCAATGCAGGGTTGCTAGGGAAATTTGTACCCTAGAAACCAAATTGCTGACACTGCAAACTAGAGAGCTGCTGAATTAAAACCACAAATTATAAAAAATGAAAACCAATTGCAAATTATCTCAGAATATCACTCTCTATATTATACTAAAAGTTAACTCAAAGGTGAACAACCCCTTTAAATAACTCCATACATTTGAATTCATAGATCTTCCTTTCCCATTTAATTTTAAAGTTCCCTTCTAGAATTAAGACCTTCATGTCCTGAAAACGGTGATTTTGATTGCAGAAGTGTTTACCCACTGGTATATCACATGATTTGGCATTGGTCTTATATCTGTAATGGGTCATCCTTGTGCATAGTTTTTGTCCTGTTTCTACAATGTATATGCCTCCTGTAGAGCACCTAGTACATATAATCATATATACCACATTAGATGAAACACACAAATAGTAGTCCTGAATGGTGTATACTTTTTGTGTATTTGGTATAGCATTATAATCTTAGCACAGGACATATTTGCAGGTTTCACATCTGTTGTATAGCGTTATTTAACACATTAAGACAGAGCCTTAATTTAGTTTCAGATTTCATGTCACACTATGTGACCTGACTGAATCCTGACCCCTGGACCATTTGCAACCCATCCTAATTCATTGTATTATCTGTACAATTTATCTCTGTCTATCTGTAACTTCCTAATGTATTGCACATGAATACCGTTCACTGATCTACCAGTATATATGCTCTGCCATTCCAGCGTTCATTTGTATGTTGAGGAATAGGCCTTGGTGCCCAAAAGCTTGCAATGTATTTTTATTGTAAGCCAGTATAAGTATCACTTCTACAATACTTTTTTTTTATATTTTTTTCTTTTATTTTTGCTACTCTCTAACACAGTACTACAGTTTGTTTTGCGCTGAAAAAGGCATATACTGTCCCTTTAAATCCTTATCTAATTCTAGTTAGTGTTCTGCTTTAGAATGTGTATCTTCCAATATTGCTGGAATTTATATATATTTTTTAAACAAATCTTGTAAATGGTTATTTACTAGACAGAACGTGGGTGATGTTTGTATGGAATGATTTTTCCATTGAGATTGCATCTCTAGCTGTTGAAGCAGAAAGATGTGTCAAAGTAGACAGGCTGCTGTTATCAGCATTCATTTAAAATTCTCTTTCAGCTGCTTTCAGCCGCCCCTAAATTCTCAATGTGGTTTTCTTCTTTCTTGAGCAACAATATCTTATGCATTCTGTATGTGGTGAATTTTGAGTAATCTTGTAATTGTTCCACTGCAATTAGCCAGCAGTTGTTATATGCATTTGTTTTCTTTTTAATTAGTTTAGTATAAGGTTTAAGTATTCTCACATGGTACTTTTAAAATGTATTTGAGCTAATTGGACCTTTTGTGTTTGTTTTTATTTTTTGCTCTGATCGTTAAAATGTTGGTTTGAAAAATGTCCAACGGTTTTTATTTGCCTTTATGGCAATCTTTACAGTCATAACATGTTTATTCTTTGCTCCCTATAGATTATTAGAATCCAGAAAAAGAAAAAAATATATATTTGCTCAGCAAAATAAAAGTACTTAAGCTATTTATTTTAGTTTTTTGCACTTTGAATCCTGCCCTGCCCTGAACCTCAATTGGGTCTGATGAACTGTTCATTACCCTACAACATATGGCTTAAGTTAAAGGTGCAACATGCAATGTTCCTACTTTATAAATATGCCCTTTTATTTATGATTACATTTTGTTTTGCAACTGTTAGGAAATGCATTCAGAACTTTATTAGCACTCATAAAACAGCAGGCTCACAGAAATTATGCTTAATGCTTTTTGGGAGGCACTTCTTTAGTAATAGACTCATATCTCATAGGCTTTTAAAGTTTGCTGTTCTTTTGCACAGTTGCTGCTCTTATCTGTTTTACTTTTTTTATTTCTACAAACAGAATTTAATTTAGATTTTACAAAATCAGTACATTATCTAGCAACCTGCCTGCTAAAGGGAAGAAAACTTATTTTTTTTTTTAGTTTAATAACTATTTGCAGTGTTTGGTATAAAATTACATATCTATAAAATTACATCTGAACCCAATAAAGTACATTACATTCAGGCAGATAATAAAAAAATTCACAGTGCAGTAACTCTCTGGGGAAGAATGTTGCACTGTAAAATGCCAATTTTTGCTAATTATTTTCATTTGCAATTTTTATCAAGTTTCCCCATAAGGGAATTTTTTTTTTATTTCTATGAAAAACTTGATGCCATTTTTCAAACTAAAAGCACAAGCTTAATTTTTCCTGATCTAAGGCAGTGATCCCCAACCAGTAGCCCCTACATGTTGCTCTCCAACCCCTTGGATGTTGCTCCTAGTGGCCTCAAAGCAGGTGCTTATTTTTGAATTACTGGCTTAGAGGCAAGTTTTGGTTGCATAAAAAACAGATGTCCTGCCAAACATTCTCTCCTGTAGGCAGCCAGTCCATATAGAGGTTACCAAAAAGCCAATCAGAGCTCTTATTTGACATCCACATGGACTTTTTTAAATTTAAATGTGGCTCACGAGCAAAAAAGATTGGGGACCCCTGATCTAAGGGCTAGTCCACACGGGAAGATTCAGGGAGATTTTTTGCCTGGCGTCTAATCGCTGATTCACCTTCTTACGAGGCAATTTCCAGCGTGTGAATAGGTGCAGGAGACTTTTTATTTTAGCGGGCGTGAGACATGCTAAGCAATTCAGAGAGAGTAGTCGCCCAAAAGAAGCGCTGATTAGTTTCCAGGTGACAAATCTCCCTGAATCTTCCCGTGTGGGCTAGCCATAAGACCCCTCTGTACGGGATCATGTATAAATACAAATCAGATTTCTTATTGATTTCTTAATCACAAAGGGCAGCACAATGCAGATTACACAGATGTCAGTTATAAATAGATTATATGTATACAAAACTCTGTTCATTTAAATTGTTCTAATGTTTATATAAAAATGCAGATAATTGTGATGGTTTTGATGTTAATAAAAGAAGACCAAGTTGTTGAGGGTAGAGATGCTAATTAAAAGAACAATTTATTTTCAATTTTTTTCTAATTAAAGTAAGATACTAAGTAAAATGTTAAAAATGTGACTATATTAATGTGACCTACCAATGGTCTTGCTGTTTCACATATTCGAATGTGTCAGGATTAATTCTCTATTACTAATTAAGATACACAGATTAGGCAACAGAGACAGGCTCACCGTGTGTGCTGTCAGAAACTATCATTTAGCTTGTTCTGATGGACATTAAAAATGACCACACTGCTATGTTGAAATGGGATAATACAAGTAAAGCTAATTAATGTTCTCACTATACAACTAGTGTGGTACAGCCTTTTTCCTCTTCATACTTTAAAATCTTATGTGATGTTTTATGTCATGTTGCAGAAGTCATTGGGAAATTAACAGTCAAAGTCAGATGAGCTTTGTAGAGGTATCAAATCAATATGACAGATGCACCAATTAATATTACTGAGAGTTAGAATATAATTATATATATTATATATATATATATATATTATAAGCTGAAACTTAAATGTATAGATGGGTCAAATGATGTAGAAAATTTATATATATTTTTCTTTTAACCACTTCATTGTCTATGCATTGTTTTATATTTCAAGATACTTGGCAGTATTGTGTAATAATAATCACTTTTCATTTATTTGAAAATCTCTGGTACAGAACTTGTCCCATCTGTAAAGGAACATGGGAAAGTTGTGCTCACCGCTAATTTTTAAAAACATTAGGCAGGGTGCACTGAAGCCGTGACCACAAAATACATATATACAGATACAAATGTATAATGAAGCAATAAAATTATTAATGAATCAGATGCAATTTGAGAGTCGGACTGGCCAGATATGGGATGACTTTGACGTACAGTAGTTGGCCAGTTTAAATAAATTGCAAAATATGGACAAACAATCCCTGTTTTGTTTAAAGGGTAAGGCATTTTTAATAGCTGTATGTCCATCTGTAAAGGAGGCATAAGGCATTAAAACAGTAATCCTAGAAATTTTGTATTTTATATACTTTGCAAAGTCCCAAGGTTCATCAGCCCTATGACAGTAACAATTCTTACTAATCTACTGTATTACATTAGATTTGTCCTCAATGTGCACAAAACTTGTAAATTTACTAAAGGGGGAAGTGGCCTTCGCTAGCAAAAATTCAATCTGAATCATTGCCAATTTACTAACAGTTGTAGAAGACAATTCGCTAGTGCACTTCTAACAAAGTTTTTCACCCTTTTGCCAGGTGAAACAATCGTTACTCCACAAATAAAGTGCACATTTCCCATTACACTACCCCTTCTGCCAGTGTTTCTTTGCCAGCTTAGGCCTAGAGAACTGATAAGATAAAGTTACATCCTCCTCAATTTTATATCAATGACATCAAATACTGTATTCTGAAGAGTCATAAAAATTAAGATTTTTTTTTAAAAGTGGAATTGTCTTTAGAAGTTTGAAAAATGACGTGCATGGTAAGTCTTTCAATTGGCTATTTACTTTATTGCCAATGGGAAAGCATTTAGAGGACATGTGTCTTCTACGGTAGTGTTCAATATCTCCATGTACCAGTACCCTTATGGCTGACAGTCATTTTTGGCTAACAAGTGGCTAACTTATGAAACCCGCCTAACAGATAGTTTAGAGAGAGGTTAAAGCCTCTGAGGTTTGCTTTAGAAGGTGTAAAATTGCTTTCTGCTCCCAAGAGAGCAACTGGACTAGTATCTAGATCAACTTTATACTATAGTTAATTTAATTGACCTAGTATTTTCTCACTTTCAATAAAGGAATTCAACCCTTTCTTTGAAATTCAAAAATTTTTTCAATTCAAATCGAATTTTGGGTTATTCGATAGTCAAAGTAGCCCAAAATTACTTCAAATTAGAATTAAAAAAATTTGAATATTATTCGAATTTTCATTTCAACCCTTAGTAAATCTGCCCCTGATTGTTATTGTAAATTTTACATTTAAAGATATACCCTCTTTCAACTGATGAAAGTTTGTATAAAAAAATTAAATGTTATCTCTTATCATAAAGTGATACTGACACAAAAAAAAAATCAATTTTAACATATGAATGTACATTGAATGTTAAGTATAGGTCATGTTGATCATTTTTTGCACAGAGAGGTCTATTTTTATATGTAATTGTTAGTTGAAGTTCCTAAGCCTGACTCTCTGACACTCTGGGGTAGATTTATCAAAGAGTGAAGTTAAGAGTGAAGTTAAGAGTGAAGTTCCGCCACTAGAGGGAAATTCCACAGCTCTCAATTCATTTCTATGGGATTTTGAAAGGCGTATTTATCAAAGGGTGAAATTTCACTTCACCCATTGATAAATATGCCTTTCAAAATCCCATAGAAATAAATTGAGAGCTGTGGAATTTCCCTCTAGTGGCGGAACTTCACTCTTTGATTAATCTCCCCCTCTGACTTTGGCAATCTGGCTTTCCCATCCCAGCCTGTTAGTTACAGTTTCTAATGCTAATGGACTCCTGCTGCATAAATATGGCAGCACCCTCATACAGGAACATGTGATATATGTACAGTAACTCCATATTTATTGTGATGTATGTAACTCCTTATGTTTTATGTATGTAATTCATGTAATTTGGTTGTATGATCACATTCAATTTACAGCGCTACGCAACAAGTTGGCGCTATAGAAATACATGTTAATAATAAATAATAATAATAATAAATGGGGCAACATACAGGTAATGTAAAAACATCATGCAAATACTTTATGGCAAAGTTAGAAGTAGCTTTTAAAGCCAATATTATAATAGATGTAAAAAAAGAGTTTAATTTTAAGTGTCAGTAGCTCTTTAAGATGCAATAAACATCTGTTTTTCTCCCCAATGTAATCTTCAAAGCAACTTGAGCTCTGGAATGTTTAATTAACTTTAATTAACACTGCTGGTTCCTCATACTATTATTTCATGGTGTTCTCTCTTAGAAACAGTGGGGGTCATTTATCAACACTGGGCAAATTTGCCTATGGCAGTAACCAATGACAACCAATCAGATTGCTGCATTCATTGTTCAGCTTTGATGTCGGTTTCATAAAGCTAATCACTGATTGGTTGCTATAGGTAACTGGCCATGGGCAAATTTGGCCAGTGTTGAAAAATGAGCCCCAGTAACTTTACGTCTATGTTCTTGATGATGTATCTATTGTGTTTTGTGGTCCACTGGGAGGTTTTGATGACACATAAGTTATACTATACTGATAGAAACAGTTAATGCAGCTGTACATGTTTTATATATGTTATGTTACGTAAAATGGTATGGGAGAATGAACACTTGTGACTGAGAAATTATTAATTTTAGGGTCATTACCCAATTTATTCTAAAAAATTTATGAAATTTTAACTCTATGAATAAAGACATAGAGACTTAATACTTTAGCATTTTATTCACCTCCAACAAGGAAAGCAGCCTCCAATCCTTTGATTATGCTAGAGGTCACACATAGTAACATAGTAAGTTAGGCTGAAAAAAGACACACGTCCATCAGGTTCAACCTTTTAGCTTTTGTTTAATCCAGAGGAAGGCAAAAAAAAAGCTGAAGCCTCTCCAATTTGCCTCAGAGGGGGGAAAAAATTCCTTCCTGACTCCAAAATCAGACTAGTCCCTGGATCAACTTGTGCTATGAGCTATCTTCCATAACCCTGTATTCCCTCCCTTGCTATAAAGCCATCCAACCCCTTCTTAAAGCTATCTAATGTATCAGCCTGTACAACCGATTAAGGGAGAGAATTCCACATCTTCACAGCTCTCACTGTAAAAAAAAAACGCTTCCGAATATTTAGGTGGAACCTCTTTTCTTCTGATTGGAATGGGTGACCTTGTGTAAACTGGAAAGACCTACTGGTAAATAAAGCATTAGAGAGATTATTATATGATCCCCTTATATATTTATACATAGTTATCATATCACCCCTTAAGCACCTCTTTTCCAGCATGAACAATTTGGCCAGTCTTTCCTCATAGCTAAGATTTTCCATACCTTTTACCAGCTTAGTTGCCCTTCTCTGTACCCTCTCTAATACAATAAAGTTCAGTTTCAGTGATGGAGACCAAAACTGTATATTCTAGATGTGGCCTTACAAGTGCTCTGTAAAGTGGAAGAATGACCCCCTCCTCCCGTGACTCTACTTTTAATACAGCTCAAGACCTTATTTGCCCTTGATGCTGCTGCCTGGCATTGCTTGTTACAGCTAAATGTTTATCATCTCCAAGGTCTCCAAGGTCCTTTTCCATAATGGATTTGCCTAGTGCAGTCCCATTAAGGGTATAAGTGGCTTGAATATTTTTGCATCACAGGTGCATGACTTTACATTTATCAACACTGAATCTCATTTACCACTTAGTTGCCCTGACTGCTAGTTTGTCAAGATCCTGCTGCAAGGATGCCACATTCTGGATGGAATTGATTGGGCTGGATAGTTTTGTGTCATCTGCTAGCTTTAACCAGAGACCCTCAGGAGAGATGACTCTGTCTTAGCTGATGGAGGTTTATGTCGCTAGTGTTTGTTCTATATTTATGCTTTAATGGTAGCACTATATATATAAATAATGATTGATTAAATAAAGCTAGGTTCAGAGAATGTTAAATAACAATACTGATCAAATTGGTTTAAATGTATTATCTATTTGATTAAATACCCTGTGCAGTTATATGTTATGATTTTCAGATTAGTATTAAGATTTCTAATTACAATGGATTATATTGTGTAAATTATCATTTTTGTCTACTTTTCAGCCTTCAATTTACCTTAAATAAATAAATTGAGCATTAGTGTTAAAATAGCATAACTCGTTAGGAGGTCAGTTACTTAGTTACCAAGGTCATACAAATATTCTGATAATGTAATAATGCATTTTTCAGCTGTTCTAATTCACAACTGCTGGTGGTGCTGCCGGTCTACTCAGATTGGATTTTAAAGTTTTTTTTTCTTTTTATGCTGCTAAATTGCTCAAGAAATTTGCTATAAGAACATAAAGCTAAATCTAGTTTATCGTTTCCATCTTTTAATTGTTCATGCAAGTCATCTCCTCATATAGCGATTTACAGTAATCTTACTGAAATAACAATTTTGTGCCAAATAATGAATAATGAATGCAATGCAAGTGTTTAGCTCCTTCAAATTTCCCTGTAAATGTTTAGTATTACTTGTGGAACACTGTTTTTCTAGGATTTTTTTCTAGTAGTACTATTAAAATCAAGATTTTCATTGAATTATATTTTTTATTGTAACTAAATAGATTTATTTTCTCTAAAAAAAGCATTCATGATTTAACTGTTAAATTGTTCATATCTGTATGTACCAGCTTATGTAAACAGAGTATTCAGTTCACAACAGATCACTATATGACAGGTTAAAAAAAAACTTTGTGAGTTTTAGTTGTCAAATAATTGGGACTTAATTGCAGGTGGATTGGTCACAAAAACAAAGATGATTTTGGAATATACAGATGCAGTCACTTGGATTTGTAAGTTAAATGCATTGTGACTCTAATTGAAGAAACTGTGTTATCCAAAGTTATCTTAACTCATTTAATGCATTTAACCTTTTCATTAGCATACCAAAGCACCATTGTTTTCAATGGTGAACTCTTTAATTGGATGGGATGCTGTGACACAATATTCTGTGCTAAGTGGGATAAATGGGATAGATGAGTTAAGTCACAACGCATTTAACACACAATCCAAAGTGACTGCATCTGTATATAAAATACTAATAGTGATGGGCGAATTTATTCGCCAGGGGCGAATTCGCGGCGAATTCCCGCGATTCGCCGCTGGCGAATAAATTCGCGAAACGGGCAAAAAAATTCGCCAACAAAAATTTGCCGCGCAAAAACGAGTCGTGACGCGTCGGAAGCGACACGCGTCTAAAGCGACGCGCGACTCGTTTCGCGAATCGGCGAAAAATTCGCTAATTTCTCCGGAAATTCGCGAATTTTTCGGCGAAGCGAAACGCGGCCGTTTCGCCCATCACTAAATACTAAAAATAGAAAAGAAACTACCATTTTGTAGTGACTTCCTCTACTCTTCACAATAGCAAAAAGGGAGATATATTTTTTCCCATATAGAGAGATATATTTTATCCCTTGAATATCATGTGCAGATTTTTTTTAAAAAAATTATAGTGTCCTGGCTTTATTGGATCCTTGGACCCTGGAACTACAAGGCATTACTGCTTGGGTCAGATTGATTCATGGGGACAGCAGAAGAAAACCCCTTGAACCCTCCATTCTGGTTCTTCTGCAACAATATAAGCATAGCTGCTTAACATAAGTCAATCCTAGCAGTTACTAGTGCTCTAATTGGGCTCTCTATAGCTTTGCAAATGGGATAGAGAAATAAAGATAAGATAATGAACTATTTTGGACAGAAGGGAGGGAGAGTCTGATTTCTTTAAATCAGCAAATCTTACATATATGGAGGAGCAGTAACAATATTCAAATCATTGGATAGCAATAGCAAATCTTACTGTGGTATATCTCCAGAAGCTATGCTATTAAATATATTTCCCAAATTATCCTAAAGATTTCAAACATTTTTTATTTTTCATCTATTAATAAAAAAGTATTATTAGTTTTAAAGTATTATTAGTAAAACTATGGAAAAAACAACAGGATCCAAGTATCACACAAATAATAAAAGATGTATAATTCCATCTGGATTATAAACTGGAACCTCCAAGGTAAAAAACCTGTCACATCAAAGACAATTTACATAACATGTACTGCTTGGTTTTTATAAGGTAGAACTTAGCAAGGTAGTTATTTGTTTTCACTCTTTCCCTCTGTGGAAAGATTACCATGATGTGAATATTATAAAAAATGCAACAGAAATAAAAAACAAAAAACGGTTCAAATGGAACAAGGCTGTTTTCACATCTTTTCCCCCAGCGGTTTCAGACCACTACACACATCCATTCATGAAACTCTCACAAGTAACACCTGTTTCTAGGAGTTGCATGACACAATGGTAATCCTTTCACTGTAACTACACAGAATCAACACCTCTGTGAATTTCAGATGTCACCTCTCTGAAGAGTTACAATGTGCCATTGTGATTGGATCGTTGGAAGAGTCTATATGCTGAGAACTCCCCACACCAGTCAGTTGAACTGAAGAAGCTGTGAAACGTCTTCATTAAAATTTTTCAGCAAGTCCAGTTGTTTTTTTTTAAATTATTTATATTACACATACTATGACCTGGATGAATGAAAATCTTCATAGTCATAAAAAAAGGGGGAATGCAGAAATGCCGATTCTATGTTTCTGTTATTCTGTGAATACCCTTTACAAAAATGTAAAAATGATGTTATTGTAATGGAGAGGACTAATTAATAGGTAGGAGTATTTGTTGTGAGAAAAACTCTTAACACAGTTCCTCAGTAACTCCAACATTTGTATTACAGCAGACCTGCCACCTACACATAAAAAGCTACATACTAAAAGTTCATTGCAAATTAAACATGGAACACATATTCTTATAAAGGTGTTTAAATATCTGAATTGTCAATCAAATATTATCTGCCCTGCCTTTATGCCTGAGGCAATTCCTACAAGTCACTGCTCTCCTCATTATGTAGGGCACTGCGCATGGGCATTAGGTCCCCCATTCTGGTGCATGCACAAGATTTTTGGGTGATACACAATTTTTCTTGATTAATGGTTCCTGCCTTCATGCTGTGTTTGTGAAATTCCAGGACTGACATTGAGAAGGTGTATAAGCATGTCTGGGTCATTCCGGTCAGTGTTGCATTTACTAAGAGCAGTGGGTCAGGTGGAAATACATGAGGTTGAGAAGGTGGATAAGCATGTCTGAGTCAGGCTTAGGGTAAGCAGGGTATGGGTTGGGTGTGGTTTTTGAAACAGAGCTATAGAACCCATGGAGGTCTCTAATGTGGGTAGTAGTAACATGCTGACACTGTGTCAGTGCAGTTTCTATGCATTCATTGACAATTCATGAGGATAAACAACCATAAGAAATTGGATATTGTTTGAAAACCATGCTTGGATGATTAGTGTAAAAAGTATTAAGAGCATGGATTCTCTTGACTTAACACTTGTCTTGATGAGGTTTTGTGTTCTCTTGCATGTTGAACACATGCTGACTCATAGCTAATAAACTGCATCAACACTGATGCCAACACTGGGAGCATTTAAGGCCTACTTATCAAAATTCAAATTTGTGTAATGTTATTGGTTTTACAATTTTGAAAAAAATATTTTTAAGAAATCCAAATATACATTTTTAATTAGATTTTTTTTTTTTAAAAATGAATACCTCTTTGTTCTCGATTTATTGGTTTCAAAGGGTTGAAATTTTTGAAATCTTGACAAAATACATTAAATTTGAAATAGATGGCTCCCTTGACTTCTGCATGAACTCAGCAGCTTTTAGGTGCCAAAGTTTTAATTTGTATTTTATGAATTACCAAGTTTTTGAACACATAATTCAAATTCAGTTTTAAGGCAAACAAATTATATTTCCTGCAAAAAGTCTGGTTCCTGAAGAATGTAAGCTGATTTATGACAGCAAAATACAAACACAACTAGCACCTGATTTACCAATATGGACACTTATTTGCATCAATGTTTGTAAATTACCTGGAAGTTACTGAAAGGAAGATGATGTGGCATTGTGGGTAAAAACAATGGTCATTTGTTTTCATTTTAGTTTGTACATTGCATTGGTGTTAGTATATGAACCCCACAATGCAAATGGGCACATGATGGGCATGGCCATTAAAGACAAATGCACTTTAGTTACTTTCAACTCTACATTGCAAATTCAGACCATCAGGTAAATCACACTATTGGGTAAAACTGCTCTTAAGGGCCACAGATTACTTAATATATTACTTAATATAAACTGCACTTATGATAGTACAGAACCCCATCTGTGATGACAAGTGTTTGAGTGTCTGAAAGGCACTGGTTGACTTACCCACCTATGCCTAACCTATTCAGTCATGTAACCATTAAGGGGCAGATTTACTAAGGGTCAAATTTCCAATGAAAAAAATCTAAATTCGACCATCTAATTTTTTTTGTGATTTTCGATCGAATAGGTCCATTTTCGATTGAATTCGAATCGAACGATTCAAAAGATTTAAAAAATATATATATTTTCCAAATTTTTTTTAAAAAACCCTGTTAAGGCTATGGGAAGTCCACCATAGGCTAAAATTACAATTTGGCAGGTTTAAGATGGCAAATGGTCAAATTCAAATGTTTTTAAAGAGACAGTACTTCAAAAGTCAAACATTTGAATTTTCTAATTTTGTTAATTCTAATCAAATTTTGGCCTTCTCGATAGTCAAAGTAGCCAAAAAAAACTTAAAAATTCAAAATTTTCAATTCAAATTTAATTTGAACTTTCACTTCAACCCTTGGTAAAATTGCCCCTAAGTAAGAACCTCAAAGGTATTGGGGAGGAAATACAGGAAACACTCTCCAGCTAAACATACTAAATATTCACCTCATGTATTTATAAGTTCCCTTATACATTTACCAAACTTAAACATTTGACTGTGGCAACCAGATCACTGATTGTTATTAATTCTAATGGTATTAAATATATAAACCTGTCAACAAAATACATGAATCAAGCAATGGTTGTCATTTATTATAACATGGCATGCTGCTATTACTACCATTACTTGCTGTGATACTCCTTTTGGAATTGTTTCTTATGTCTGTCTGAACACTATCCACGCCTTCCTGTCCTGTTTTATTAAATTTCACCATTTACTTTATTACTGATAGGTATTAGTCTTCTTTAAGTAAGCAAAGAAAAACAGAGCATTTCATAACTTCATATGTAATATAGGGAGGTCATAATCTACAACTAAACATATTTTTTTTAATAAGCGATGTTTGTACAGCAACAAAAAATAATAAAAGGATGTGGCTCAGTGTTTTCATTTTATGTCCAGAAAGAATAGAGGTGTGTTCGGTCTATTTTCCTGAAAGCAGAATGAAAGTTTTGTTTTATCTTAACAATCTTTTATGAAAATGTTAAAAAGATATTGTTTATTTAAGTACATAGTTTTAGTTGTTGTTTTGGCTACTGTTCATCAAGCATTCATTGTTGCATCTGTTCCAGATTCTGCTTTCTCTGTTATGATGATCCATTTCTTATGCTTACAGCTGTGATATGATTAAAGAAAATAAAGCCAATTTGTATTTTGATCATACTGTATTGCTTGATTGTATGTATTTTTTTTTCCACTTGTAGTTGCTATTGTACTTCAGGTCTTCTTTATCTCGACTCTATGAAAATTATATCAATGGACAACTATTATACAAATATATTTCAGATTATATCCTCCAGATCGAAGTTTTAAGAAAACAAGTCTGTAATGGAAAATAACCCAAATGAGACTTTTTTGACCAATTTTAGTTTGATGAGGAAAAAAGTTTTTTTTATTTATTTTGTATTTATTCCATCAACGTACATAAACAATTCTGATTTCTTTGAGGTTTTTAGTTTGATGAAGAAATACAATTTTTTAAGTGTTTTGTAAATATTCTAGTAAAGTGTATAAAAAAATTTATATTTAAGGTTTATTGCAAAATTCAGTCTGTTGCCATGTCTAATCTGAACATACAAAGCTCAATGTTAGCTTCAAAGGGGCTTTAATTTCACAAGCAAGTATGCTTATTTTACAGGTAGAGAGAGATGAGGAAACCATTTTACTTTTAATGCTTTTTTTTTTTTTTTAAATAATCCAAGTGCTTCTTCACTGCATCGAGTTTACAATCAACTTCAATGTGCTGGCATTAGTGCCAAGATCACTCTTGCCTTGTGAGCAGAGACAATCAAAAATGAGTAAACATATCTGCCACTACAAACATTTCTAACTAGCTGCTGCATTTCTCTAAGAACTGTATTGTAGCTAGAAGTCAACACCACACCAGGTTCTTTAATATTGGATGCCATGTCCCACTGTGTTCACTCCACAGGTCACACACTATTGTATTTCTGGACAGCACACTAAAGGAACATATTAAAATAGTTAAAATGCCTTTATTCATTGATCTGACACCGACCAGTAAAGCAGTGTTTCAGGTATACAGTACATTGACCCTTTATCAAGCTAACCACATGTGTTGAATGTTCACTATTAATAGTCTTTATAAATAGTAAAATTACAACATGTGTTCAAAAATCATATTAGCCTTATAGTTTTCTACCTGTAAACCAGCAAGGCAAAGCATAGTGGCTGGATATGTAGGCTAAACAACCATAAAAGTATTTTGAAAAATGTTTTACTTTTCTCTATAGCTAAATAAGGTAAAAAAAAAAAACAGATCTTGACTGATTTATTTGGACTTATTTTTGCAAACATTTATGTGCAACTTGAACAGTGGTGTAACTAGAGTGTGTGGGCCCCCCTGCAGAGGAACTTTTAGTTCAGTTTCAGAACTTTCAGAATTCATAGCAGGATGGCATAGAGGCAATTCCCTTTGTAATACCCTTTGTGCAGGATGGCACAACACATTTCATAAAACAAATATTAGCTTGAGAATCCTTGCAGTTTTCTTACTGTAAACCAGCGAGGCAATGCATAGTGGCTGGATATGTAGGATAAACAAGCAAAAAAGTATTTAAAAAATGCTTTACTTTTCTCTATAGAGAATAAAAAAGATCTTGACTAACTTTTTTGCACGTTTTTGTAACTATTTATTTACAACTTGAACAGTGGCATAACTAGAGTTTGTGGGCCCCCCCATGTCAATTTAGTAAATCTGCCCCTGTGTGTGGGAAGTTCAAATGCGTGTATCCAAATTGTGCATGTGAACTTCCTGCCCACACACATCACTGAAATACAATTGGTCAGTCTTTTATAAACCATAAGGTCAACTGCCCCATGGCAGCTAATTGTATCCTCTGATTGTATGGTGTCAGCACTGCTAACTGTCACCAGTGCCAGGACAGATAGAGTACTGCTGCCATTGTACGCTAAGGTCAGTGTACAGTACAGAAGAGCAATGACTAGCTGCCTCATATCCACATTAGCCACCAACCCCTCTCCACCTCAACTTACCTGTGACTTCTGTTCCTGGTGCTCTGGATCATGGTTCCCCACATAATACTGCTCCAGTCAGTGGTGCGGTGTGCATTTTCTGAGTGATAATTTCAAGTCAGTTTGGATATCCTCTCCAGCGGTTCCTGCAGTAATTGCTGCCCCCAGGATGGTGTTTGTCAAAAGCTTACACATCTTACACTTTGTTACGACAAGGACCCAGCACTTCCCAGTGGAGCACTTGTCATGCAATTCAACAGGTGAAACCGGCCACGGGAGACAAGTGCAAAGGGACAGCAATCCATTGCTGCTTAAAGTTTGAGTGGGAAGTTCCCAATCATCACCCGTGGGACCCATGCCCTGCCATATCTGCATATTATTACACATTCAGCAGCCTGCTGCTAGGCTTGCTATGATTTGTCACTTCAGGGGCATAAATAAGGCTCCCACAGACCATGCAATGCAGGGGGGTCCCAAGGCCCTTCAGGACTTGGGGTCCCATTGCAGGGTTTTTGGGGTCCTTAATTACACTGAAGCAACATCTCTAAGGGGGGAGGAACACTGGAGTATTGGAGCTGACACACAAACTGACAATGATATGGCATTAAAATGATTTTCTTGCCAAATTTCTGTACGCCTTTCACAAGGCACCAGCCATACTAACCAAATCATGTTTTTAACAACCAGATGCATGTATCAGAGACTTTATCTGGGTGGGAGAACGGCCACGAATAAGCAAGCAAATGCTTCAAACCCTGGTAAAGAAAGGCACTCTCACCCTTCCCAACCTCCTACAATATTACTATGCTAGTAAGTTAGTATATGCCTGGTGGTGGCTTGACCCAGATACCAATAATCAGGCCATGGTAGTGTAGGCTGTTGTGATTTCCTCTTTTGAAGCCCTAGCCAACCAACTGCATAGAGGACTTAGTATGTATACTCACCCCCTATGAAAAGGTAACCCAAATATTCAAGAGAACAGTAGTGTTGGCCTATTGTCATATTATATATACTAAAAGGGTTTATGGGCAATGAATTAGAAAGTTACAGATAGAGATAACTTGTAGAAGGTAATAAAAGTAATTAGAGTGGGTTGTAAATAGTCCAGGGGTCTGGATTCAGTCAGGTCACATAGTTTGAACTAGACCAATACAGAATGGGATAATATTAACACAACAGTGAATAATTAGGAATTGGAAAATAAATAAGTGAAGATACAGATAAGGGTTCCACCGAGTTGGATAGCATATGGAACCAGAACTTATCCACTTCATTCTCCCTTACCAGATTGTAACAAATAAACTGGCAATAGTGACCTGTAGAGAAAAGAATATTCTAGCCCACATATTGATAAGCCCCAAGGGTGAGCAGTTTAGCTTTAGTCAAGGAAGCAAACACTAGTACAGTCAGCACCTTAAAGAAAGTGTCTTTTAAGATGTAGATTGTTCTTAACTGTGTTTTCTTCTAGGTGTCATATCCTTAGTTAAAGTCATAGCTGGACATAAATCTCCCATCTCTGTTCAGGCTACATTCTAGGGAGTTAAACTTTCTCATGAGTTTGAATTCCCACTCCTTCCACTCCTGTTGTGTATTGAAGTTAACATTTAAAACTGTGACCTGAAGATCTTTGATTCTGTGGGTATTACTGCAGAAGTGTGCTGCCACTGGGGCATCTGTGTTACCTTTCTTGATGCCAAACCTGTGTTTGTGCTGTTTCTCCCACATAGAGTCCTGAAGTGGGGCATTTCAAACACATTATTAGGTACTGTATACCACATTGTCTGATTTGCAGGTAAATTACCCTTTTATCTGATGTTCCTGTTGATGGTGTGGTATTAGTATTCGGTCTACTGTGTGTATGTGTGTTTCACACCTTTTCTGCAGGGCCTCTACGTACAATAATTTTTTATAGATTGGAGGGCTGTCTGTATGCTAGGAGAGGAGGTTCTGGAATTATATAGTGCAGCCTCTTGTCATTAAAGTGATACTGACACTAAAAAATTAATTTTAACATATGAATGTACATTAATTGTTACCTATAGGTCATGCGGATCATTTTTTGCTGAGAGGTTTGTTTTTGTATATAACTGTTAGCTAAAATTTCTAAGCCTGACTCTCTGACACCCTGACACTCTTACTTTGCCAACCTAACAGTCCCATCTCTGTCTGTTAGTTACAGTTTCTAATGATAACAGATGCCTGCTGAACAAATATGGCAGCCCCCTCATACAGGAACATGGGGAATGTAAAAGCATCATGAAAATACCTTATGGCAAAGTTAGAAGTAGCTTTCAAAGCCAATATTATAATAGATGTAAAAAAGTTTATTTTCAGGTGTCAGCATCTCTTTAAGGAGTATTGACTGTAGTTCCAATATGATTTTGTGTTGGGACTCAAGATGGGGCTTATAGGTAACAACTAGGAGGACACGTTTACTGTAGTCTGTTTGTATTTGAGGAGGTTTTCCCTAGGAATAGCAACACTGACATAATCCATCTCAGGTTGGGTGGAGAATATCCTGAAGCCTCTAGTCAGAAACACCCCCAGCTACATTCAGGACACCACAGATCTCCTGAACAAACTTGCTATTATAGGACACTTGCCAGATGGAACCATCCTAGCCACAATGGATGTGGAATCCCTATACACAAGCATGCCACATAAGGATGTATATATGTATATTTTTATTTGTATAGCGCTCCTTAAGGGCAAAGCACTGTGCAGGAACAATACATTAGAAGTAACAAACAAGGGTTCACTGCATTAATAAGTAACAATATGTGCATTATTAGAAATACAATTCACATAAATATAAAATATAATTACACAGTGTCAAAGAGACAAAAGGATGGAATTGAAGATTTGAGTAAGAGGTGGTGTAAGCTCTGCCACCTATGAAGGCATAGGGTCAAGAGGGCAAGTTGTGAGTGGGGAGGACAAGAGAAGCTTGGAGACTTCAGACATTGTTACTGGAGGGAAGAAATTAAGACATGCAGAAGGGGGCATAGGAAGGAGGAGCTGGTTGGCATTAGTAGAGGAAGGGATCTGATCGGATGTACTCTACTTTGTCTTTAAATAAATCAGCAAAGTTGGTCGATACTGTCGATGAGGGATAGAGAAGAGTATTGAATAAATAAAAAATGCATCGTGGATTGGATTTGTGATTGTTAAAGGAAAACTATACCCCCCGAACAATGTAGGTCTCTATAAAAAGATATTGCATAAAAAGACTCTTATGTAAAACCCTATGTTGGATCTGCTCTATTTTTGGGGTGCCAGGCTAATGACTTGAGACAGCCTGACCTTTAAATAAGTTGTATTTATTTACAAAGGAATTTAAATGTATAACATAAAAAGGTAACTAACTAAGATGGAGTAAGGAGGAAAGGGATAGGGAAAGGTGCAATGGAGTGGAGTAGAAAGGCCTTTGACAAAGCCTTCCGTGGAAATGCGCGTCAGGTGCAGAGCATCGTGCTTTCCTATTCGGGCCTCTTCTGCTTTTTTGGCAGCCGGGGGGTGGTGGGTGATTGAATTTGTTAAGTTGGTGTGACAGTGAGAATGGTTTCATTTATTTTTTCATACAGTTCTATACTTTGCAGCAAATAACCGCCGCTTACATTCCCAGTTCAAATTTACATATCTAAGTAATGCTTAACTGCCCTGGAAACAAGTAATAGGTACTAGGCCATTACTAGACTTAGGTGCCTCTGAGAGGGCAAGAGTTAGTTCACCATTCCAACGGCATTCAAGCTTACTATAGATTAACTGGTTCATGGCGATTTTTAATTAATTTTTGAGCAAGTGATTTCTCTTCGCGCTGTTTTACACCTCATTCATTAATACCAATTATACCCCGGATAAGTGGTATACCTATAAAGGGGGTTATTAGGTCGGATACTGGGATCTGAGCAGGGTATTATTTAATTTATGATCAATATGAATTCCCGCAATTGAAAGTCAGATCAGTTCATCAATTGATTTTAATTATTTTTAACCCAATCAGATGCTCTCTTTTTAATTTTGACATTTTTTTAAATAATGAATTAAAGTTTATGTTTTAACTATATAAGTAATTATGACCGTAGCTGTACATGAATTTCCTTAGGAGCAATCAGTATTAGTGAAGTTATTGTTCACTTTCACTCTTTTCATCTTTGAACGGAGAAATTAAGGCCAATACAAATGGAATATATTTATTCACTTTATTAAGCACAGAGTTGTTCAATGAATTTAATTAATTTTGCCATACATACCAATTTGCATCAACCACGATCAATTGAGTTAATTTTAACTATTTATATTTATTCATTTAATTGAACAATTAGGTTCAATACATAATGAATTTATTCACCTAAATAATAAATTGGATCACTAAACACTAAATGAATTTTCACTTATTAATGATAATTCACACAAGCAATCAATTATGTGCAATTCACTTTATTGTTATAAGCATATAAAAGTATTGCTTTAACTTTCTCTGAATATAAGGTGTCATGACTTTTGAATGGTGCAACCTTTGTAACTTCCTCTTTCTCCTTTTCCTTGTATATACTTGTAATGAATGGAAGTTGTCTGCACATTCTATCCATTAATTAATTTACTGTTTGGGGCGTGTTAGGAGGTGCGGATAAACAGATATACATTACTCTCTACTACCAGAACCAGTTGTGCGCATGGTGGAATTTACCCTTACACACAACGTGTGTTTTGTATGCAAATATTTTCATGGCCAAATTGGAGGAGGAGTTCATGTCATCCTCTGCTACAAAACCTACCTCCGCTGCATTGATGATATCTTAATAATCTGGACAGGAAGTGAAGAGGAACTCTTGTCTTTCCAAAAAACTACAGCTCCTTCCACCCCACCATAAAATTAAAACTACTCAAAAACAGAAATCAATTTCATAAACACAAAAAACTATAAACAAAACAATACTTTGGTAACATCCATTTATTGTAAACCCACAGACGTACATTCCTCAGATATGAGAGTTCCCACCCTAAACATATAAGGAAATCCATAATTTACAGCCAAGCAATAAGATATAACTGCATTTGCTCAAACCCCACTGATCAGGATACATGGCAGTCTGAGCTCCAGAGGGATTTCATCCAACAAGGATATAGGCCCAGAATGGCAGACAGACAAATAAAGAGAGCAGTTTCCATTCCCAAGGAAAACCCCCACAAATACAAACAGTCAACAGTAACCATGTCCCCCTAGTTGTTACCTATAACCCCATATGAAGTCCCTCGCAAAATCATAATGGAACTACAGCCCATACTACTTAATGACAAGAGGCTGCACAATATAATTTCAGAACCTCCACATCTAGCATACAGACAGCCCCACACATACACGCAGTAGACTGGGTACCAATACTACACCGTCAACAGGAACATGGGATAAAAGGGTCATTTACCTGCAAATCAGACAATCTGGTATACCTAATAATGTATTTGAAATGCCCCACTACAGGACTCTGTGGGAGAAACAGGACAAACACTGTGCCAACGAATGAATTTCAACAGGTTTAACATCAAGCATGGCAACACAGATGTCCCAGTGGCAGCACACTTCTGCAGCAATACCCACAGCATCAAAGATCTTTGGGTCACAGTTTTAAAGGGTAACTTCAATACACAACAGGAGCAGATCGAATGGGAATTCAAACTCATGAGAAAGTTTAACTCCCTAGAATGTGGCCTGAACAGAAACAGGAGTTTTATGTCCAGATATGACTTTAACTAAGGTATATGACACCTACAGTAGAAGAGAACACAGCTAAGGACAATAAAAATCTTAAAAGACACTTTCTTTAAGGTGTTTACTGTACTAGTGTTTGTTTCCTTGACTTGGCACACGTCTAGTGTTTGACACGCGTCGTGTTGATTTTGACACATGTTGTTTCGCTTCATTTTCGACGTGTGTTGCATCATTTTTGGCTCGCGTCTCGTTTTTTTCACACCAGCGAATTTTCGTCAGCCGAATTTTCACTCATGTTTTGCGAATTTATTCGGTGGTGGTGAATCGCGGGAATTCGCTGCGAATTCACCTCTGGCGAATAAATTCGCCCATCATTACTGCTCATCCTTGGGGCTTATCAATATTTGGGCTGAAATATTCTTTTCTCTACAGGTCACTATTCCCATTTGCAGTTTATCTGTTACAGTCTGGTAAGGGAGTGTGAAGTGGATAAGTTCTGGTTCCATATGCTATCCAACCCAGTGGAATACATCCGTATCTTCACTTTTTTCTTTTCCAATTCCTAATTATTCACTGTTGTAATAACCTTATCCCATTCTGTCTTGGTCTAGTGAACTAGACTGAATCCAGGCCCCTGGACTATTTATAACCCACCCTAATTACTTGTATTACCTTCTACAAGTTGTCTTTGTCTATCTGTAACTTTCTAATTCATTGTCCATAAACCCTTTTTTCAGTGATCTATTAGTATATATAATGTGCCTTTTCAACTTTCAATTGTATTTTGCCTGATGAAGGGGCCTGTGTTCTTCAAAAGCTTGCAGTTGTTACTTATTCAGTTAGGCAATAAAACATATCACCAAACCTTACATTTTATCACCCAACCTTACATTTTCTGCATTTTCAGATGGCAGGAGGGAAAAGAGATCTTGTGCAACGTGGGTGCCATCATTCCTTTAATTGTTAATGGAAAAATCTTTACAAAAAACTGACAATGGTTACTAATAACTCTCCCCCTCCCCCATGTATGTCTGGCCTAAACCATACAGTTAGGTCCATAAATATTTGTACATATACATTTTTCTAATTTTGGTTCTTGACATTACCACAATGAATTTCAAATGAAACAACTCAACAACAGTTGAATTGCAGGCTTTTTTTTTAAACACAATCATTTAATTTCAGTGGCTCAAAAGTAAAAGATTAAAACAATGAAAATAAAATGCTTATTTCTAATACTTGCAGTGCACCCTCTGTATTTACTTTCATGCTTTCTTCTCTTTATGATAGACTTGGATATCGATATGCCTACCTCCTGGAGAATGTTGTTCACTTGTTTGGCTGTTGTGAAGGGGTTTCTCTTCACCATGGAAATGATTCTGTGATCATCCACCACTGTTGTCTTCGGTGGACTTCCAGGTCTTTTTGCATTTCTTTCTCAGGATGTACCAAACTGAAGATTTTGCCACTCCTAATATTGTAGCAATTTCTTGGATGAGTATTTTCTGTTTTTGCAGCTTAAGGATGACTTGTTTCACCTGTATGGAAAGCTTCTTTGACTGTATGTTGTCTGTTCACAGCAAAATCTTCCACATACAAGCACTCCACTCTCCAGGGCTTCTATCTGCTCAATTGATGACATACCGAAGAAATTGCCCATACCTGCCTATGAAATAACCTTTGAGTCAATTGTCCAATTGCTTTTGAGCCCCTGAAATGAAATCTTTTTGTTCAACCCATCTGAGTTGTTTCATTTAAAATTCACTGTGGTAATGTACAGAACCCAAATTAGAAAAAAAATTGTCCAAATATTTATGGACCAACTGTATATTTTTCATTGGATAGTGCTAATTAATTTGGCAGACTTTGTCTTCATAGCTTTGCTTCCTCTGAATTCAGTAATTTAAAATGAAAGGGAAAAAAACAGGGACTGCTTGTCATTTTTAATGTGTAAAATCTTTACACCAAATTCAACTAGCTGTAGCATGTAGTTTATAGAAACCCATTCATTCTGTGGGAAACATGTCAGGAATTAATCCATAATCCATTTCAAATTTAGATAGTTAGAAACACAAATGTTTACTGGAACAAAAGCTATCCAGTAACTGTGTGATAAGTTAATAGGTGTTGTTATATCTGTCCCAGATAAGATATGATATGATAAGAAATCTTATTTGGCAGGATTTGAGTGTTAAAAATGCAATAGTAAATGTCACCTGATTTGTACAAAGTGACTTCTAGTAATTGCCTTCCTACAGTTATTAACTTGCTGTAAATAACTTGACCATCTTCTTTTCTAAATGGTGATGAGATAAATGTTAAAGTTACAGAAACAGAAATACATTTGTAAAAAAAAAAAAATATATATATATATAAATTGTTTGTTTGTGTGTGTCAACATATGGCCACTAGTTGGCCAACCAATTAATTAAGACCTTGCAATGTAAAAGCAGATTTATTTATTTCTGCTTTTGCTTTCAACAACCTTCTATCAATGCTATACAAAAGCCCCTTCTTCAGTACAGTATTTGAAGGAATGCTGCTTTAAACCTACATGTTTAGGCAGTGCAGAATCTGCTATCTACTGTTATCTACAATAGCCATCAGTAAAATATAAGCAAGTTTTTAAGCAAGGTACTTTATTTTACATTTTATTAAACTTAAAAATTCCTTTCTTTTGGGTCAGCTTACTGTTTTGTGGGTCTTTTTCTTGTTAGTTAGTTTGCAATCTTACCAATTACTAAAACTTTGCATCTTAGTGAGGCTTCCCAAGTGGCTCTTTTTGTATAAGCCTCACCAACCGTAGCTCTGTTAGAAAGATAAACAGGAGTTTTGTGCCAACTATTAAAATATCTGTTTGGAGCTTTATGTCACAAAGGCACATAAAGCTCCAGTTTCTAATCAGATAGCAAAACAAGATTTTAAATCAGTGCTGTTGTTAGACTTTGCAAAGTGTTCTTTGTTCAGTTGTTGCACAGTCTGCTTAAAAGGACTACACTTAAGGGACACAAAAAGACACAGTTAACTGCTAAAACAAAGCAGTTGCTTTTATAGATGTGTAAATAGTTGATACATATTAAGCATATGTGC
>CM044436.1:66400599-66430964 GCA_024363595.1 Xenopus borealis
AACCATATTTTGTTCTCATTCTTTAATATAAATATGTATTTTGTATGTTTGTTATCTGTGTATATGGTAACAAATAGTACCATGAGAGATATTAATTCTGTGTATCAGGGATAGTTTTGTATACAGAATATATTTGAGACAAATGGCACCCCATACAGCTCTGTATTCCTCTTTGTCAGAAGCCCAGGTTAATTTACCTCCATATGTACCTCTGGATAAACTTTTTTTTTTTTAACTAGTTTCATTGAAAACTCACCATTCTAGGGTAGCCAGGCATCCAGTCCACAGTAAACCTGTTCCTTTCTGTCCTGCACTCTCTGGTGTCAACTTTACAGCAGGATTTTGATACTTATATTGCTACAGTTGCTTCCTATTCCCTTACGGAAAGGGCGATGAGTTACATTTTTCAGCAGGTTTTACCCTGAAAAATAAGTACAGAAACTGACATCCGTAAGCACCCGTTATAAGGCTACATTGTACAGTTCAGACATTTTCTGTGTTGCCAAATGGTTGTTGGTTCTTGAAGGGGACCAATAAGCAGAAGTAGGGCTGGGCCAAGGGGTAGGCAGAGTAGGCAGATGCCTAGGGCGCAAAGCTGGGGGCATGCAATGCACATTCCTGCTCTGTAGCCTACCCCATGTCCAGTCCCGTCACTCTCCACCTTCTTTTGGCACCTACATCCACGCGAATTGGCACTTCTGCACATGCGTGCTGGCGTCATCCAATGTGAAGTGATGCTGGCACACATGCACGAGGTGACGCCAGTGTCACTTCGCGCAGCCTAGGGCCCCTGGCAGATGTGGCCCAGATCTGTGCAGAAGACTGCACATATGATAACTATTTCATTATTTTTTGTGTTTACTTAGGAACAGTGAAATCAAATTTTATAATTACTGCTTTAGATGGGATATTTGTATCTGAAATCCTTAACAATATAGAAAAACTTTAAATACTATTTCAAAGTGAATATAATCAAAGTAATGGATTACTGATCATTATTAAATGGAGCCATGTGTCATTGCAGAGATATTTAACATTTTATGATGAAATGCTTACGCAGGTTTTAGTTTGTCCTTAAGTTTATGAGCTACAAGGTTTTCTTGCACTCAGAGTGATCTTTGCTTGTCCAGAAAGCATGAAAGGAGTTGTAATTTAAATGATAGCACATAAAATGACAAGCACTTATTCAAATTAAATCAGGATATGGCTAAGGTTTAGTAAGGTATCATTACAGGGTATGTTATGGATCGCTTATTTTAACATTCTGCTTTTCTTAAAATGCTGCAAAATGTCAGGAAAAGGACAATTTTAGTAATGCGTTAGGTATTTCAATAAAATCTTTATTAAGCAAAATTGTATTTAGTCTTACAATTCTGAAGTTAACTTTTCCTAAATAATGGTCAGTAAAACTTTTTACATACTGATTTACATATTTTGGACCTGTTTGTTATAGCAGTAGAGATCCATGTAGTAGTGGAGATCCGTGTATATACACCACAGTCGTGTTTGAGCACTTAAAATATAACTGGAATTTTTTAACTTCATATAATATATATAAAAATATAATAATATGTAAACAATGTATTAAAAAATATAAATTTATATAAATATAAAATTACATTGGTTTTTGTAAGTAACTGTTACTTACTGTACAATATACAATTTTCAGACAATTTCATCTTTTAAACCCACAACTAGTTTTAATATCCTAATATTATTATCAATGTTAATGCCTTCTGATTGACTACAGTGCTTTTTTTTTAATATTGCCGTTTTGCAAATTCTTTTTCACTAATTTTACAACGCAAAAATTGCCAAATTTTGGCCAAGGTTTTAAAAATCCATTGCATCTTTGTTGGCAGTAGAGATTATGTTGTGTGTTTTAGTGCCACAATGTTTTAGCATTTTAGGGCCATTTCAGTTGTAATTTACCCACTACGTCTCCCTCTCTGCTGTGATTGCTTGGATTTTATTGGATGGAGGAATGCTGGGAGCACCCTTCCTTAACCTTAATGACTTTCCAAGTTCCATTGTGTAAAAAGTAATGTACATAAAACATTAAGCTTTAATTATGGTATTTATAAGTGTCGTGGATACTGAAAGATTAAGCTGTTCAATTATGATGGAGGACATTTAAGTCTTATTTTTATATTATCTGTTACTCTGTAACAGACTGGCCTGCTAGGGTATCAGAACTTTTCCTCTTGGGCCCTGACCTTAGTGGGTCCTTTTGCAATTTCTGCAGTCTGTTGCAATAATTCAACAAACAGAACACAAATCTTTTTGGCAGCAGCCTCTCTTGTTGCTGTGATATCTCTATGAATAAAATGTTTCAGTTTACTAGCATCTAGTGGGCAAAACATTGCCTTCAACTCTATATTAATCAATTCAATTTCTTTTTTTTTATACATATATTTCTTTTATTGAAAAGTTCTCAAATACAATAATTCTTTGTAATTATCCTGGTTTACATTTTGTATACTGTATGCGTTTAGTTGAACTAAACCAAACCAATAAAATAAACATTGAATACAATCAACCTATATTATTGTGTCATTTCTTGCTTAGGGTTGCATGGTTTCTTTGTGGTGCAGGTGGGAGGTGTAACATTTGGGGTGTTTTCGGACAGTCATCAGCCCTCTTCCTCTAGGCCTAGCCATGGTCGCCATATCTTTTCAATTTTCTGTGGGTAGCCATATCTCATGTATGTTAGTTTGTATAGTGGAACTGCTTCATGTATGAGGTCTTCCCACAGTGCATGCTTTGAGCCTTCTGAAATATTCCATTTCCATGCTATTGTTTTTGGGTATACCAGGGTTTTTGTCAATAATAAGAGAAGTTTTTATGGATTGGGCCCTAGGTGTTCAGTCCTACACGTAATCATATAATTTTTTGTCAGTGTTAAAATATGTTTATTTGTGTTAATTTGTTCATTTTCATTTGTGTCATGGTTATGTGGAATGTATAATGCTTAGTCATTAATAACATATATACTGTGCAGTAGAAATTCAAGTTCAAGTTGTGGTTTTTCTTGGATTCCTCAGAACTACCATTTTTATATTTATAAATAAATCCAGAGTACTTCAGGGAATGATCATATCACTTAACAATATACATACAATTTTTTCATTGCCTTTGGTAATTTATACTGTAGAAAACTGTGATTAATTTAACATATGAATAAAATGATTGAACAATAAAGGTTACTGGGAAAACATAATGAATTCACTTATCAAACTATCTAGTATTTCTTGCTGTCTTTTGTTATTTATTGTTGATTCTTATTATGAGGCAAACATCTGTTCAACATTGTTAAATGTCTAATTAAGTTTAACATGGTAAAAACATGCTGTAAAATATTCTCCTCAATATCGCCAGATGCTGGGGGGGGGGGGGGGGGGGGGGGGGGGGTTGTAGATGTCTAATTGAAAGCTAGTGCATACATTTTCTTTTATTATTATTTATTTCAGCAAGGCTTAAAGGACAAGGAAAGTGGTTTTTCACTTCCTGCATCATTTAAACAGTCCCCTCCCCTGTCCCAGATCACTAACTTTGAATGCAAGAATGCATTTCTAAAAAGAATAATTTCACTCTGTAGTATTCCCATTCTATAACCAATCACTTCTGCCATATTAAACCAGATTTAGTCACCATGCACATCATTCCTGTGCTGACGTAGCTGCGCTGGTTACAAAGACTGCTCTTGTGAAAGAAAACGTGCTTGTGACATATACCATGTGAGCACGTGTGAAATCCGAAGCCTTTCTACTGTGCATGCAATTCAGTCTTGGTCTTAGGAGGAGAGCAATGCATTCCGGGTTAAGCTATTTCTGCAATTAGTGCTTTGGTAAAATCAACGGCGGCGGATCTTCTAAACAAACTCATACTTCAGTAATTTACAGCTCTGTTTGCCAGTATTGAGGTACTGCATATTGCACTACATATTGTTTTTAGGCTTTCGTTGTCGTTTAAGGTGGAGTCTTAAGATTTTAAATGAAAATATATAAAATAATTATATATAAAAATATAAGTAAAATTATATATATTTATTTATATGCAGTAGCGGGAGTTCACTGAGTTTTCTAGACTTGTATCAGTGTATAACAAAAGCAACAGTGCCTTACACTTTACAGGATGGTTATTTTTAATAAATAAAACTCTTTGTAAGGCCCGAAGGCTCCGATGTAGTGAGGACCAAGGAGGGAACTCCAATCCAGGAAAAGTTCATGGTACAGGTAGGGAACAAGAGTAAGAGTAAACAAAGTCCAAGCAAGTAATCAGTCCAGGCAGCAAAGGTTCAGCAATCCGTAGTTCAGGCAAGGGTCATACACAGGAAACAGAAGTAGTAATGGAAACAGCACACCCAGGAACAAGATAACTTGACCTATAATCGGGCAAAGTCACAGAATCATAGGCTTTCTTAAATAGGCAGAGTGTTAACGTCAGAACGTAGATGCGCGAGCGTATTCACGCACGTGATCGTTCCGATGCGCGCGCCAACTTCGCGATCATTCGATCTATTCGATAATTTGGTATTCGATGGTCGAAGAGGCCAAATTAGAATATCCGATTTTACTAAAAAATTTGTACGATCGTTATTCGATCGAATTCGATCGAACTTTGATCATTTCACATGAATTTCGTAAATTGGCCCCATAGAATTTAATTAAAATCCAAAATTATCTCACTATATTTGAAAAGCCACTCCGACCAAATCCACACTTACTCCCCTCTCCTCCATTTATCATTCAGGGGCAGATTTACTAATGGTCAAATTTCGAAGTGATTTCAATCGATCGAACGATTAGAAGAACTCGAACAATTTCACAAAAATCCTTCAAGTTCTGCGAGGTCGAAGGATTTTTAGAGGCCCAGTACTTCAAAATTCAAAAATTCTAATTTTAGAATTTTTTCAATTCTAATCGAATTTTGGGCTATTTGTTAGTCGAAGTAGCCCAAAATTACTTTGAAATTCTAATTTAAAAAATTCTAATATAATTCAAATTTTCACTTCGACCCATAGTAAATCAGCCCCTAAATGTTCCTGAAAAATTCTTGTGTTGGAAAAGTCTCTATAAGACCATAAAGAATAAGAATCTGCAACTTTTTTGGATTTGGCACCCAAATAACACGATTTTTTTTCGGAAACCCAGCACAAATCAAGATATTTTCGGGACATCTGCCTTTGACTTCTACATTATCTTGGCAGGTGCTTTGTGACAAAATTTTTTACTTGGACTTTTAGCACCATTGGACTTAAATAAATCATGAGAAAATCAAGTTTTTTCCTCTAAGAAAAAAAATTCTAGCAATGGAATAATCTGGAAACCTTTAAAAGTCTGTATTAATTTAAAGCTGTCCGATAAGATCAGTGTAGCTCACACAGACTTCTGCAGCATCTCAACAACTTTTACTTTGAAAAGTTTCACAGAAGAGGTTTTGAATTTTCAGAGCTTTTTAGAACTCTTGATTCTTAGTAGTTGGGCCCCTTTGTGTAAAAAGAGTAATTTAAAAGACAACTACTGGGACATGTCTGGGACTGTTATACACACGCATTAATAAGTACAACATAGGTAATTGTAATGCTAGGTCAACATCTTTCAAAATGGTTTTTAAAGTTAAAACAGAAGCAGCCACACCCTAATAGGTGGATATATGTGTACAATGTACAAGAACGAGCAACAGGCTATGAAAGTCATTTGATTTTCTTGAACACTCAGGACTGACTTTTAATCTGTATAATAAATTCTTGTTTAGTAAATTAAATATCATGTAGAAAAACATTACTGTTATTTTGCCGTATTGCTATATATTATCTTTGCTTATATGGCTTGTTGTTCATTACTTTGCCCACACTGTATATTTGTGTTGCAGAGAATATATTAGCATATGCACTTCAACAGAAACCTACATTTGTGGCAGGCAATGTGTATTTCTTTTTTAAACTTTTATAAACATTTAACTGTGAAAATGACATTTGAGGTTTTAAAGTGTAGAATCTGATTACAAAAGTACTGTACTCTCATAAATTCACTGTGTTTATACCCATACTGAGAGTATTTTGCAAGGGTTGATATAGTACAAGAACAACATTGCTTTCTGCTTTTTATTCCTAATGTAATTTTGAGTGATTTTCTTTTTAAGAGTTTTCAGCAGTAGTTTACTGTTTCACTTTCCTTTATGTAGCACAATGAAAATGGTGCTTTATTATTAATTTAGGGTTATCTACCAGCAAATATGGAGAGAAGGGAAAACACGTTAAAAAAGAAGCAAAAAGAAAATTTTGTCTTTATCGAACAGTACTACAGTACCAGGAATGATAACACTAATCAGAGTACAGATAGACAGGTATAGAAATACTTTGTTTTATTTTCCATTTTTCAGAACTATAAATTCTTCACCAGGTGTTGAGAATAAAATATTTTGTTTGGTCATACATTTCACAATGTACTGCAAAAACCACATGGATATGTTTGCAGAATCTGAAAAAAGCTAAATATTGATACTATATAGCATATGCCCATATTTTTGACTGATGTGCTTTTCTTTGTAATGATAAGATAGTACCTTTTACTTGACAGCAAATTACAAAGCAGTAATCCATGATTACTGCAAAAAATATAGAAAGACCGTGGAAAGTATTAAGTCATAGTATTCTGAATAATGGATCACATATCTGTAATAGTGTGTATACTGTCAGCACTAGTATTCATGTATATAATTATAGTGAAATGCAGTTTAACACAGCTCATTTCTACCCCCTCTGAGGACAATTGGAGAGACTTCTCTGGATTTACTGTAAGTTACACAGGCCACACAGGAAAATACTGAATATGATCAGCATGTTTAAACCTCATGAACTCTAAAACTTAGCAACTTTGGATCATGCGCACCTTCATAGTTATTCTCAATTAAGTAATATTAGAAGCTCCAATATAAGGTAAAGGGGTAATAGATAATCCTCTATATGAAAATTGCTTTAAGTAACCAACAGGAACTGCAGTAGGCAAGAAATTTGTTGCAGTACTATTCTTAAAGAAACAGTAATACCAAACAATTTAGGTATTTTAAGTAATAATATATAATAATTTTATAAACTATAATTGTGTTTGTGAAGCAAATACATCAATTATACCAGTACAGGGCAACAGTACATTATATTACCATTCTTTTAAAACACTTTTGTTTTTTGGTGTTACTGTTACTTATTTTTTTATATTTATTTCCTGGTATTTATATGGCACCAACACTTTTCCACAGGACTTTACAGGGTTTACACATTATTCACATCTGCCCCTGCCACAGTGGAAATTGCAGTCTAAGATCCCATATCATTTACACACTATGACTATTGCTTTTGGAGTGTGGCAGGTAACCAGAGTACCCAAAGCAGTCCACACAAAGGACAGGAAGAACATACAAACAACACTCATTGCAGATAGTGCTCAAGCTGGAATCCAAGTCAGGACTCCAGCGCTACAAGTCAGAATTGCTACTACCCATTGAACCACTTAATAAAGCAGGCAATGAAGAAATAGTCTGTGCTTACCAAAGTAGACCTTGGGTCTATGTACCATGTTAGTGAATAAATGATAACCATGAAATGGTGATATATAAAGTTAAAAAATAACTTACCTCTGAATATTTATCTTTGTAGTTAGACAATGCAAAGTATGTTCTGATGCTAATGTTTGAAAAAAAACACATCTCACTTCTGTCTGATGTCTGTTCCCCCATATTTTGACTTGTATCACTTGAGCACATACTGTAAGATAGGCAACAATATTGAGAATAGGGTTACTCTGTCACATATATTTAGTGACTGCCCACATGTTCAACCTCTGTAGCAAGAAGTACAGATGATTTTAGAAAGTTTACATGTGATATTGTTCAATATTACCACTTTCTTGCTAGGCAAACCCTTTGAATGACTCCCCAAAGGAACCCAAAAGTTATGTAATCATATTAACTGCAGCCCCAGTCCCGCAAGATTTTGTTTATTGTTGTTACGCTATTGTTTTTTAAACCAATAAAAATTTCTGTTACAAAACCCCCCCAGATATTCTAGAGTGTGTTTTCAAAACAGTGGTACTGTCCTTCGTAACAGGACCCAGATCTTTTGCTTTCATATAGCTATCATACACTGAAAAGTAAGCTTGAATGGAAATAAATCTGAAATTCAATGCTGTTGTTATTGGGGAAGAATGCTTATTTGTTTGTTTGTAAGTTGCTCAATGGGTAAAAAAAAGTGAAGATAACTTAATAAGGGTAGTAATGCCACAAATGTCTTGAGGCAGTGGCCCACGATGAGCCTTTACCTTATTCAAACAGGGGGTTATTATCCTGTCTTTTGAAGTGCTAGTATATTACAGACTATATACTTAATTTTTTATTCTATTAGATCTTAACTCCAGGACAGTTGAATTTGATTTAATAGCAGTTGCAATGCTGAATGAATTATATTTCTGGTAACATGCAAAAAAGGGTAAAAAAAAAGAAAAAGCTGTATATGAGCCATATTATGTGAGCTTTTAAAAGTTAAAAGGTGTTCAATACTTTTTTTTAAATGTTTAAAAATGTCTAAAATTATACAGTAGTTAATAATCTTTTAAAGCCTTTTTAATACAAATAATATTGTGAGATGTATGCCTAAATATTTTCCTTTTATTTCAGATTCATATAGCTGTTCCCCGAATGAGTCCAGAGAGCTTAATACTTTAACCAGTAGTTACAGAGGTAGGTACTGTAGCTGTCTCATAATCATGTCTGATTTAAAAATAAATGCTTATTTACTGCTGATGAATGTCCTACAGTGGCCTACAATTTGAAAGCTTGGTAGAGGTGAATAGTTAAAAACCTATTAATATGAAGGCTGAATGAAAAATTAATTTGATATATATGAAATACCTATGCATGTAGTGCTGTAAGTCATCTTATTTGATATGTACCATGATAGTCTCAGTATTCACCAGATGGACTGCAGATTTCACACAGCTTTTGAAAGATTATGGCTTCCTAGAATGTTAATGAATGCATGAGGCAAATAATTACCAGAAATAGCACTTCACACAAGATTGAACTGATTCAAAATATTTATTATTTCAAAGACAAATAAATATTATCTCTTCAGCTTATGACTGACAGAGACATCAGCCTTTGTTATGGTTGATGAAAATCTTAACCAATCTCATTATTGAAATGTGCATGTATTTAATAGTCATTATTTTCTGTTTTGTAGTTGTGCCAATGGCATCAAGTCATAATTTTATTTTTCTGAAAATATCTGTAAAAAAGAGCTTGTGTTTTTTTAATGTTAACTTATGATTTATAGGATATAGCAGTGTATTGCACTGCTATGGATGCATCAACACTGTATCTCTTTTACATATATTTATGAAGCTTCAAGTCATAATTTTATTTTTCTGAAAATATCTGTAAAAAAGAGCTTGTTTTTTTAATGTTAATAGGATTTATAGGATATAGCAGTGTATTGCACTGCAATGGATGTATAGTCACTGTATCTCTTTAAAATATATGTATGAGACATTAACTGAAAGTCATGTTTGTCATGTTATAGAATTGTATACTAAAAGATGAAAAAGACTAGTAACAGCAGAATATTCTCTTTAGCTAAAAAGGAGCCTGGAAATGCAAACAGGGCATGTGGTTGTTGCAAGGCATTTAGATGTCAGTGAGAACTGTCACTCAAAACTGTTTTTAGTTTCTTAAAAATGACATCAGATTCAATGTAGGGGACCTCTGTATGTAATTCTGAAGTTGTTTAGAGCCTTTTTAGGGATTTTCAAATAAAAGGCTTGCTTATTATTTTGCAATGGCTACTTTTGTGCTACATTTTCATACATGCCTATGGTGTGAAGAAGTGTGGATATGGTTGACTCTTAACTAATATAAAGCATGGTGTGGAAATGCTGTGGATCTGCTTTTAATTAACATTAATTGGGAATTTAGTATAGGTAAGATATCAAATATGCAGACTTTCTGTAATTTAGATCACCATACTTTAAAGGGCACACAAAGTTAAAAAAAGCTGAGAAGAAAGTGTAACTTTTCGGGATTTATTGTTAATTATGTAAAAAAAACTGAAACAATTTTGAATACAAAAATATACCAGCTAAAATCAGTTGAAATCATGTAGTCGAAGTTAATGACAGATGTCCTTTTTACAACTAGAAAATCTCTCTTTAATTCATGGGCTTTTAGGTTTTTGGGTGTTTTGACACTGGCTGTGAGACAATACAAAAAAGACATAGTTATCGTGCAACATGACTTTTCTGAGAGTTTTCCTGTTTATTTTATTTTCTCATTGATTCATGATTATGAATCATTTAATACATTTCATGACATTTGTGGTTTTAAAGAAAGCAAGTTTTGTCATGGTTTCAAAAACCTCTAATATCACTTAAAGGATAAGGAAAGGCAAAAAAATAAAATCCCATTTTTACTTACGTTAATGAAAAAGAAATCTATCTCCATTATACTTTAATTAAAAAATGTCTACCATTTTTATAAGAAACCTGACCGTGAAATTCTCCCTTCATTTACTGCTTTGGACAGGCATTTTCATACAGTCCCTAACTGCTGGACAGGGAAACAATCCTACTTCTGCAAGAAAATTTTTAAAAAGCCAATACGTTTATCAAAAATGGGGTGTTCCCAGATTTATTGTAGTGATCCAGACACGTGAGTCATGTTCAGACATTTCGGGACAACAACTGCCCTTTCTCAAGGGCAATCCTACTTCTGAACAGCAAGGGGAGCCCCTTCCTTATTTCCCAGCGTTGCAGAATTCAAGCAGCTTGCAGTTGGCGACTGTGTAGAGATTTGTATTGGATTTTATTTTTGTCTTTACATGCCATTTACTGTTTGCAACTCCAGCTGCAGGGACCAAGATCATAGATCCAGATTTAAACAGATAAACTGGGTTTCTATTTGGAGGATTATTTTGCTGCAACCACTGCTTTAGCAGAGTTGAAAAAGTTTGTATTAAACAATACAAAACTACAAATTCCACATTAGATTACATGACAACACAGTCTGTATATTCTGATTATTAATCAGTCTTGCTGTATCGGCTTCTGGCAGATATTATTTGACTTGTGCAGTTTTGATAATTTAGGACAATCCCTAAGCAGCCCAGACCACACTGAGCATGTATGCAGTCTTGATCTTGCAAAGATGTTTAACAAAGTTGCAAGGTGACAACCCCCTGTGCCCAATTTTGAAAGCATAAATTATTTGCTTAGACTTGTGGTGCAGTAAGTTCATGTTTATTTTTAGCACACAAAATACAGCATTTCTTTCCTTGTCCTTTAAATTAGGCTGTTGATAAATAGACCTCCATGTCACCAGTAATCATTTAAATATGAAATAAGCTAACCAATATGGATTAATGCAGCTTAGTTTGAATAAAGCACAAGATACTGTTTTATTATTTAATTAAATCTAGACTTGAGGGATGGCCTTCCTATATTTCAGAGCTTTCTGTGTACCAGTTTTTGGAATGATTAATCACAAATGCCCCTCACTTGTTACTTACCCCTCCTTCCTGGTCCTGTCCAGCGGAGATCACAGACACCATCTTGTCTCTTTCACTCGGGCGTATGAACAGTAGGAGGGTTTTTTCCCCTTACAGGTTGAATTCTCCTTTAAGGATCAATTGCAAACTCATTGAACAGTTGTTGCCCATGTGGCCCCCTTCAAGTTAATGACTAAGAGCTGAAAAGCAAAAATGTTTATAAAAATGGCCTGTAGATGTCACTGTGCATGAGCTACACTGTTCATACACTGTTCCTTCTATACTGCTTAAGGAGCTGAGTTGTTTTTGAGAGAGAGGAATATTGTGCATAGGAAATCTTCAGTGTATTACCCACAAGCAAATGGAGAAATCGAGCGATTCAACAGTAGTCTGAAAGAAGCACTACAGACAGCAAACCTTACTGGGAAATCTTGGAGAGTTCCTACATAACTACAGAGCAACATGCCATGCAACAACCCAAGCATCTCCATCTGAATTACTACATGGCAGACAGATGCACACTAAGTTACATGTTGCAGACATCAAACTTTCACCAAATACTGTTCCTACAAAATCAACTACTGCAGAAATTGTCAAACATCAACAAGCCAAATGCAAGGCTTATACAGACAGAAAACGTGGTGCAAGAGAAGTGCACCTTCAGCCTGGATCTTTAGTCAGAACCTGGACTACTGAAACAAGGACAATCTAAATTTGCTACACCACTTGAAGTGAGACCAGAGAGGACCATACACAACTATCTAATAGAAGCATATGGAATGCAAGTCTGCTTGCTCCTGCTAGATATGACTTTGGAGATGTTCCATTGGATGAAGGACATTTCCCTACTCCTGATGCCAACTGCACTGCCTGAAGAAAGTGAACCTATGAGGTGTACTGAGAGAATCATAAAACTACCTGCATGGACCAAGGACTATGTCATGTGAAGAATGTATACTATTGCTTTAAGATGCATTGCTGTTGTTTATTACATTTGCCCAAATGTTTTCCTACTATAGGGGGAATATGTGGTGTTCATACAAATGACCTGTAGATGTCACTGTGTATATGAGTTATAATTTGTATACACTGTACCTTCAATACTGCTTAAGGTGCTAGAGTTTATGTTACTGTTGTGTAATGGTTGCATGAGCCTGCTAATAAAGCACTATTAGCACTAATACACTGTTATATTCTACTCATCCTCTGCTATCAAAACACAATACATAGCCTTTTGAAATAATAAGCCTAGTTATTCTTAGAGAAATTATAAAATATAATCATATGCTGAGTTTTGTAGCTTTTAGTAGTTTTACAGTTCTTGCAAAATTGGCTGATTCTACTATTTGTTTATTTCATTTTTCATTAAAAATAAGTTTATTTTTGTTATTGGTTTTGTGTCCTTTATGTTTTTCTTTTTTAACGGTCTCCAGAAATGACCGAATATATTGTGAGAGTAAGCTTACCTCTTGCAGGACATAATATTTATATTTTTTGGCTGCATTTGTGCAACGCACCTATCACGCACTTGATTCCTCAAATACTGTAGAGATAGAATTTTGCCATTTACTGGTAGCATAACTTTGAATAGAAAGTTATTTGTTGTTCATATTTTACTGGATTAGTGTCAAACTGGCCTGACATTTGAAACAGAAAGCTAATGGAAATAAGTATGATTACATCATTACAGAATAATTTAAATATGAACTACCCCTGTAAGCCAGGGGACGCTTTTGGAAATGTAATACAGAAGGAAAGTGTTACAGTTTTTCTAAACACAATGAAATTTTCAAATACAAATACATTTTAATGAATAATACATTATAATCTGTATTTTATTTTGAAATAATGGTTTAGCAAATGTAGTTTAATTTAACATTTGAAGATGGAAAATACTGTAATGGCTTATTTTGACTTTGCTTAAAAAAGGTAAAATGATAAAGCTTGAATGTTGTGTAAGAAACTGGGAATTCTGTGAAAAGCTGTGTCAGCAGTACATTTATTCTTTATTCATGTCAATTTTATTTTGTTTTTCAAATATAGTATGTACAGTAGTCTTACATCTTATCAGCAGATTAATTCTCACAGTAAAACTGAATAAATTAGACCTGTCACAATAAGATGTTCATCCATTATTTTAGTCCATAAAAAGGTGGTTATGTCTGATATCTGTTTTGCCTCTGACAACGCTATCTCCCTATTACTGTTATCTTTCCTCCCTATATTACATTGGTAACAAACATGATTTTACCAGCAATTTGGAAAAACTAAACCATACAGTATTTACCTTTCCTAAATGCATGTATCCATAGGGTCTCATGTATTAAATATCAGATTAGGGAATCCTAATGGAAACTATTCCAGACAATCATGAATGTTTTAATAAATTGGCACATTGACCAAACTAGATAGCTGTGTCACCTAAAGCTGAGAACATTTAACATCATACATTTTAATTTGGCAAGTTTTAATATTATAAAATTCTTAATAGCAATCGAAAGACAGGTTGAAAATAGACAGCCTAAGGGTGGTGGCAGACGGGGAGGTTAGTCGCCCAGCATCAAATCTCCTCTACTGGGTGACTAATCTCCCTGTACTGCCTTCCCACCGGAAAAAATTTTTCAAAAATTGTTTTAGAATTCCAAAGTCCTGAAACTCATGCAATCAACAACATTTTTGTTTTTAAAACAATGAATTAAGCCAGTTGCAGGGCTGCTCCTGCCATGAGGCAAGATGAGAATGGAGCAGCCAGGGGTGGCAAAATTTTTAGCATGGAAATTTGACTCTGCTGGTGCAGTGAGTGTAATAGGGCTCTCTGCACTAGCAATTCACCCCCTGAACCCACTCCAACATTAAAGATTTAAAGTGTAGAGCAGGTGAGGGGGATGGCATTGGGGCTGCCATCTCAGGCTGTGGCAGCCCATGATACGCCACTGGCCAGTTGAAAGCTAAAAGTATTTAGGAGAAGGAAAGGTTAAAACTAAGTAAGCTTTTATTAATACACCAGTAAATACTAAGTAATGCTGCTCTGAGTATTCTGTCAAAAGAAACCACATTTTTTTCCATTTATTGTGTACACATGGGCTTCTGTAAGTTCTGTATTGGATTTCCTTCTTTCAGCTTAAACCTCAAGGGCACAGGCTTGAGCATTGCCAGTTTGCTCCTCTCTCCCCCTCCCTTCTTCCTCCCCCTTTCCTTGTTTTAATCTGATCCCTTGGTTATGAATACGCAGGGACTCAGGCAGGAAATGATGTCACAAAAACTGATATGGCAGCTGCTATCCTAAACAGAGAGTGTTTCTAGAGCAGTTTACTCAGGTATTATAAAGCTTTCTACAAAATAAATAGTGTTCTATCTTGCACTGTTGTATCTAATCTATTGGCAATAAACTGACTTCCTTCTCTTCAAAACAGAATTTGCAGAAAATCAGCATTCCCCCATTAAATGAGCAAAATCGGATTTCAATGTTTAAATTCAGAAACTAATAGTTTGCCTTTGTTAAATTTCTTTAGCAATGTGTGAAATACATGAATAGCAAAATCAAAAAGCAAAATAAAATCCTGTATATATAATGTGCCTGTTATATTAATAACATATAGCCATGCTGAGACTACACCTGTGCGGTTTCTTTCGGCTGCACTAAACAATTGGCAAGATTTAGCCCCATGTCAGATTTCAAAATTAACTTGTAAAAAATACTTCATTTCTAAAAAGAAGTGATTATTCTAAAAAATGTTAGTTGCAAAAACCTGGCAATCCAATTTTTTGGGGGGAGTTTAATTGCTAAGATGTAATATATAGGTTCACTTGTATTTTCCAGGTTTTTGAAAGAATTTTATTTATATGGGCCATTCGACATCCAGCCAGTGGATATGTTCAGGGTCACTACTTTTTTTGTGGTCTTACTTGGTTACTATATGGGTAATTTAAGTACTACTATACTTGTAAATTTAAAGTACATTTAGGGACCAATGATCAAGTAATACTATTGTTAGTATGCTCATAAGTATAAGTGTGTACTGTTTCTTAACATGTTGAAAATAGCAAATTGTTATTCCTATATAATGTATTTTTAGTGGTTTAAGTCTATAATTTGATGTAAACATTGTCCTGTTTTTGGATATTTTTGAATAATAGATTACGTATGTATATCTATGTTATATCTTCATCATTATAAGTACTTAAATTGGTTCTTCGACAAAGTTTATTGAACACGTCAAGAATGATGAAATAGGTTCCTCTGCCACATTTTGTACAAAATGATTGTGTTGATTATGCTGAGACCATTTAGTAACATTTTCTATTAATCTTTTACATATATACACCCAGTACACTTAGGGGCAGATTTACAAAACTTGTGTGAAGAATTCAAAGTTCATTCGAATTTGCATAAAAGTCAAATTCGAATCTTCGAATACGCAAATTGGGCAAATTTGACCATCGAATATTCGAATTCAAATAATTTGAATATTCAAATAAAATTTTATTATTCTATTAGACCACCTATTCAACCACCTAGTTCGCCAGATCCAAGCTGCTGAATTGGGGACCATTATTTTTGATCGGATAAAATCGTTTGAATCAATCGATTCGTAATCTATCGATCAAATTTTTTCTATTCGAATTGCGGTAAAATCCTTCGAATTCCTTCACAATAGTAAATCTGCCCCTAAATATAAACATTTATACATGGGCATAGTATTCCAGAATAAATAATTAACAAGTGCCTGGCATCCTTTACCCCCCCTTATTTGTATATATATTATTATATGTAATTTTCCCTGACTTTCATTTTATTATGCTTCTCATATTTCTTCTTAACAGAAAAGGGCAGGTTGAGTTAATTTTGCATGGAATACTTTTTTTTCTTTGTTTGCTATTCTTATTTTTATTTCATTGGAGGTCTTTTAGCAACTAATGAGAGTTACTGCTGCTTTCTCCCTAATCATCTCTTAAGTAGGGTAGAGGCCTACTCCTGAGAGTGCTTGCAGTTTTTGCCTTTTACTCCCTCATTTGACAGATAATGAAAATGTTCTTAATGATCCTAGAGCAGTTGGATCTCTGTTGGAAGACTTTAGAGTTGTTAATCGAAATAAGAAGTTCAGCTGAGATGTGATTAGAGAATTGATATTCCATGTTAAATAGACCATTTAATTAATGTGGTAAATAAGTTTGCCTTAACTACTTTGCCAGTAACTTACATTGTTGGACCCAAGTGACTGTTAATGCAGTAGCATCTGTGTCAGGATCATAGGTGAACACAAATACATATTTATCTTCACAGCTAGTACAAAAGAGCTTTGTTTACATTATAACATATTACTCAGTAATTTCATTTTATGATGAAACTAGATGAAAGTGTAGAGTAATGAAGTTAGTCTGCTTTTCCATTATATTTAGCAGTGCTTGTTTGTTTACCAGTTTCTGAACTATGTAGACATAAGTTAAACATTAATTTTTAACCTTGTACATATTTTTTGCTGTAAATCTGACTTATAGGGGCAAATTTACTATTTGTCGAATTTGAGGGTGAATTTAGCCTTGAATTTGACCAATCGAATTGTGGTCGAATTTGAAACCTTCAAATTCCAATATCAAATTTGAAGGTTTCTTCCACAATTCGAACAATTAAAAAGGCAAGTAATTCGACTGGAGAATATTCGAATATTCAAATAGAATTTTATTTGAATTATTCGAATCAATCAACTTCAAAATTCGATGGTCAAAGTGGCCTTCAAAAATATTTGAAAATTCAAATCTTTTTGAAAATTTGAACGATTTTCAAATCATTCATGTGAATTTAGTAAATCTGCCCCATACTGTATTCAGTGAAATTAGCTGTTATATTGAACATCTCTTTGTAATTATCACACATATTGATGCAACATGTTAATTCACAAATGTTATTTGTTTGAATTAGATATCTTCTCTGTGCCTGCACTTTGCTAATGCAAATTCCCATTTCACTTGAAAGTCAGAATTAGTGGGATAATAATGTAACTTTTTTCAAACAGAAAACCACTGCTAGCCTGTAATCTATTTATTCCTATATTAGCAATAAACACACACCAGTAATTCCAATTTAATAATACAGGTATGGGACCTGTCATCCAGAATGCTTGGTACCCGGTGTTTGCTGGATAATGGATCTTTCTGTAATTTGGATCTTCATCTTGTAAACGTGAAATAAACCTAATAGGGCGGTTTTGCTTCCAAAAAGGATTAATTATATCTTAGTTGGGATCAAATACAATTTACTGTTTTATTATTACAGAGAAAAAGGAAATCATTTAAAAAAAATTGGATTATTTCATTATAATGGAATCTATGGGAGATGGCCATTCCATAATTCAGAGCTTTCTGGATAATGGGTTTCCGGATAAGATATCCAATACCTGTACCTACAAAAAAGTCTTCAACAGACATTAGATAGGCCTGAAAAAAAAACAAACACACCTTATATATAACACTCTATAAGTGACATTGGTTTATTGAATACACTTAAGCAATACAATAGGTTAAAGATTATTAAATATTGCTATCTGGACTTATTATGGGCCACCGATGGCTCATTCAAATATTGATTGCAGTGCAGGAAAATTTTGGAATGTATAATTTCTATATGTAGGCTATGGTGCAAAACATTTTTACTGTCCCAGTTAAGTATTGCCCATTTATACATAAGTTGAAAAGAACATACAACTACTCGTTGTGTTCTGTCTTTACCAACATGATTTTGAGGACTAAGTGCATGGATTTTTTTTATTTTTATGGAAACATTTAAATTGTCAATATTCATTTTTTTAAAAAGTAAATCTCTTACTGTAAATCGATACTTTGGCTTTCAAACCACTAGTGTCATGATGTTTATTAAAATTGTTAAAGCATAAAATAATGGCTGTCCAGCCAGTACAACAATGCTTAAACGGGTTCTGATAAATTCATGAATGTTGTGTTAATATGACAGCAAATTTATGTTGAGGTGTAGTAAAACATGCACATAAATTTAAAAAAAGTTATATTGTGCAATATAATCTTATTACATTGTTTTTGGTAATTGCACATGCAACCTGTTTGAAAGAAATTTATTTTATTAATTATTTTTTATTCACCACACAATGCTGCAATTATTTTCCCCACTTGTGAATGGTTTGTTAAATTGCACAATGGGCAAATTATTTGCATTGTGTATATTTTTCCAGTTATGACTTTTTTACATCATGCATTGACTTTTAAGCTTCACTAGGATAGGAACAGTTGTGAATGATGAATATTTTCTATAAAGTGATGTATAACATGTTGGCAAATGTATAAATGATCACAGTTATATGTATGTGTACTTAGCATCTAACTAAGCATACACATGATCTGTATTGTTATTAAATCTAAATAGAAGTAAAGAAAAGTAGATTCTACATTTTCAGCGTTTTTTAAGTGTCAAAGACTGAAACCACTCTTGTGCTCTTACAAATATATGAAATCTGGTTTTAACTATCATGAAGTCTTTGATACTCACTTTCTGAGGTCTAAGGATTTTTCCAAAATGAAAATCATTCACAAGTTCTGTATATCACGTTAAACACTATTTTCTAGTCACCCATGGCATGTATTTACAAATGGGTAAGATCCATACAGCTAATGGACAGGACCTCCCTCTAAAGGCATTGCACTTTCCCTACTCACTGAAAGTAGCTTTGTTGGTAGCAGACATTGCTACATATCTTGAATTCCTCAGAACACTTTACTGCAAACTTAGAAGTTATACATTTTAATAAATAAGTGCACTTTCTAGATTTCCCAGTTGTTCTACGTAGGGGCCAATTCACTAAAAATCTAGTTTTCAAGTATTTTCTATGTCTAAGACATGAGAAATTCAAGTTCAAGAATATATCTTGTAAACATATTGATGTGTATTGTCCAAGCTATGCAAAGAAATGCCAGAGTATTTTGTAGGATTTTTGTAATTGTCTCTTGCAACTAACTACACATACATAAATTATAAAATTAGCTTGTTTGGGGAGGGGTATCTGAGGGATTAAGAAGGGAAAGGGGATGGTAAATTGATGTGAGTCAGAGATTAAAACTGTACAGCACAATATACTTAAAATAGCTTCAGATTTTAATAGTTTTTCTCAAATAAGCTAGTGCTCATAGAAAATAAAAAATGCAATGGTAGAAGTCCACAAGTTTTTTTTTTTTTTTCTTCAATATTTTTTTTACAACAATAACTGATAAATTAGCATACAAGTCATTTGCATCACTGCATAGAGTTGTTGTAATGGGGAAAAAAATTCTGCCATGTTACTTGCCAAAACTCAATTGTGATAATAATGTTTTTAAGATACTCTAAGGGGCAGATTTATTGATTCTGAAGATTTTTCCAACCATTCAACACAATTCAAAACTGTGAAAATACTTTAAAAAAGGATAAAATAAAAAAAGGATTTTATTTTTAAAAACTTGCAGTCCTAATTTATTGAACACAAAACAGTAATATTTTGAATGTAAAAATGACCATGCTTCTATAGAACTTTGTCTTTAAAGATTTTATGCAACTTTATTTTTCTTCCAGCTTATTAAAATAATTGGAATTTTCATTCATTGAAAAAGATTGGAACAATGTGATTTTTGTTTGTAGGGGCATGTTTACTAACAGTGGCGATAAATATCTGTAGAAATTTCTGGAGATGTTGCCCATGGCAACCAATCAGCAATTAGATTTAAACAGCCACCTATAACTTAGAAAACAAAAGCAAAGATCTGATTGGTTGCTATAGGCAACAGCTCCAGAAATGTCTCCAGATATTTATCTCCAATGTTAGTAAATATACCCCTTATTGAGGTCATATACAAGTTGAATTAAAGAACTCTGCATACACGAGTATTATACAGTTACATAGCCTTTAGGAACATGTACTGCTTTGATAACAATTTAATAGAGACTAGTTAATATAAGTATTTGCACAGACAAAATTGTTTTAGGTTTAAGTTATTTATTAGTTCATTTGTGAATATAATTCCAATTTACAACCATATTAATCTGGTCTAATCTGTTTAGTTTCTTAGTTTTGCTCATTCTGAAACAATGTAGCAGAAACCAGCTGATTAACAGTCCTGCAACTGGAACTGCTAAATTGAATAAGGATACAAAAACTAGGAGCGAGTGCAGAGAACAAATCTAACATATCATTTTGCTTTTATTAAAAATGTCTTTTACAAATTTACATTTTCAAAATCCATTTTAGCTTGAGACCTTTTAGCTTAGGTTTTTTGTAAGACCAGTGCTTCAGTAATATTTACCATGCTGCCTATGGGGCTCAGTAAGCATGCTATCAAACTGTGCAGGTAGATGTTCAACTACATATAATATATTGTACAAGTTTAAATGTGCCATGACCATGGTCAATACTATAAGACAAATTTTTTTTTTTAATAAAATAAATGCATATGAAACAAGTTGAAAAACACATTTAAGATGAATTTGTCTTGTATTTGTTATCGTTTCCAAGTATTTTTTTTAAAGGCTAATAAAGTGTGAAAAATACTGTTTAGTTGCAGGGTTGTGCATTTTATTATGGTATTATGCGCTTCAATAAAAAAATTGCAAAACCATCAAAAATAAATTTGCTAAAGGAGGATGTAAGGAGGCCTAGTTGATGTATCCACTTGGTAGGCTTTGGTACCTTTCAAAACTGATATATTTGTCATAAAAAGTTATGTTGAGTAGTAAAACCTTTCAATTTTTAGGAAGTTCTTATTTTGCTGCTGAGTACACCCTTTACAGTCATAGCTAGTTCATCCTATTCATATTTGAATAGACGCTAGAACATTTGCATTATTTGGCTACTGGAAATAATCTGCATTTCTGTTAGTGGTCATACTCCCATTTTCTTTTTTTTTCTATTTAATGCATCTAATAGTTAGTCATTTGCCCATTCAAATTGGCAAATCCCACAGGTATACTAAGATCACCTTTCTTCATAAGATAAATAAATGCTAACAATGCCTGTCACCAATTCTGTACATTGCAGATTCTATCTATAACATAAGCCTCATGTTTCTGAACTATGAATGATTATGAGAACATTATGGGGCAGATTTACTAAGGGTCAAATTTCGAAGTGAAAAAACGAATCAATCGAAGGGCTTTTTCCATCGTAAATGAACCTCTTTCAATCGAATAGGTCAATTTTTGATCGAATAAAAATCGTTCAAATCTGTCGATTGGATTGTTTGATTCAAAGGATTTTAAAAGGCCAGTACTTCGAATTTTGTATTCAAATCGAATTTTTGGCCCATTAGATTTTTTCAATTTGATTTGAATATTCATTTTGACCCTTAGTAAATGTGCCCTTATTTGCCAACTTAATAAACCTAAGAGTCAAAATTAAATATATTGTGATCTACAAACGTATAAATATTTCAGTGTAAAACAATGACTAATTTAATTTAAGTCTTAATTAATAGTTGAATACTAATCACATCTTCCCCAAAATCAAGTCCTTTTTTATTACCATACATGGTCTGCTTTCTGATGTATTTGTTTTGAAGCTGTGCATTATCACTAGAATATGTATAAATAGATTTTAGCATTCATCCAATTATTGGCTATTTTGTACACAATATTTTGTATGCTTATAATACTAAGTAGTAAATTAAATGGCTACAGTTAGTGAATGCTATATTTCCATTAACTTTCAAATCAATTTTTAACTGATGCAGTATTTTTCATACTATATTGCCATATGGTCTGCATTTCAATACATTTTGAATATTAAATGATTCAACTGCTTTTATGTGTCTTTATCCAGGGATCATTTCTAGATTATAGTATGGAACAATGTAGTAGTGTAGTGTTTTTTTCTGGCTCTAAATTGTCAAGTGAGAGAACTGAGCTCTTTACTGGAAAAATGAGTGCATGGGTTTTCAAGAGGCTCTGCAACCAATAAATTATTTCTCTCTTTAATATGTTTCTACCTTATCATGATTTCTTGTTCTTTTTGTCTCTGACTGTCTTGTTTGGTGTCCCAGAACAAATGCCAAGTTCTGGTCATGGCCCATACTTCTGCCTATGACAACCACGTTTCATGTCAGGACGAGCTATTCTGATGCTGCCAGGGCTTAAAGTGGACCCGTCACCCAGATACAAAAATCTGTATAGTAAAAGTCCTTTTCAAATTAAACATGAAATCCAATTTCACATTTTTATTAACGTATTCATAGCTGTTTTAAGATCATTTAAAAAACTCAGCTGTCAATCAAATATTATCTGCCACTCCTTTCCATTCACTTTCCATTCAACACTTCCTAGATGCCACTGCTCCCCACACATTCCCCCAATTCTCTTAACCATTTAATTGTGTAGCCAGGACACGGGGATAGACATCGAGTCCCCCATTTTGGTGCACAAACAAGATTCTGAGATGATGCAAGGCTTTCCTTAATAACAGTGTCCACAAAATGGCTCCTGCCTGCTTGCTATAATTATTAATTCCCAGACTGAAGAAAACAAGATTAAAATAATTTATATAGTGTAATTAATGTTCATTTTGCTTGACTAATGTGATTAAATATGATTTTGAATAATTTTTTGGGGTGACAGGTCCACTTTAAAGTGAGAGAACCATAGGAGGGTTCTGGGAACCAAAACTTGTAACAGGAGTAATGGGGAAAGTGTAAGCATAGTGCAGCTGTGGAACAAGCCAGGGTCAATAACCAATCAGTCACCACAGTACAGAATCAGGCGCTTTTAAATATTTGAATTTGGTGCAATGCGAGATGACATCACACACAGGGCACTTGGTTGTAAAGGACACCTGTGTCAGAACAAATGGTGTTCAAGAGGGGACTCCGCTGCCCTTCAGGTAACCTTACATTACCCCCCCCTGAAACTGTAATTTAAGATGATCAGCCAGAACATCTGAGACTGGGACCCACGAGCCCTCCTCAAGACCATAACCTTTCCAGTGTACCAAAGGCAAGAAATACACTAACCTCTGTATCAAATTCCAGGCTGTTCCTCAAAAGAAATCAAAGTAATTCAGTACAATAATCCATGACCAACTGTTTACTTTGCCTGAGGTTACAGATTGCAGAATCAGCAGAGGCAGAATGGTCCGGTGATCCTATATAATTGCCATGGCCTTGAAAAAGGACTCAAGAGAAAGGTAGGCTGGATCAGAAGGGGATTGTAGGATTGTAGGGCTGTAGAAACCCAAAATGTAATTTACTATGATGCATAATTACATAGTTAAATTGGGTTGAAAAAAGACAAAGTCCATCAAATTCAACCCCTCCCAATTAAAACCCAGCATACACACACACCCCTCCACTCTTTCACACAAACAGTATATGTCCATAGCTATACTAACTAGAGTTTTGTATCAAAATAGCCTTTGATATTATGTCTGTCCAAAAAATCATCCAAGACCCTTTTAAAAACAGAATCAGCCATCACAACATCACCCAGCAGTTCATTCCACAACCTCACTGTCCTCCCTGTGAAGAACCACCTACGCAGCTTCAAATGAAAGTCCTTTTCATCTAGTCTGAAGGGGTGGCCTCTGGTGCAGTGATCTCGTCATGAATAAAAAGGTCCCCTGATATTTGTCTATAATGTCCTCTAATGTATTTGTAAAGTGTAATCATGTCCCCTCGCAAGCGCCTTTTTTCCAGAGAAAACAACCCCAACCTGGACAGTCTACCCTCATAATTTGTCTTCCATTCATCTAACCAGTTTAGTTGCTCGTCTCTGCGCTCTCGCCAGCTCATTTATATCCCTCCTAAGGACTCGAGTCCAAATCTGCACTGCATACTCCAGATGAGGTCTTACTAGGGATCTATAAAGAGGTATAATTATGTTTTCATCCCTTGAGTTTATGCCCTTTTTTATGCAAGACAGAAACTCCCAACACACTGCCATATAGTGTATAACTTGCATTTATATTAGTTTTGCCAAAGTGCCTAGCCTGTATAACCTTGCATTTATCAACATTGAACCTCATTTTCTAGTTTGCTGCTCAGATGAGAAGTGAAATGTCTTCAATAATTACTCAGCAAGTCCAGTTGTTTAAGAATTACTTATATCAGATATACCATGACCTGGATGAATGAAAATCTACATAGTCAGTTTGCTGCTCAGTTTCCCAACTTCAAATCACTCTACAGAGTGGCAGCATCCTGCATGGAACCTATAGTTATGCACTATTTAGTATCATCTGCAAAAATAGAAACCGCACTTTCAATACCCACATCCAGGTCATTGTAGTCTATCTTTTAGCCAGTTCTCTATCCAGGTACAAATGCTATGTTCCAGGCCAACATTCCTTAATTTAACCAGTAACCTTCTGTGTGGCACTGTATTGATTGCTTTAGCAAAGTATATGTAAATCACATCCACTGACATCCCAGAATCGAGGTCCCTGCTTACCTTCTCATAAAAAGAAAAGTTAGTCTGGCAAGATCTATTATGCATAAAACCATGCTGGCACAAACTCATAGTATTTTTATTTGCTATGAAGTACAGTATCCTATCCTTTATAAAAGCTTTTCTACAACCGACTTCAGACTAACTGGCCTATAGATCTGAGGCTGAGAATGGTATCCCTTTTTGAATAGTGGCACCACATTAGCAATTCACCAGTCTCACTGCATCATGCCAGACCTCAATGAATCCTGAAAAATTAAGTAGAAAGGTTTGGCAATCACAGAGCTAAGCTCACTAAGTACCCTGGGATGAATCCCATCTGGCCCTGGACCTTTGTTTATCTTAACATGTTCTAGTCTCTTCTGAATTTCATCATGTGTGAACTATGGATCATTAGATGTATTATTAGAATTATGGAAACCTTCATTAGCTGGTTCCTCATTTGTGTAGAAAGATGAAAAGTATGCGTTCAGAATCTGAGCTTTTTGCTTTTTCTCATCAACCAGCTGACCCCATCTGATAATAAAGGTCTCACCCCTTCCCACTTCATTTTTTTACTATTAACGTATTTAAAAAATAATTTTGGATTCTTTTTACTGCTTACTGCAATATCCTTTTCCATATTGATTTTAGCTTGCCTTTTTGCATGATTTATTGGCTACCTTGCACCTTATAAATGATTTGACTTCCCCAGCTAACTTGAAAGTCTTAAAAGCATGTCTTTACTTACCCACCACAACACCAACACTTCTATTGAACCAAAAAGGTTTCGCTTTGCAACGATGTTCTTGTAAATATACTGACATGTATGTATATTTATTAAGCAGCATATTAAAGAATTCCCATTTTTGTTCTGTGTTTAACCCTGTGAAAAGCATTTTCAACTTAATATGTTGCAGAGATGCCCTTATACTGTCAAAGTTTGCATGCCTGAAATTCAGTGTTTTAGTTACTCCCTTATAGAATTGCCTCAAAATATCAGAGGAGACCATGTTATGATCACTATTCCCTAAATGCTCAACCACACAAATGCTAGAGATTAGTTCAGTATTATTAATTATTACAAGTTCCAAAATTATTTATTATTAGTTATTACAAGATCCAAAAGAGAGTTATTCCTAGTAGGTTTTTGAACAAGCTGGGATAAAAAGTTGTCATTTAGCATATTTACAAACCTACTAGCTTTATCTGTCTTGGCAACCCCATTACCCCAATCAATGTCCGGATAATTGAAGTCACCCATAATAATAACTTGACCTAGTTGTGAAGCTAGGAACCCAAACCCTTCCTTCCTACACCAAGGGGCAGATTTACTAAGGGTTGAATTGTCGAGGACTTTTGGCCCTCAAATTCTACTGCTGAATATTTGGCGAATAAATATTCGCCAAAATCGAATAAAATATTCACCGGTTTTGATCGCATTTTTGACTATTCGCCAGAATCATATGATCAAACGAATCGAACGTGCGAAGCGTTCAATCATATGATTAAAATTCGGAAAAAGACTTCTATAAGCAGCAAGTAAGTTGCAGGTAAAACTTAATCACTTTATAAAATGTATAATGAAACAATAGAATTCTTAATGAATCAGATGCAATTCGAGAGTAGGACTGGCCAGATATGGGATGACTTTGACGTATTTAGCCAGCTTAAATATATTGCAATATGTGGACAAACTATCCCTGTTTTGTTTAAAGGGTAATTCCACACAAGATTAGAGTGCTCTACCTGTTAATGATTCCCTCTCGGGTTTCAGGTGCTGTGCAGTCAATTAGACCCCCTGCTCAGGGTCACAGTATCACAAATACGAATCCAAGAAAAACGCAACACACCGATCCAATTTCCAGTTTGTGAAAGTGATTTATTGGCCCTTAGTAGACAATAACAGGCAATGTTTCAGACCCCACTGGGCCCTTTATCAAGCCTGATCAAGGATTAGCTCACATGTGATGTCATGGCCCCATTGATGAATGCCATTTCTATCCTTGACAGTGACAAGTGGGAGGTAGCGAAGCAGGAATATTGGCATAGGTGGGGATTGGATACCCTCCAGGTGTCTTTCAAATCCAGAGAGGACATAAGCCTTGCTAGTTGCGTACTTTGTGGTGAGGATTTAGGTGGTTGCCTATTGTGCCTGTCTAAGGGTGCTAGAACCTCGTTGAAGTCCCCTGCTGTTATGACCAGAGCATGCGGGTATTGGATTAGCTGATCCGCCAACTCTTTTGTTACTTCTGGTTCAAAAGGGGGGCTTGTGTATATTGGCCAGTAGTACTTCACAAGCATGAATAAAACAGTGTAAAAGCAGGAACCTGCCCTTGCTGTCTGACTTAAGTGTGCCAAATCTAAAGGGGGTAATTTTCCCTATTAATATGGATACCCCAGAGGAGTGAGTAGAGTACAGGGCGTGGTATGACCATCCCATCCATGGCCTCCTCAATGACAGCATGTTGGAACCTGTGAGGTGGGTTTCCTGCAAAAACGCAATGGACATATTATGGGTTTTTTGAAAATCCATTACTAGCCTGCATTTTATGGGACAGTTGAGTCCCCTCACATTCCAGCTTGTCAGGTATAACGCCATTCAAGAAAAGCCACATGGTAACCCAAGTCCAAACCAAACAGGACCAAAGTCCAATTCTGTTTAACTCACACATACCCATAGACAACTATACTGTGGTTTGCAGACTAACACACTTCCACTGTATTTGGTAACAACATGTCCAAGATACATAGGTTCTTTCAATTCTTTTAGAGGGCTACTAGAACCCTTTTGCTCAGAAACTGAAACCAGGGCACATGGTCCCAGGAAGTGGCAATCACATCCATCAATGTCCTTGAACTACAGGCTGTCAAGAATCCAAGAACGTTTGACTGTTTATCCTTCAGATAAATTGCAGAAAAATAATAGTTTGGCAGTATTCTTTTATGCACCCCCGCCGTGGGTGCAAGAAATGTCGCCAAGAAATTATAAAGCTTACAAGAATACGGAACTAAAGCAGAAGTTAACTGCTCAAATAATGTGTTTATTGCCACATAACATGTTTCGAGCCTGTGAGGCTTTTTTTGTCAAGTTGAGGCTATTTATTATAAATTAAGCCCCCAATGCCATTGATGGTAGGTAAGTTAATTTGGTCCTATGTCACATAATATAATGCTTAGATTCCAATGTGATATGAAGTACAAATCTAAAATAACTATCAAACTTTTTTTTTATTAAACCAGCTCCTTTGTGTGGTAAAATTTTTTTATTGAAACAATAAATCTTTGCTATGTCACTAAAGTTCTCTTAGTGTTAATAGGAATTCTGTAAAGTATTTTAGCATGCAGCTGAGCAAGATTGAGGTGCCACAGGAGTCATAATTAGTGTAACACTGGCAAGGCAAGAAGATACACTCAGTCTTTAGGGACCTATGGGGCAATAATGTATAGAATTTACTATTAGATGAATCTTGGTGATGCAGACCTTTTTATAACACATTCCAATTATTGTAGTGTATATTAAAATCTGACAGTAAAGGAAAGAGTTATCATTTTGATAAATTAGAGTTCTATAAACCAGTGATAGTTGTTTTCCTTGTTTGCATTTAATTCTAACCCTGTCTTCTAAATAGCCATATCAAATGCTATTTTATTTTTAAAAATCCTTTTTTATAAAATATTTCATTTATGACACTGGCATACAAAAAGTTTAGGGCATTTTCCAAATTAAATTAAATGTTTTCTTATTGTTTCACAATGATTCCAATGGCAATTTGGGAACCACATTTTAAAGCATTTCCCAGATTCATTTATGACACTGGCATACAAAAAGTTTAGGGCATTTTCCCCATTAAATTCCATTTTATCTCATTGTTTCACAATGATTCCAATGGCAATTTGGGAACCACATTTTAAAGCATTTCCCAGATTCAAGTCTTAAACACACATTTTAATTTTTTTTTTTTTTTAGTTTTTCCAAATGGAACTCTGATAAATAGTTTTCTGAGTAAAGAACAGAAATGCAGTTCAGAGATTTTTTTCTGGTAAAAATTGTTAAAACATTAAACTTGTCGACTGTTTTGCCACCAATCTCTATTCATGCAAATTAGTTACCATCACGTATTAGTTACTGTTTTCTATTATTACAGAGAAACAAGAAATAAATATTTTGAATGATAAAGTTTTTTTTCATGCATGCACTTCTCATTATGTTTCTTCTTACAAAATTTCAATATGCTTCAAGGGGATATTTTTTTAAAGATGTAGATGTGAAATGTAGGTTGATCAACTTTTTTTTTATATATAGATGGTGATTTTTATATACATGATATTACATTTTTCTCGTGTTCTATTTGGTATTTTTTTTAGGGAAAATTTTGTTAGTTCCAGCAAGGGGCATTCTCATGCTATTGGGCAGAACAGTGTAAGAAAAACTCACCCTGGTGGTCTAGTGGTGCGGCGGGGACGCCCACCGCGCCGCTCCTCCTCACCTGATGTCTCTGTTTCCCAAGACGCATGTGGCGTCTCTGCTATTTTTATATGCGCATGTGAGCTGGCGTATCTACGTCAGCGTGCAATGGCGCAAAATACAAAATATAAATAGTGCTTGTCAGCTTCTGTTGGATACTTCTGTTGGATACCCGTGATACTATGTCTTGTACCTTCTGCCCAAAGAGTCTTGCATTACAGTTGTCCCATTTGCCTGTTCAGAACCCCTCGCTTTGCACCTCTCTTATTAAGACCTGGCAGCATCCGATTAGGCACGGGCTCCTCCCGAGGTGAAAGGCGGCTGTTATAGGCGGAAGCAAGAGCTGAGAACAGGGTGCCTAGCATCGGTTCGGAAATTAGGGTGCCGACCGTTACAAACAGTTTATGAATTTTTGTGATGTGTGGGTTAACAAAAAGTCAGCCTGCTATTGACCTTAACTCCATCTATCACATCCCACCCAGCATGCTGCATTTACTTAAACATAAATAAACAAAAATCAACACCAGAAAATATAGAGTATGTTATGCAGTTAATTGGCTAACTTAGATGTGGAATTGAAGTGCATTGAGGTTGCTGCTGGGGTGAAGCTGTGGATCTGAAAATATGCCAACATTTCTGGATATGTAATGTCATAGGGAAATTTCTGTTGAATGAGTAAAAACAATGTTTAAAGGAACAGTAACACCAAAAAATTGGCCTATATTAAAAGAATGATCATATAATGTAATGTTCCCATGTACGGGTTAAACTGATGTATTTGCTTTAAAAACTCTACAATATTTTATAGAAATAAGCTGTTATGTAGCCATGGGGGCAGTAATTTTACGGTGAAAACGGAGAAAAGGCACAGGATACACAGTTGATAACAAACAAACTGTCAAGACTCACCCTGGTGGTCTAGGGGGCCGGCGGGGACGCCCGCCGCGCTCTCAGCG
>CM044436.1:66434500-66448921 GCA_024363595.1 Xenopus borealis
CATTGCTAGCCAGAACTCCTGCTCTGCACCTCTCGTATAAGTCCAGGTGGCATCTGAGTGCTCCTCCCGAAGCCAAAGGCGGTCACACTACTGGTGAAGCACGAGCCAAGATCAAGGTGCTTGGCACTTGTTCTGGTATTGGGTGCCGACCGTGACACAAACTTTGTAGTAGTACAATGGGTTTCTTCAGAACTTATGTTACATACTGCGTATACTGTGCATGAATGGCTGCCCCATGGTTACACAGCAGCCCTTTCATATGAACTATAGTCTTTCTGAAGCAAACATACCAATTTTACCAATGCAGGGCAACAGTAAATTATACAGTAGAACCCCCATTTTACATTTTTCAAGGGACCAGAAAAAAAGTTGTAAAATCCAGGAAATTGTAAAATGAAATGTATTATAATGTATAATATATAGGTGGGACCACAAAACAGCAATGTAAAATGATGGAAAACTTAAAATCAGGGGATGTAAAATTGAGGTTTCACTGTATTGTCATTCCTTTTACACACTTTCATTTTTTGGTGTTACTGTTTCTTTAGAGAAACAGTACAGTGTAAAAATAAAAACTGTGTAAATAGATGAGCTGTGCAAAATAAAGGCTTGAGTGACCGGATGTCTAATGAAATGGGGGGGACATATCTGTTCAGTGTTTGCTTTTGATCCTCTGCATATAGGTATGACCCAGCTTGTTCCATCTAACTTACATTTTTATTTCTGAATTTTCAATCAGAAAATAGTATCTATCTATATCTATCTATATATGTGTATATATACATATATATTCACACACACATATATATATAATATTATTGTACTAAAGAAGAGAACTGCAAATAATCTTGAAATCAAAACATATGAAATGAATTAATGAGAAAATTTAAATCTTTGTTCATGGTAACTTTCCTTCTGATATTAACAGTAGCAAACTTAATTTGTTTCTAAAGATTAGTTCTGGATTGGGGAGTGATGTGGGAGTTCATTGAAAGGAATATTAACTGAAATAGCAAGTTGGCTAAATATTGTGCCAAGGGAGCAGAAAGAAAATAAGATTTTGAATAATGATGGCAGAAATCAAATGGAGTTGAACAGTTGCCAAAGGACAACTGCAGGTGTCAAAAGAAAAGAATTATTACAGAGTGGAAAGCTAATTGCAATTAATGCAATTGTGAGAAAAGAAATGCGCTCCGCCGCATGCTTAAGTTCTGGCACTTTCACTTTGTTGCAGCTTTCCCATGGTCTTCACATAGTTATCACTAATTATTTCCTTCCCTTGATGTGTTTTGTGAGAGCATCAAGTTCTTTTAAGTTAGACTCTTTTAGAAAATGTTGCCCTGGGGTAGAAGAAAAGTATAATTGATTTTGTCATCTATGTGGTGTCAAAAAATAGAATCTAATAAAAGAAAAAAAAAATCAAAACAGGAGTTAAAGAGAAAGTCCTACCTTATTTATGCAACATCACTGATCATCTGGAACTGGAATCTAACAAAATTACATTTTTCAAATTAATAATCAAATCAATTTTATTATAACATTCATAATTTATAGTAAAAGGAACCATAATTGTTAGTGTTTTGTGTGTGCTTTTGTTCTAATGATCTAATATCGTGGCAACATTTTCATTTACTGTGAAAGAGGCCTGTCCAACAATCAGAGCACACATTGGTGTTATAGGTGAGGTATACTTGCCTTGTATTTTTTTCTCTTTCTAATTGTCCTTGATTTGTATTATTTTAATTGGGAATAATAATATACATATAAAGTTGTGTTCAGAATAATTGCAGTCTAACATCACTAACCTGATCAATCACTGTTTCTGGTAGAAATTATATTTATACAATTCAAATAATTTACCAGTAGGTGTAGTAGTGTAATAATAAACCAGCAGACTCAACAGTCACGACATGCAGGATGGTCATATGACATGCATGGTGCCACAAGCATCATGATATGGGGACACCTGCCACTTCTTCCCAAACTGACCCACATGCCACTCATTCTCATCCTTTTATACTCAGTGTGGTGTGTGACGTCACTGAGCAAAATACGTATATTTAAAGGTGCTGCACAGTCTCTCATTGCCCAGCATAGGTCTATTCTAGTTCCTGGATGTAATTGTCTGATTTACTGTTTCTTGACCATTGCTGTTTTGCTGGCTAAACCAACTATTGCCTGTTTACTGGTTATTCTTGTGGATCCTGTACTGAGTGATTGTTTATTAACCCTGGCCTTTTTTTCAACTATGCTTTGCTCTTTCCCAGTTACTCCCGTCTCACTTTCTGATTAACTTTGCTTGCCCAGAATCCTCACCTTGAAACCTGGGAGCATGCAAGTAGTGATGGGCTCCTCCTGCTGTGAAAGGTGATGGTCATAGACAGAAGCATGATCCTTGGCCTCTGTTCTGGGTTTTGAATAAATAGGCAAGGTGATACCTGTTTATTCAATAATTTGATTGGTGCTCTTCCCCTTTCTACCACTTTCCATGGATTGAGTGCAGTTTTTGGTTGCATGCCTTATTTGTGGGGTTGTAGGGTTCTTATTGATTGGTTATGGTATATCTGTAACATCAAAACAAAAAAAAACAGCTGACAGTGCTAAAGCAGAGTAGCAATGCATTGATTGGGTAGTAGCACAGGTATAGTGCATAGCCATTAGATTCTCTAAATCAACTAGTTCACCAGCTACTGTATATTAGGGCGAAATGTAGGGGTTAAAGGAGAACTAAAGCTTCACTAAAGAAGTAGCTAGAAATATTGCACATTATGTTTTGGGCTTCTGTACCAGCCCAAGACAAACTTATCCATTTAGCAGGGAAGATCTGTGTCTCCAAAGATGCCCCAGTAGCTCCCCATCTTCTTTTCTGCTGATTCACTGCACATGATTTGTGCTGCTGTCACTTACTGAGCATAGGGAACCAATCACAATATACAGTACACATAGAATAGAAATGTCACACTGTAAGGCTGATTAGTAATGAATACAGATAATGGCTACATGGCAGCCATTGCAGCTAGCATCAGAATGTAATGATCAGCGCTACGCAACAAGTTGGCGCTATAGAAATACATGTTAATAATAATCAGCTCTGTAGCATTATCTTATATTACAGACCAACCTAATTTTCTGATGGATTATTAGTGAAGACCCCAAAGCTTATCTTCTCAACAGCTGCTCAGAGCCCACTGAGCATGTGAGTGTCACATACACTTTCCAAGCTGAGAACCCCCTGTGACAAGTTTGAAGTCCTGGATCATTGCTGCTATTGAGAAGCTGACAATAAGCTCAGTATATAAAATATGGTATTTTTAGCCACATTAATTTTTAGGGTTTAGTTCTCCTTTAATAGGTAGTAAAATAAGGAGTTAGATATATGGCCTCTGCTCAGAGTCTCTGGTGTACCCTGGTACTATATTCAATCCTCTGCAGATGATTTTGCCTAGTTCAGCTACCATTTTGGACATTCTGTAGAGCTCTAGAATGCAAGCAGAGTTGAAACATGATTACACAGCACTATTTGGTAATTATTTGGGTTAAGCTTAAATTCTACTCAGATCACTTTTTGTTGCTCTCAGTGAATGGAACAATGCTGTTGTCTAGTATGCTTGGCTGAAGTTTATAAATGAGCATTGTCTGCTCTGACAGTAATTGTTTGTCAGAATTATTTGTTAGTGATGGGCAAATAAACCACACAACAAACTGTAAAATGTGTCACTCCTCCCCACTTCTCATTGAAGATGAACATTATCCTAAAACTTTCTGGTTAGACCAGATACATTTTCATAACTTCTCTGCATTTCAATGCACGTTTGCTGAGTAGTAATGCTAATAGAACAGTTGTATACCAGTATCATTGCTAAATACAAAAAAGTGCCTGATTTATTTTACTGTAAAACTGTGTTACATAGAAAAGAAATTAAAATGTTAGCAAAAGCAAGTGTTTTAAACATGTTTTGTCTGCAACTTTGATACTAGTAATACACAAACATCAAATAAAAAAATGCCTTAATTTAGCTTTGAGCCCAGTCTTTATTCCAATGAAATGTTAATTCCAAAGAAAAGTAAGTGGTGATTTTGTTTGCCTTCTGCTTGATATAGAATGAATGCTGTAAAACTGCACTGTGTCCTGTGCACTGTGCACTTTTTTTTCTGTAACAAGGAACATGTTGCTATAGTTTGTTTCTTTTTAAACAGTTTTGCTATTTTTTTATTCAACAGTATTATTATTATTATTATTATTATTATTATTAATAATACTAATGATTATGATAATAATAAAGGCAAATTGAACTGCCCCAGTTTATTTTGTATTCAGATGTAGTACCATGTTAGCCATTCGAAAAAATGTATAAAATGTAAAGTTTGGTGATACCTTTTATTGGCTAACTCAATAAGTAACAATTGCAAGCTTTCAGAGCACACAGGCCCCTTCGTCAGACAAAATACAAATGAACATTGAAAAGGCACATTATATATATACAAATAGATCACTGAAAAAGGGTTTATGGGCAATGAATTAGAAAGTTAAAGATAGGCAGAGCTAACTTGTAGAAGGTAATAAAAGTAAGTAGGTGGGTTGTAAATAGTCCAGGGGTCTGGATTCAGTCAGGTCAAATAGTTTGAACTAGACTAAGACAGAGTTGGGTAAGGTTAACACAACAGTGCATAGTTAAGAATTGAAAACTAAAAAAATGAAGATACAGATAAGGGTTCCACTGGGGTGTGTAGCATATAGAACCAGAACTTATCCACTTCACATTTCCTTACCAAACTGTAACAAGCTGAAAATGGGAATAGTGACCTGTAGAGAAAAGAATATTCCAGCCCAGATATTGATAAGTCCCAAGGATGAAGACTTTAGCTTTAGCCAAGGAGGCAAACACTAGTACTGCCAGCACCTTAAGGAAAGGGTCTTTTAAGATTTAGATTGTCCTTGGCTGTGCTTTCTTCTAGGTGTCATATCCTTAGTTAAAGTCATATCTGGACATAAAACTCCTGTCTCTCTTCAGGCCACATTCTAGGGAGTTAAACTTTCTCATGAGTTTGAATTCCCACTCCTTCTGCTCCTGTTGGGTCTTAAAGTTACCCTTTAAAACTGTTACCCAAAGATCTTTGATGCTGTGGCTATTGCTGCAGAGGTGTGCTGCCACTGGGACATCTGTGTTGCCATGCATCCTGTTTCTCCCACATAGAGTCCTGTAGTGGGGCATTTAAAAAAATGTAAATTAACCTTTTATCTGATGTTCCTGTTGACGGTGTGGTATTGACTTTCGCACACTATTTTATATCTGATTTGTATTTTTGAAGACCAGTACTCATTAAAATTATTATTTGGTTTTGTGCATATTAGATGCAGTTCAAAGAGTTCACTTCAAAATCATTCATGTGCTACAACTTTATTTAGAAAATTAGATTGTTTTCCTTGTGAATAATCTCTGTGCATGTTTAAGCTTATCATTTGCAACAAATTATTTGATTTTAGATGAAGGTTAAGACTGTTCCCTTAAAGGGGATCTATGACTGAAATATATAAGCTTTCCTAGGCTTTGGGGAATGATTATAATGCTATTTGTAGTTGCAATACATTTTTTTTACCAGTTTTGATGCTCTAATAGCTGTTACCTTGCCTTTCAATGTATTCCCCCACAATCCGTCAGTTGACTTGTACTGAAAACCTTAACCTTGTTCTTTGCTGTCTGACCCGTCAACCCACCTATAAAAAAAACAGTAAGCAGTTTTTTTTAAAGATGCCAGGTTAATGCATGTGCCTCACTACCAGCCCTATGTATCCGCTTCCTAGCATTTCAGTTAATGAGTGCAAGGATATCAAGCTTGGAGAAAACCTAGGGGCCGTTTTACGAAATTCACGTGAAATGATCGAAGTTCGATCGAATAACGATCGTACAAATTTTTGTAAAATCGGATATGCAAGTTTTGCCTCTTCGATCATCGAATATCGAATAGATCGAATGATCAGATATTTGATAATTCAATCATTCGATGATCGAAGGATTCAAAATTTTAAAGTTATTCGACTGCCTACTTTGCCAGATTGAACCTTCCCGAATTGTAATAGAAGCGTATGGGAAGCTCCCCATGGGCTTCTGAGGCTAAGTCCTGCCTGAATACCATTATATCGGATTTTGCTCGCTGTACGATTCATACGAATTCATCGAGAAATCGTATTGCGAGCAAAATGATAGCCTAAAACAATTCGATAAACATTTGATGGTTGAATGCTTATCGAATTGCGAATTTGGTTGAGCAAATTTCCAGGAGTAATAGTAAATTTGCCCCTTACTGTTTTTTTTTGTTGAGTGAGGGGTCAGGCAGAAAAGATGGCCGCTGGCTGTGAAGTTTTTCTGTACAAGTGAACTGAGTGGATTGTGGGGGAATACATTGAGAGGCATGGCAACGGCTACTAGAGCATCAAAACTGGTAAATACAATTACATATAGCATTATAATCATTTCCCAAAGATTATAGATTTCGACCATAGATCCCATTTAGTTACATTTTTAGTTTATACTGAATTGAATGCATATAAGATTTGTTGTATTAAAGTTTGATGTTGAGTCTATCATATTGCTGTGATTAAGCTAAAATGTAATTAATGAACTCATTTGTTGTATTAAAGTTTGACGTTGAGTCTATCATATTGCTGTGATTAAGTTGAAATGTAATGAATGAACTATATAGTTACAATACATTTAATGAGAGATTCAGTTTGATAAAAAAGTGTATCCTACATTATTTCATAAAAGCTTTATTGAAGTTGTGGACACATTTTGTATTGTGATTTATTACTGTATTGGCTCTGGATTCTTATTTTGTGTTTTGGTTACCATTTGAGAGGCAGTTGCAGCATTATCACTTTAAGCAGAATAGGTGTTTGATAGGTTAGTAATACTCCCATATTTCTATGTACTTTATTTCTAAAAATAAAGTTTAAAGATATTTTACTTTGCTATATATATATATATATATATATATATCATCAAAGATGGGAATATTGAATTAGAAATCATTACACATTTATGGCTAATACAGTGCTGTGAATTCCACATATTAGACTGCTGTAATATCTAAATGTATCAAGAGGTTTACAGAGAATAAAAAAAAATTACCTCATAAATAATAAAACCTTGTAATGAACAATAAAGTACTATACTGCAACATGGTAATGATGCAGTTATATATCTTTAAATACCTTGCTGCTAAAGAGAGTGCTGAATGTCAGGAACCACTGCTATTTAGATAAATCCTGCACATGGTGTCATTCTTGGGTCAGTCATGGCATTACTTCGAAATGGAAGGACATTAACTTTAGTGTACAATATTATACCTTCACTTGTGCTGAAAGTTTGGCCTTCTGGGGAAAAAATTGCTCTTCTGCTGCATGCTGTACAGCTATAACTGTACATTTTTACACAGTAATAACTGTACAGTTTTACACATCCTGTGGTGAATTTGAAAGAAACAAAAACATCACCTATTCCACCACAGGCCATATTTAAAGAATGTTACTGGTGAAAATAAGGAATGTTGGCCTGGAACACAGTATTTGTACCTGGAAAGAGAATTGGCTAAAAGATAGACTATAAAGAGTAGTGGTAAATGGAACATTTTCTAATTGCGCCAGCATTGTTAGAGGTATACCACAGGGTTCTGTTCTAGGTCCCTTGCTTTTCAACTTGTTTATTAATGACCTGGAGGTGGACATTGAAAGTACTGTTTCTATTTTTTCAGATTATACTCAATTGTGCAGAACTGTAGGTTTCATGCAGGATGCTGCCACTTTGCAGAGTGATTTGGGAAACTGGGCAGCAAACTGGAAAATGAGGTTCAATGCCGATAAATGCAAGGTTATGCACTTTGGCAAAAATAATATAAATTTTAGTTATACACTGAATGGCAGTGTGTTGGGAGTTTCTTAAATGAGAAGCATCTAGGGGTTTTTGTAGATAACACGTTTGGACAGTGTCATTCTGTGGCTACTAAAGCAAATAACGTTCTGTCTTGCATAAAAAAGTGCATTAACTCAAGGGATGAAAACATAATTATGCCTCTAAAAGTCCCTGGTAAGGCCTCACCTGGAGTATGCAGCGCAGTTTTTGACTCCCGTCCTTAAGACGATATAAATGAGCTGGACAGATTGCACAGATGTGCAAATAAACTGGTTAGAGCGAGGGAAGACTTTAATTATGAGGTTGTGGTTGTTTTCTCTAGAAAAAAGGCACTTGCGAGGGGACATGATTACACTTTACAAGTACATTAGAGGACATTATAGATAAATAGCAAGGGACCTTTTTACCCATAAAAAGGATAACTGCAACAGATGGCACCCCTTCAGACTAGAATAAAATAACTTTTATTTGAAGCAACGTAGGTGGTTCTTCACGGTAAGGAGTGAGGTTGTGGAATGCAGTTGCTGGGTGATGTGATGGCTGTTCTGTTAATGCCTTTAAAAGTGGCTTGGATGATTTCTTGGACAGATTTAATATCAAAGGCTATTGTGAAACTAAACTCTATAGTTAGTATAGATATGGGTATATCTATAATTTATATGAAGGTATGGATGGGTGTGTTTATGGATGCTGGGTTTTCATTTGGAGGGGTTGAACTTGTTGGACTTTGTTTTCAAACCAATTAAACTAGATAGATACTGCTGTTTTTGTCAAAAACAGAGGTCCCTCTTGATAGAGGAAGGCATGGATAAAAAATTCACTTAATTAGTTCTGAGGATTTGCGATTTAAACCTATTGAATACTTGAATAAAAAGAGCAAATATGCTGTTTATAATTACTCTCACTATGGAAGACATTAAGGGGCAGATTTACTATTGGTAGAATTTCTTATATAAACAAATTTGAAAGTCGACCAAGGGAATAGGGATGGCGCAAACTGTTCGCCGGCGAACTTGTTCGCGCAAACATCGGGTGTTTGCGCTCGCCGGAAGTTCACAAACGTCGCGCGACGTTCGCCAATTTGGGTTCGCCTTAGTTGGCGCTTTTATTTTGCCATTTCTCCCCCAGACCAGCAGATACATGGCAGCCAATCAGTAAGCTCTCCCTCCTGGACCACCCCCACACCCCCTGGACCACTCCCCTTCCCTATAAAAACCGAAGCCCTGCAGCGTTTTTTCACTCTGCCTGTGTGTGCTGAAGAGATAGTGTAGGGAGAGAGCTGCCTGTTAGTGATTTCAGGGACAGTGGATAGTAAGTTTGCTGGCTAGTAATCTACTGTACTTCAAACAACTGCCATCTAGCTGTGTGAGCTTGTTCACATTCTGTTTAAATATCCATAATATTACCCTCTCCAGAAAAAGCACCTGAGTGACTTTTTTCAAGCAGCCATAATATATTTTACGTAATCCGTATCCACCGATGTAGTAGTGTATACGTTGACCTTGTAGGCATTATTTGCCCTGTAGCCATTTTTTGCCCAGTGTGTTCTTCAAACTACTGCCATCTAGCTGTGTGAGCTTGTTCACATTCTGTCTAAATATCAATAATATTACAGTGTCCACAACCACCTGAGTGACTTTTTTCCCTTTACAGCACAAAACGCAGCGCTGTGTCAACAATGGATTTTTCAGATACATTTTTGCCCTTGATCCCCCTCTGGCATGCCACTGTCCAGGTCGTTGCACCCTTTAAACAACTTTAAAATAATTTTTCTGGCCAGAAATATCTTTTTTAGCTGTTAAAGTTCGCCTTCCCATTGAAGTCTATGGGGTTCGCGAACCGTTCGCAAATTTCCGGAAGTTCGCGAACATGTTCGCGAACTTTTTTTCGGCGGTTCGCGCCATCCCTACAAGGGAATAGTGGGGAAGTAAAATCCTTCAAATTCGACTATCGCAATCGAAGGATTTAACAGCAATTCGATCGATTGAACGAACGATCGAATATAGAAAATTTAATCGATCGAATATTCGAATCGAATTCGAATCGAATATTCGAATGATTTTAATCGATCAATCAAATTTTTTATATTCGATCTTAGGGAAGGATCATTTCCATTTCGGTAGCTTTAATCTGGCGAAGTAGGTGGTTGAATAAAAATTTAAAGGGGAAGTATTCAACGATCGAAATTTTGAATATTCGAATTAAATTTTTTTGAATATTAGAATCATTCGAATTTGAATATTTGATGGTCGAATTTGCCTAATTTGCATATTCAAAGATTAGAATTTGATCCAAATTCGATCGAACTTTGATTCTTCATGTGAATTTAATGTGAATTTAGTAAATCTGCCCCTAACAGTATAATACAGGCAAGAGTTCTACTATGTTGAATATACATGACCTGACATTTACTACAAATGAATTCTGCCATGGAAAAACATGATTTTGTTTTTTTTTTCAAAACACATCAGCTAATAGAGAGGCTCCAGCTGAATTCTCCATTGAAATGAGTTTTTAAAAAGTGCAAACTAATTTGTTATATTTAATTTTGAAATCTTCATGGGGCTAGACATGTTTTTAGTTTCCTAGGTGCCCCCAGTCACGTGACTTGTGTAATTTTTTAAAATAAACAGGGATTACTTACATAGCTGCTACATTTCACCCATGTTCAATTCTATATCAACCTAATTAGTTATGAGCAGTTAGAAAATGAAAAACATTTGCTCTCATTTTCCATGGGCATCATCACTGATACAGTTTAGCACCCATATTTAAGTGAACCAGCCCAAGTGTCTTTAACATTCTTGCCTGTTATGTTTTATTGAACTTTATAATGTATAGAATCTATATACAATAGCAATGTAACCTGACTGATTAATAAAATAGTTTAATAGTAATAAAGTGCATGACTTGTCACTAATCTATTCTTCTTACTTTGTGAGCATACTTTTTATGTTTGCTAAAAGAATTAAGGATCAGTGACTGCTTTATAATGAGTTGTTTTGTAATTATGATATGCTAATGAACAGTGTAATATGCATTCTAATTTACGTGGTGTGTGTTTTCTTTATAAAATATTATAATTCACCTGATTATTAATTTAAAAGTATACTATGTGCTGTTTATGCTAAGGGTATTATTCACTGTCTAAGGGATGTGCAAATGCTATTGCTTAGAAAACTCAAGTAATACAAATACAAAGGGGTCATGTATGACTACAGGTACAGTTTTACTAAAACAAGATCAAATATTCGTTAGGGTACTTGCATCCAAACATAATACTTGCACTACTGTGTTGTTGAACTACATGTCTGTTGATTTGCCCCACCAATCACGAAGAATATTTTGCAATTTACCTTCAATACCAATAATGACCAACATTAAAAATGTTAGAGGCCTCATAATTAACCACACATTAGTTTCCATGTTGATGATATTGCAATACAGAACCATTTAACAAAGTAAATATACCCATTCTTTTATTTGGGAAAAAGATCTCAGTTGAACACAGAGGGCTTGTGGCCTCTTGGTACAAATGTACTACACTATACTATTGTATTCTATTTTATATTTTGAAATTGAATACATTCAATTACTAAAACACTATACCCATTTCTGTGTAAACCCCATTTAGTAATACTTAGGGCTAGGAAATGTGTATTGCTCTGTTCTCTTAGGTTAAAAGACACAATCACAATAAATAAACAAGGCTCATGGCAAAGATGGTCACTGAACTGCTGTGTGTACTAATAGTAGTATGGTTTTAGCTTTCTTACACTTAACTGTAAATATTAGTTGTGCTCTCATTGCTCTGTTTTTAGAAACATAAAACATATATTTTTTTGTTTATTCACCCAATAGAATACAGTACATTTATTTATGTTTTTGTAATTAAAATTACAGTGAAAAAATTAAATATAGATTTTAAATATTTTACTTGCAGTGCAACTTTTTCATGATTTCATAATATTTGTAGAGAAATTACAAGAAGACATGATTTCAGCCCTGTTGCATGAGGATCATTGTGCTTTCCAGCATACAGTATATATCCCTCTTTGACATGACTAGTTCCAAGGAAACATTACAGTATAATTGGGATCACTAGTAAAGGCAGCTCTGCATCTTCTGAATAGGCCCAGATATGCTAAACAGTGAATCAAAAAATCCCCCCATGGATTTCAGAGCTCATTAAATCAAACCTCCTTGCAAGACAAGAAAACTGCGCAACTTAGTTAATTATTTTACAAGTGCATGTTTTCTACTACTGTACATGCTTTTCTATAATAGTAATGTATTTTCATAAATTGTTGGCTATTGCAATAGCTTGAAAATGTATCTTTTTGATTCTAATCAGTTTTGAGATACAGGGGCTAGGAAAAATCAAAGGTTTATTTATAATATCAATCTCAAATGTTGATCGCTACCAGTAATTCTGGTTTTAAACGTATTACATAGTTACATAGTTAAATATAGTTACATAGTTATGTATTTTTATAAATTGTTGGCTATTGCAATAGCTTGAAAATGTACCTTTTTGATTCTAAGCAGTTTTGAGATGCAGGGGATAGGAAAAATCAAAGGTTTATTTATAATTATGATCTCAAATGTTGATCGCTACCAGTAATACTTGTTTTAAACGTATTGTTTCACAAATGTTATGCAATTCGTTTAAAACAATAATATGAATCCTGATTGAAACAGTAGTAGTTTCCTACGTACCTAGCCATCAGGATGCAGGATGTGCATTTATTATTAACATCAATCTGCATAAAATTTACAGGATCAGAACATTTCAGTGTTACTTATATTGAAATAATTAAACCTTTGTGAGCTATTTATATTTTAGAGCTCTTTCTAGGGAGTTATCATGTTTTCTGTGTTCAGTAAACCAAGGAGAGCTGTAATGTTTGTAATAGATCTTGTCTTGTGACAGAGTGATGCCATTTTACCAATACACTGTCTCTAGTCTATTATTTGATATGAATTGTCCAGTAAAGGCAAGGAGGTATGAATCCTTAAAGAACTATTAGACTAGCAGAGGATATTTCGTGCATCATTTATATTTTTGTCATTTTCACTGACACATATGACAGTTACAATTATTGTCTTAGCCCTTTTTAGGTTATTTTGATACTATCAAAGTAAATATGTAATAGCTTGATCATAAATACATTTATGAAGCTTGCATTATTTATAAAGGCACAATTATTTTGCATTGCATATTTATTGGCAAGTCATTGCCATTTAATTATAGTGGGCACACACTAAACTCCTTTTAGATAAACTGGTTAATGTGAATACTTACATATTAATGCAAACTGTATACTCAGAAACTAATGTATTTTTCTTATAAGTTACCTGTAGCTATTTTCCCACCTTGTAATGTCAATTTTGACATCTGACCTGTACAATCAAGTATGAATGATTCCATTAGTTTTTTGAATGCCTTTTGTTTTGTTTATATTTTGATGGATGGTTCTGTCAATCTACCATGCATTATTGTGACTCTCAACAAAGAAAATAAATCATTGTACAAAAAAAAATTATGATACATTTTGAAGTTATGAAATATTCACTTTAATATAGTTTAGATATAATTTACAGTCTTGCAGGGAATTTGTAAAAAACAAAATGGTCTGAAACTCAATGATACCGGTATAAGATCTGTTATCCAGAAAGCTCCAAATGACAGCAAGGACATCTCCCATAAACTCAATTTTTAAACAAATTAAATTGTTTTAATGATTTCATTTTTCTCTATAATAATAGTAAAACAGTATGTTGTACTCCTAATCAATATGTAATGCATCTTTATTGGAGGAAAAGCAATCCTATTGGATTTATACAATGTTTAAATTATATTTTAGTAAGCATAAAAAATGAATATCAAAATTACGGAAAGACCCATTATACAAAAGGCCCCAGTTGAGTATTCTGGGTAACAGGTCCCATACAGTATTTGAATATTATTCCATTGTCCTCTGCCCATTTATTAAACCACCCAAATCAATTTGTAGTGGAGTTTTGAAAACTGTCCATGAGTTCTCTTGCCTTGACTTTTTTGCCACACCATTTGGTTTATGAGGGAGAGATGTACTAATCACAGACATATTATTACCTTTTGGAGGAGAACCACCAACCCTATACAGTTGTGCTCATAAATTTACATACCCTGACATAATTTAGAATATAATAACCATTTTTTAGAGAATATGAATGATAACACAAAAACTTTTCTTTCACTCATGGTTAATGGTTTATTGTACAACTGTGTTTACTCTTTTAAATCATAATCACTACACAAACGACCTACAGTAAATTACCCTGATCAAAAGTTTATATACCCTGGTGATTTGGCTTGATAACATGCACACAACTTGACACAAAATGGTTATAATGGTTATTAGAGGTAACCATCTTTACCTGTGATCTGTTTGCTTGTAATTAGTTGGTGTATAAAAGGTCAATGACTTTCTGGACTCCTGACAGACCCTTGCATCCTTCATCCAGT
>CM044436.1:66460020-66495658 GCA_024363595.1 Xenopus borealis
TGAGGGAAGGCTCAACCTTAAATCCATTCTCAACCTCTGGCCAGGCTGGGCCTAGATTTAATGGGTGTGATTGTTGGCTAGGAGATTTATAATCTTTGCATTGTTACTTTGCACTTCTCACTATCTTTTGAAACAATGTAGTAGAAGCCATTTGCTTAACAGACATGTGAAGCAGCATGGAAGTCATTATAGTAAAACTGAGTTTTGTCTGGAAAACACAGAAAGAACAGACAAGTACTGTTTTTATTTGCAAATATATTTCCAAACCATTGCAACCATTACAAATGTGTAATTATACTTTATTAGAAATTAGTTTGATATTATATTACTTTAGACAAAATGTCATTTTTGTGTTTGCATCATCTCAAGTTTCCCAAACTGTTGGGTTACTCTCCTGGGGGTTTCTGAAGCAGTGGCAAGAAGGGACTCCACTCCATCTTAACAATAATTAAGATGAGTGTTGGCAGAAAAGCTTATTTTCTCCCTTAGATTTACCCTGAAAGCTATGCAATTAGGGGTTAACATATATGTGCTCTCCTATATATTCTTGGGACTCTGGCTAAATGGTCAGACACATTATTTCCTAAATAATTAACCTTGTATTGACCCTAAAAGGGATTGGTCCTCCAAGAGGGTGTTGCCAAAAAGTGATAGTATTGAGATGTGGTATCGTGTTAGTCATTCGAAAAAATGTAGAAAATGTTAAGTTTGGTGATACCTTTTATTGGCTAACTGAATAAGTAACAATTGCAAGCTTTCGGAGCACACAGGCCCCTTCGTCAAGCAAATTACAAATGAACATTGAAAAGGCACATTATATATATACAAATAGATCACTGTAATTAGGGTGGGTTGTAAATAGCCCAGGGGTCTGGATTTAGTCAGGTCAAATAGTGTGAACTAGATATGACTTTAACTAAGGATATGACTCCTTGAAGAAAACACAGCCAAGGACAATTTACATCTTAAAGATACTTTCCTTAAGGTGCTGGCTGTACTAGTTTTTGCTTCCTTGGCTAAAGCTAAAGTCTTCACCCTTGGGACTTATCAATCTCTGGGCTGGAATATTCTTTTCTCTACAGGTCACTATTCCCATTTTCAGTTTGTTACAGTCTGGTAAGGGAATGTGAAGTGGATAAGTTCTGGTTCCATATGCTAGCCAACCCAGTGGAACCCTTATCTGTAGCTTCACCTTTTTAGTTTCCAATTCCTAATTATGCACTGTTGTGTTAACCTTACCCCACTCTGTCTAGTTCAAACTATTTGACCTGACTGAATCCAGATCCCTGGACTATTTATAACCCACCCTTATTACTTTTATTACCTTCTACAAGTTATCTCTGTCTATCTGTAACTTTCTAATTCATTGCCCATAAACCATTTTTCAGTGATCTATTTGTATATATATAATGTGCCTTTTCAATGTTCATTTGTATTTTGCCTGATGAAGGGGCCTGTGTGCTCTGAAAGCTTGCAATCAGTTAGCCAACTAGAGGATGCTGACAAACTAAAACATAAAATAACTCTGGGTTATGTATGCCATGTTTCCTATACTGTCATTATACCATCACCTTAAACAAAAACAGTTGCTTGCTTTTTGTTCTGCCACTGATCATCACATTTCACAAATAAGCCATTCAAAATTCAAAGCATATCACATTTCTGAACAAGCACATTTCTTTACATTTCGTTCTAATCTGGTACCTCTTTAGAATAAAATGCCAGTAAAATATTTTCCTACGTTAAATATGAAATTACTTCATTTATAGTACTGCAAATGTATTTTTAGATATGAACTCTTGAAGTTAAACTTTCTTAATTGTCTACAGTTTACTATGATGTTTTTACTCCCCAGATGAAGACAGAAGAAGTGGAAAATGCTGATGTTTCAGTCTGCCTGAGGAGGTTCTGCGGGAACATTGAAGCTGACAGATGAGCAAGTTGCTTGATGGCATGCAGGTAAATTGATTTTCCTGTTCTCAGACATTCAGTATAATTCAGTATAATTGATATATTTCATGAATTTCTGATAATGCATGGGTCCCAAGATGGTTTATAGTCTGATAAGTAAAGTAGAAAAAAACCTACAGGGAAAATGTAATACTTTCATGTAACAATATTAATGCAAGGTTTTAAAAAGATAAATGAGTGGCAGATTTTGCTTTGTGACTGTTTTTTTGGTTGCCGAGGAGACATTGTTTGCTAGCCTACATATCTGTGTAGATTTCAGTCAGTTGTAATATACTGTATTTATTGTTTATACTTTGGAATGTATTTTCCAAAAAATGTATTGTATTTTACTAATACTGTAGCCCAGCAGTCACTTGATACTGGAATTGTTATGTTAGCTTCAGTCCATTCAGTCATTAGTTCTGAAAACACTATCAAATTAAGTAATAAAATTACTTTGCATTCCACAATAAAATAGCGACTCATTCTAAGATTAAAAATAAACACTTAAAACGCTTATTGTCTACACTAGTCACTGATCACACCAATCTAAAATATGCAATAAGTTTATCGTGAACAACCTCTTTGTTTTTTTTTTCATAAGATATGTTTAAAATTTCTTTTTTTACTTCTTTTATGTTACCAGCTCACTAATGGTTAGCAAAGAGATCAGTGTCCCAGCATATTTTAAAACATACTTGGGAAGATGTTTTTTTTTGCACCATATGCTTGTTCCTTGTGTAGGCAATTTAAGGAAGCAATCTTTTGAGGCAAGGAGGCGAATGCAGATTTGAGATTCATTAAGGGGCAGATTTACAAAATTTGTGTGAATAATTCAAAGTTCGATCGACTTTACAAAATTCGATTGGTTGAATTCTAGAATATGCAAATTAGGCAAATTCGACCGGTCGAATCGAATAAATTGAATAAATCGAATAAAAATCTATTCGACTTTCCGCTTTAAAATTTTTATTCGATTGGCTACTTCGCCAGGTTTAACCTGGCAAAGTGCTTTTGATGATTTTAGATTGAATATTAAACATTAGATCGAAGGGTTAAAATCATTCGAATCAATCGAATAGCGGTAAAATCCTTCAAATTCGAATTCAAAGGATTTTACTTCCCTTCCATTCACATGGTTGATTTGGAATTCTTTTAAATTCAAAATTTGACCAATGATAAATCTGCCCCTAAGTGTAAAAACCACATAAAACTCTAATACAAGTAAAAGCTGCTAAAGCCCCATATAAATTGATGGAGGCTATGCTAATTCTGTTAGACCAGGGATCCCCAACCTTTTTTACCCCTGAGCCACATTCAAATGTAAAAAGAGTTGGGGAGCAACACAAGCATGAAAAAGTCTCTTGGGGTGCCAAATAAGGGCTGTGATTGGCTATTTGGTAGCCCCTATGTGGTCTGGCAGCCGACAGGAGGCTCTGCTTGGCACTATACTTAGTTTTTATGCAACTAAAATGTGTTTCCTAGCCTGGAATTCAAAAATCAGAACCTGCTTTGAGGCCACTGAGAGCAACATCCAAGGGGTTGGAGAGCAACATGTTGCTCACGAGCTACTGGTTGGGGATCATTTGTAATCAATTAGGACAAGAGGTTTTCTTATACTTTTATCACATTCTTCAGTATTTTTTTACCGTTAATGTTTCAGATTTTTTGATAACTTAATTTGTGGGTTTAGAGTGTAATCATGGTGTCCAAATCTTCTAAAACCACTAAGCTTCAGCATTTAATAACTAGGTCTCCAAGAGATCAACTTATAACTTTTATTTTTCTTATTTTTTTTTGCTTTTTCTTTTTAATAATAAGACCATGCTTTGTAAAATTGGATCACCTACGAACATGCTGATAGCAAAACAATGCACTGAAATCACACAGCGCTTAAATCACATAGCTGAAGGAAAGTAGATGTGCATATATAGTGGACAATATGCAGCAGAACAGTGGTTAACTTTTCAGATAAAATAAAAATGCATATTCCCAGTGCTAATCTAATTCACAAGACCATACATATATTCTAATTTTTGCTGAATGTATTCATGTATGAATGGATGTATGCAATAACCCACTGCTAACATGACAACATGTTAGCAGAACATACTGTCTGAATATATATCTAAGGCTGTACATATTATTTAGATTGCTATTGGCAACATTTAAATTTCTGAATCTTCTGTCTACACACATTGAGGCATGCTTCTAAGGTGTATTAATACTATACAACATGTACATGACATATATCAAAATGGCAGACTCAACCTTTGCCTAACTTGCATTTTACAGTGGCCCCTAACCTTTAAAATGTATTTGTACAACTCATTTCTTCAGTATTACTTAGCACTTCAACTACTGGTGCCATGTTATAGGCTTATAGACTTAAAATAAAAAGAATATAAAAGATACTTTTGCTTGAATAAAACTGTTGATATTAAATGTTGTAAAAAATGTTCAGTAACCCATTAAATCTTGTAGCATCCCCTTCAGAATAAGCATTGCCACCATTGCATTATGGATTTTAACTTCTTATTTCAATTTTCTATTTAAATAAGTATAATATTGGGATTGGATCAAGCATGTTTGTAGCATGGACCATGACGCAACTTTTGTTTGTGCTTTTAATATTTATCTTTCTTTTTTATTGATTTAAATAAGATAGAGTTGAAAGTGGCTTAAAGTGGCTCTTGTTCTTAGTTCATTTGAAATGTCAATCAGTAGAATTGCAATGGCATAGAGTGGCTAATGAACAGTAACTAAGCAATTCAATAATCCATAGCAGAATCTGAAAAATGTAGTTTTAGGAATGGACTACATATATTTTTGTGAAGCTTTGTAATATTCCTGTGTAGTCCAATAAATAATGCATTTAATATTTAAATTTACTAATGCCAGTGGCAGCCAACAGAACACTTTACTAGGCAAAATATAGTGAAGGATTTAGTCAGTGGCTTGAATACTTTGGCACTGATTGATGGGGCCCACAACCATGGCGCGCATAGTGCAGCAAATTTTTAAACCACACCCACTGTGGCCACACCCCCAAATACCACACCCATTTAACAAAGCATAATTTAGTGATGCCAGTATTAAATGAATAATCAGAATAATAAACGCAGATCTGACAGTATACTATATATACCACATAAAAATGGATAATTAGCATATAAACCCTAGCTGTTCCAGTATAATCACTGTAGAAATGGCCATTGAGCACTCCATTGATCCCAGACAAGTAAGATCACTAAAACATGGACAATGAACAGAAAGTCTCTGTGACCTTGTCTGTGCTTGTGACTGGTAGTAAGGCAGAGCCAAGTAAAGCAATTCTGAGAAAACATAAATCTGGTTAAGAAGTGAAACTGTGGAAATTGAGCTACCTGTTAGTTAAAGGGGTTGTTCACCTGTAAATTATTGTATTATTACATTAATAAATGTATTATTTGCTGTTATATTCAGCAGCTCTCCAGTTTAAAATTTTAACAGCTATCTGGTTGCTAGGGTCCAAATTTCCCTACCAACCAGGTTGTGATTTCAGTGAGAAGCAGGATTATGAGTTAAAGACACGTTAGTAGAAGATTAGCAATGTATACCAATAACAACAAAATGTAGTCTCTTAACAATACAGCCCATAGCACTATAGTTTATGGGCTGCTTGGGGTCTACTCTGGGACCCCCATTTGAAAGCCAGGTCAGAAGAAAAAGTCAAATAAAATAAAAACTATTAAAGAAGGATGAACACAGTAGCAGTTCCATGTATAAATACTCACATAAATCATAGTAGGATGGCACAGGAGCAATTACATTTATAAATACCCTCATAATTAATAGTAGGATAGCACAGGGACAGTATAAATACCCACATAATTTATAGTAGAATGGCATGGGGCAATTCCATGTATAAATACCAACATAATTTATAGTAGAAAGGCACAGGGGCAATTCCATGTATAAATACTTACATAATTTATAGTAGAATGGCACAGGGCAATTCCATGTATAAATATCAACATAATTTATAGTAGAATGGCACGGGGCAATTCCATGTATAAATACCAACATAATTTATAGTAGAATGGCATGGGGCAATTCTATGTATAAATACCAACATAATTTATAGTAGGAAGGCACAGGGGCAATTCCATGTATAAATTCCAACATAATTTATAGTAGGAAGGCACAGAGGCAATTCCATGTATAAATACCTACATAATTAATAGTAGAATGGCATGGGCAATTCCATGTATAAATACCAACATAATTTATAGTAGGAAGGCACAGGGGCAATTCCATGTATAAATACCAACATAATTTATAGTAGGAATGCACAGGGGCAATTCCATGTATAAATACCAACATAATTTATAGTAGGAATGCACAGGGGCAATTCCATGTATAAATACCTACATAATTTATAGTAGAATGGCACTGGGCAATTCCATGTATAAATACCTACATGATTTATAGTAGGATGGCACAGGGGCTATTTCATGTATAAATATACCCCAGGCGAGAACCCACAGCAGGAAAAGAGACCAGTAGATGAGCACACTGACTCCCCCTCACCTAGATTCAGTGAAGGCCTGCACTGCATCACAGTATGCTAGTGTGATGAATGTACACTATAAACAGACCTGTAATATGGATGAATATGGATAGAACAAATGTGCTTAGCGGAAAATCAATCTGAACTTCAGATGCGATATCCATTTGTCTCCTGGGCTGTGGCCCTGCTTTGTCACATCTGATAAGCTTTGGGGCCTCCTTTCTATGAAATCTCTGTCCCACTTACAAGCACCCAAAAGTACCTCCTGCTATAAACACATATCAACTCCCCAGACAAACCCACTGTCTTCCACATGCTTTAACTCCCAGTACCCCTCAACGTGGTGCATGTAGTTGGAGAGTGGAGGTTGGCAGGTGGAAAGAGAAAGACTCGTCCTTCTATGTAACCCGGGGAAGGATGAGTTAACAGAAACAACATTGCATCTGGGATGTCCGAAGCTCCAATATGTCGCTCCTCTTCTGGGATTCCTCTCATTAGACTGCGGCAGGTGGGGCTTGGCTCCCTTTCCTTCGCTGGCCATTTCAACTTCACCAGTTTGGGGTTGTGGGAAATGTAAGTGGATTGGGCGAGGGAGGGAGCCAGTCCTGACACATGTTACACCAGCACCAAGTACCAATTAGAAATAAAAAAAGGACAAAAAAAAGCAGTGGGCCCCAAAAATAAGTGGGCCCTGGGAAGATGCCCACTTTGCCCGCTTATTAAAGTGGCCCTATATATAACTGTAAAATGTATCAATGCCTGCAGTAAAGATTAGCAGTTTTGCAGGGTTAGCTGTTTCATATAAATAATCAGTCACATATTTGTCATTTAAGGTCCTTATTTTAATGACAATCACATATTTGTCATTTAAGGTCCTTATTTTAATGACAGATTGCCTTTCATATGTATTCGTGAAAAAAAAAATGAAACAACTGGAATCAAAACAAACTGATTCAATACTTTATTGACAGCATTTACAAGGCGAAATTATAATGACATTGATATCTTAATTTTGCTTCAGTTTAAAGAAAAACAGCCATCCATCTCATATGCTTTTTGCATTGATTGAGGTTTTATTTGATGGACAAGGGCCTTATGGACATGAATCGATGTTGTCCTTGGTGAAACTGCATAGACTATCTTTGTTGGGGTTGTGGGTGGGGTCATTGTAAACTTTATTATGTTTCAGATTCTTGATTAAAAATAGATAATACATTATTTTGTATTCAATGACATGCTGTTTAAATTCCTTTCTTGTTTTGCTCATATACAGATATCAGACAATACATTAGATTTATAACTATGGATGTCCTCATGGCACACAGTTCCCTGATTAGGTTGGGCCAGGCAAGGATTGTGTTGGCAGGCAAACCTTATAACATTATGACACATTGAGAGTTCATCCTGTCCCTTCTATAGAAAATAGGCCAAAACAGGGACCAGCACCTGTTTGATAAATGAATGTCAGCAGGTGTCAGGAAGCACCTCTGCTGGTTTTTCAAGAGCAGACACCAATGGCACAGTGATGCCAGTATTATTGTACCCTCCCTGGTAAATGAGTATTTGACAAGAATTAGATATGAATAGTGATGAGTGAATCTGTTCTGTTTCTTTTCACTGAAAAATTAGCGAAATAGCAAAAAATTCACGAAACGTATTGAAGTCAGTAAGTGTCAATTTGTTTTTACGGGCAAAAATTTCTTTGCGCCTGCAACAATTTTCAATGGCCGTTCTACTTGTGATGAATTTTTTGTCTTGGTGACTTTTTTGTCTCAGCAACTTATTTACTAATCCTGTTGATGTTGCATTACACTTTATGGTGTTATGAACTTTTTTAATATTATACCAATTTATTTACACAGGTCATAAATTGGCATAATAACATATAGCCTGCAAAATTGCTTGAAATATGCATTCTTATGCTGGTTCCCATAACCTAGAGCTTACAGAAAATACATATTTTAACATAATGAAGGAATTGGAATTTATGAGTGTTTGACATGATTTGTGACAGGATGCAATGTTTCCCTAATGTTAACCCTAGACCCTTACCCAAATCTTAAATTGTCATGCAATGCAGATTAAGTCCTCTGCAGGTTTTTAGAAATATACACAGGGATTGCATCCATTATCCAAATAGCTGTCTCCTATAGACTCCATTATAATCAAATAATACAAATCTTTAAAAACAATTTCCCCTTTCTCTATAATAATAAAACAATACCTTTTACTTGATCCCCAAATATAATTAATCCTTATTGAAAGCAGAAACAACTCATTGAGTTTATTTAATTTTTACATGATTTTTTTAAGGTATGACGATCCAAATTACAAAGATCTGTTATCCAGAAAACCGCAGCTCATGAGCATTCTGAATAACAGGTCCCATACCTGTAATAGGCCACTTAATATAATATCTGCTAGTTAAGTATTAATTTCAAAGATATAGTTTTATGTTTTCCCCCAATACAATATAACAGATGTTAATCCCCCTCTTCTGAACTGATAATTTTAGCTATATTAATGAAGATGGTCTAAGAAGAACTTCAAATACCCAACCACAATGAACCCCAGATACTTATTTTTTTCAGAATGCAAATAGAATGTAGTTACTATACATATTTTACCAGGTTGTAAAGGGAAAAGGCACACTTACTATTTGAGTTTGTCATAACTGTTGGATAAATCATGGTTTAATATAAAATAATGTAGCTTTATATTTTTTCTTTTATTTTTTTCTTTAAATTAAAAGTTAATTTCTGTATTATTACTGGAGTACTGATGTGCTTTTAGGTAAGAGCTGTAGTATTTCTATGTACATTATGAGATAATTTTTACTATTTTTCACTGCAGCAGTAATTTAGCTTTAAAAATTGTATAACTATTAATATTTAATAAATGACAAAGATGCTTCATGACCTAAAATTCTGATCTGTCCCATTTCAAATATCACTAGTCAAGTTTATACTAACAGTGCATTTTAAATAGCACTTTCTAGTAAAATGATTGATTCAGGGGGTTATCTAGTTGCTTATATTGAGGTCATGTGAATTAGGCTGGCAACTGGCCTACTAAGGATATTTGTTGGTCTTCTGCAATTGAACTTGTGTTTATGTGCTTTTTATGTCTTTTTTTCAACCTCACTGAAACTTCTGTCTTATGTTTAGTTTAGCATTTATATATGTGGTTGGTTGATTAATACTAATTATTACAATATTCCATCTGTATACTTGCCCTAGCAGAAACTATCATGCTATTTGTTCAGGTTAAGCAAGTTTCTATTTAGCAGCACTTCACTTAAGTATTGATTTATGTATAGTGCTGTAAATTAACCAAATACACATCATTAAATGTTGTTCCATTTACTTGGCCTAATGAGCACAGATCTTAAAGATTTCTTTAGACACAGACACTTGCAAATTGGCAAAGAAACAGCCATTGTATAAAAGCTTGTTGTCTGTAAGAGCGGAGCATCAATGTAGAGAAGAACAGAACCTTTCTAAAGAACAAAAAGGCCTTTATTTAAACATGGCACATACCAGTTTACAGCAACGTTTCAAGCCACTCTCCGGCTTTTTTTCAAGCTGAGTGGAGCATACAGCTTTGTGTTAAAACAGCTTTTTATTAGCTATTTCTTTCTCAAGCTAAAAAATGACGAACTTAAAATGATGAACTGCATGCATTTGAGTAGTTTGCTTTTCAGATTGTTACCTTAAGGAGACCTGCTTGTGTCATATCTTAATTATATACAACAAGGATACATTTTATGTATATATTGTGTAGTGTATTTAAGAATGCTATCAGGACACAGCAGTGACAACCTTCAAACACATACTATTTAGCACACTTTGTCCAAGAGCAGCTGAGAATCCAGTCCTTCCTGTCTCCAAACTGCCTTTTCCACCTTCCAGTGTCTTGCTTCGTGAATGGACTGCCTGAGAAATCCATACCCTAACTTGTTGGTCACTGACCAATCAGAACCTGACACATGTACCTATGAACAGTCTTTTAATTATTACAATAGGCTAAGTTAGGCAGAGAGTGCTGGGAGTTCCTGCAGTGAGGACACAGATGCCAGACCAAATGGAAGGATGAGTATCAGGGAGGCAGTGGATTTAGATCCAACATATCCATATTTGTAATTGTCTTTGTAAATATTTGTTATACATTCTATTTAGTATAACGTGTTTTATATGTATTATTTCTGTAGATATGTGTCTATAGCTTTTGTAAATAAAAGTAAATTTTGATTGAACTATCTCTTTCGTTAAAGAACCCTTATAACCATGAATACTTATGTACATGTGTATGTGAGAATAAATATACATATTTTCATAAATATACCGTTGGTCAAGACAGATTTTAAAACAAGTTCCTAAGGGTGAATAATGAATTGTCTGTGTCTGTTCATTCTTACATGCAGTTTTTGGGTGGCTTCTCATTTTCGTATATAGTGTGTACTATCATATACAGTAAATTGAGTTGCCATTGGTATTAATATTTGTTTTATAGATCATTGTAAGATGGAAAGATCAATTTATCATCATAAATTAAGAAAGGGTCAGCATAGTTCTTAATAGGTAATCTGTAGAAAATAAGGATGTACCTAGTCCAGGGTTATTATTGTTATTATTATTAACATGTATTTATATAGCGCCAACATATTGCACAGCGCTGTACATGTGTTTATACAACTAAATCACACAAATTACATGCATAGAACATGGAGTTACATACCTTACAAACAATACTGGTACAAAAGGTGATGAAGGCCCTTTGCATAAGAGCTTACAATCTAAAGGGATGGGAATAGGACACAAGGTGTGGGAGGGGGCAAGATCAGAATTAAGTGGGTGAGAGATGTAGTACTGTATTTGGTATTGCATTTGGTAGTTAAGCAGAGTAAGGGTCAGCTTCTCTAAATAACTGAGTTTTAAAAGATCTTTTGAAAGCAGAAAGGTTGGGAGAAATTCAGACACAATGCGGGAAAGAATTCCCGCATGTGAGGGAATACGTGCATGTGAGGAGGTAATGAGAGAAGAATTGAGTAGCAGGTCAGTAGAGGAGCACAGTAAGCTGTTATGTGAGTATATAGAGAGGAGTTCAGAGATGTAGGGAAGGGCAGAGTTATGAAGTACTTTGAATGTCAGGGTCAGTAATTTTAATTTTATTCTGAAAGGTAGCAGAAGCCAGTGCAGGGATTGGCAGAGTGGCAGCGCAGAGGAGGAATGGTTGCTGAGGTTTATAAGCCTCACTGCAGTGTTCAGTATGGACTGGAGAATTGTTGAGCATTGGGACACATAATGCAGAAGCTCAACCCAATGCAGCAGCACTTTTTTAAGCATTCGGGGTGAGCTGAATCCTTATTGTTAAAGGACTAGGAAAGCCCACTTGCTTACTTATAGAAAAAGCCTGAATAGCTCCTGATTAATCTGAAGTCTTGTCCATTTACATGCAGTATAGGTATGGGATCTGTTATCCAGAATGCTTGGTGCTTGAGGTTTACTGCATAACTTTTATTAATTATTTTCGTAATTTGGATCTGCATACCTTAAATCTATTAGAAAATCATGTCGATGTTGTGTTTGCCTCCAATAAGGGTTAATATCTTAGTTTGGATCAAGTACATGCTACTGCTTTATTATTACAGACAAAAAAACATGGAGTCTATGGGAGACTGGCATTCTGTAATTCTGAGCTTTCTTTATAATATATTTCTGTATAACTGATCATCACCACTCGATGCGTTTCGTCTTTTTCAGTTTTTTCTTTATGGGATACCGTGATTTTTATTGTATTGGTAACAACATCAGTTCAGTTTATAAATAAAGTTATATTTAAAAAAACAACTTTCAAGAGTGTGGACTATGGGAGCGACTTTGAGCACACATGGATTGTTCACTACACTGTGTAATTGATGACGCTCTTGGGTGAAAATGGCATCAAGGTGAAACATAAGAATCTCTCTTCTAAAAAGCGGTGAGAGAGAGATTAAAAAAAAGAACTAAGTAAGCTGTTAAAAACTTTGAAAAGTTTCAAATTAGTTACCTTGGAAAAGATTTTGTGGTTGCCTCTATGTTCAGGTTATAAAGAGGAAAAAAGACTGAAGAGAAAATGCCTGTAAAGAAAGGGTAAGTAATTGGCAGATGACATCCCTTAGCTACTCTTGGAATACCAGGTGCAACATTAGAATTCACCAACAATGTTCATCTGCATTTTTAGCTCAGTGGTTTAGGGTGAAAAATAACCTGGTTCAAATCAGATCCCTAGGTGGCAAAATTATAGTGACAGCATGCTGCCCATCCGCAACCTATAGTGCATGGGGAATGCAGACTCCCCCAGTGCTATGACCAATGTGCACACTTGCGTGTGGGGGGGATGTGAAATGGTGCACTTAGATAGTGGGTGCTATGACCCCAAGGCCTTGGGATGGCCGGCAGAGAAATCCGCACTGATCATAGCAGATACATGCACAGAAGAGGCTTGTCTTGGTTAGGGAAGTGCTAAAGTTTTGAAAACTAGATATACATTATCCTTATTTCTGACAAGTTATGATTTTTATGTAGTAGGTTTTATTTCTAAATTACACTGTTTATACTGCTTATAATTCACTTTACCAAATAAAATTTCATTCCTAATCCAACAAGTGTATTTTTGTAAGTTGTAGTTATGTGTAGGCAGCCATCTCAGGTAATTTTGCCTGGATACTGTACAGTATGTGCTTTCAGAAAGAGCCAGCACTTCTGGATGGAACTGCTCAGGCAGGCTATTGTTTTCCTTGCTTATGTAACTGTAACGCTTTTTTGGGCTATACAGCACAAATTAGTTAGGATGTCCAGCTATTGGCAGAGCATGGGTTACACTGCGACACTACACATCAGGGCAGGGCCTTCGCTAAGTGGAAGCTATCCCTTTAAGAGGTAGTTTTACTACAATACCCAGGCAGACTGTAAAATAAAGATGAATGGGCACCAGGAGGTTCTTAAACAACAGTGAACATTTATTATGCACAAGGCAAATATCCTCAGGTTTAGATATACTCACACAGGAGTTTGGATCATCACAGATATTTCACAGGTGATAGAGATGTCAGCAGATATTTATACACATCAAAATGAGAATGTCCTCGAAGGTAGGGTAGTCAAGGCTCATCAATTCTCAGACAAAGGTCCTGTGACTGTGACTTAATGGAATACCAGATGAGGCCGGGTAGCTGCTGCTAAGTGCCCTAATCCTCATTACAATGTTATCCCTGCACTAAAAGCATCACAGGGGAGCTTTGTAAGGAAGATCGCTTCCAGCTAACACTCCTCGTTGGAACATAGAACTGTTCATACTTAATAACACTGACTATCTTTCTCTCTCTAAAGAGACTATTACAAAGCTAACCTGTATCTTGCTAGTCCTCATTCACGGGAGGTCCTGTTAGGGCATGTGGCTTACTGGGGCCTTGTTGATCCCAGGCTCAATGGAAACAACCAGCCTGTTGAAGAACCAGCAGCCGAAGAGGCAGAGGCCCCTCCCTGCACACAATATAAAGCTTTAGTGGCAGGGAGTGGTTATTGCACCCTTTGTCCAATAATAACTGGTATTGAATAGGAGTGTTATGGGTAGTTACACGCAATAACAGAGAACATACTAAAGGGTAGGGATTAACTCCATAGGTACCGTATAGAAACCTATGGGTCCCTACATAACTAAAGGTGTCGCAGTGGGACATGATTTTTACTATTGAAAGCTGTTCTTATATCTACCAGGGAGCTGTTAACTGGTTACCTTCCCATTGCTCTGGTGATGGGCTGCTGGGGGGGGTGATATCACTCCAACTTGCAGTGCAGCAGTACAGAGTGACTGAAGTTTATCAGAGCACATGTCACATGACTGGGGGCACCTGGTAAACTGACAATATTTCTAGCCCCATGTCAAATTTCAAAATTAAATATTTAAAACTTTCCTTTTGAAAAAACAAAACCTTCCTTTAGTGCAGAAGTCTGCTGGAGCACTACTATTAACTGATGCATGTTTTCCCTTTAGGTACAATATCACAGTACAGTATCACAGTACCATATACACACCTAAGTAATCTTATTTTCTAATACAAATGTATTGATCTGTTTCTTACTGATCATACAGGAAATTACATTGACCAATGGCAACGTCAGCAAATGTATGTAGTTATCAGCCACAGTCTGCTAAGGTCTCCCTGCAGTGTGTGATTTGACAAACTGCCAAAAGCGTGATACCTTGGTAATAATATGTGAACACTAAAGTTATGCACCTTTTCAATGTGTAGCAGGATGTCACTAGTCTATTATGTTCAAAAGCACTTTGTATATGCTCATAAAGATCATTCCTGTATGTGGGGAAGGAACTCACAAGATAGGTGTATTGATTGATCTTAGAAGGTGACCGCTTTGTGAGTAGCTCACAGATAATTTGACAGGCTAGTACATTTGTGGTGATAGGGGCTTGGATTGACAATCCTTTGGTAAATAATGGGGTTAGGGCTTTCTTTGTCCTTTAATCACTGATATAAGTTACTACCTAGATGAAAATGAATTTATTTTTGATAAACAAGCCACATTGTATGTTAAAGCAAATTTAGACGTGTAGTCAGTTTGTGCTGGTTCTTGATTCTCCCTATGTATGGTCAGCCTAATTTGTGTCTGGTATCCACATGCTAACTTAATTTTCTGAGATGATGTGTTTTTAGGAGACCAAATTATTTTTCTTGCTTTCTCTTTTTAACTTATTTATATATATTATATATAAATATGTTTATACTTATTGGGCCCTGCAAGGTGATATTCAGGAATTCAGGGAGGGATCTAGATATGTTCGTCTGACCTCTTCCTCTATTCTATCAATGCAGAATGACACCTCAGCAAGGACAGTTATATTTTTAAACACTTCTGCATGTGCCTGGTTCTTACATCACCTATTTGCATAGCATTAATCCTGTTAGCAGTCAACCAATACAATGCCATGCAAGTGAATAATGACAGCAAAAGCAGTGGCACTTAAAGCTGTGGCTGTCCTTGCTAGCTTCGCAGTAGCACTTAACCCTGATATTAGGTAAGTGCAAATGGTATCTACAGATGTGTTAGGAACAAAAAAGAAAAATGAAAAAAGAAAAAGAAAAATGAAAAAAGTAAAAAGAATAAAAGATAAAAACATTATTAGTGAATTTCCAGGATCCTCTGCATCAGCAACATAAGGGAAATGCTGCATTTTGTTTGTACTCTCACCAGCAGGGATTTAAATAAACACTTTCAGGTGTTAACGGATCAGAACAAAAGGAACATTAGTCTTATTTGTATTAAAAGAAACATTGAATAATGTGCCTTAATTGGCATGTAAAATGAAAAAAAATATATGTATGTTGGGCATTGAATTTTGCTGAATGAATAACATTAATTAATATTCTGAGGCGCGGATTTGTGGAAAGGCCACCTAGGCCCGGGCCTAGGGCAGCAGGATTTTAGGGGGCGGCATGCTGCCCAGCCAAACTCACATTAGTTCAGAAACACTGGGTATGTGCAGGAGATACAATAGTTTTTCCAATTTTCTATGCGCCAATCCCCATTGCTCCAGTCCTGATGATGAAAATTTGTGAATAAAGGACAGAGTATGGGGGCAGCAGTGGGCCTAGGGGCGCCCTATATGTAAATCCGGCCCTGAATATTCTTATCTATAATTCAACACACAATGAAATTATTTGTATTGTTTAGTTTAGCAAGTTTTTTGGTTGCTTTAAACTGAAATCTTATGTACCTTTTAAGTTACAATTTTGCCCTGCAATGCTTCCCTACTCTATTTTCCTTAGAATTTTAAAGATTAAGTTATTTTATCAGCCTCACTAAGATAAATGACCTGCCTGGATCTGCTATAATCATATATGCAGCTATGTTCCATATAATATTTTGTAAACTTCATTACACAGCTTCAAAATTTCAAATTTAGGGGTTTTTTTTTTGGGTGTTCTGTAAGTGACATTACATGTTTTTATTATGGTGCATGAAAACAGATGCAGTTAGACAAGACTAACTGATAATGATGCTTTGTGTACATTATCAACATGATATCAATAGATTTGGGGCACTCACCGTAAACATTGACAGATTTTGCAATTTCTCTCTTGCTGGGAAATCTGGACTGAGGCACAAAGAGCTTAATGATGAGGAAAGAAGTTGAAACTCTGCAGGAGATTAGAACTACAGTATTAACTGCAATTAGGTGTATAGTCCCTAATGCTTACAAACAGCCGCAGGGCAAGAAATAATGTCCTGTTTGTTGCTTCAATTTGTTTAGTTCGTTGATAACCAAAGGACAAATAGAAATGAATAGTAGTGACCTTCCTTGAATACATTTTATTAATACAGCAGAGGTACTAACCTGTATTAATAAACATTAAATATTATAAGCTTTTGAATATATACTAATGTACATTACATTTCATTTTAAAAATGTTCCTATATCTGGCTTATTCTGCCCTAGGAACAATATTATATGCACACTGTAAGCTCTATGGGGCAGGAGACCTTCCTGTTGTGTCTCATACCATATGTCACCTAGGGGCAAATGTACTATTATTCCCCAAAAATAATTAGTTTCTATTCGATTAGCATTCGATTTTCGAATGTTAATTGAATAGTTCTAGGTTGCCTTTTATTCGATATTCGATCATTCGACGATCAAATACAAATTTATTCGATCAGTCGAATAGATCATTCGACTGAACAAATATGTCATTCGATCATTTGAATGATTCGTACGATTCGAACGATCAAACACTTCAATCGTAGGAATCCTATTCGATCAGGACTTAGCCTCAGAAGCCTATGGGAGTGCTCTAGGCTTCTATTGAAATTCGGTAGGTCCAATCTGCCGAAGTAGGCAATCAAATAAACTTAAAAATTAAAATCCTTCGCTGGTCGAATGATCAAATGATCGAATATTCGTCCATTCGACTCTATTCGAATGTATTCAATCGTTCGACCATTCCCTATTCATTGATCAAATATGCCAAAATTCACATATTCGACCAAACGAATAAATCCTACGTTCGAAATTCAAACGAATTTCACATGAATTTAGTAAATCGGCCCCATAATCTCTCTGTAGTTATACTTATTGTATTTATAAAAAAATACTTGTCCTCCTTGTGTGTACCTGTATGTTGTAAGATTGTACAGCACTGCGTTTCCCTGTGCTTTATAAATAATACTATAATATGGACTTTTATTTTTCCATCCATCCATCCAAATACCTTAAACCTTTTCATCATATAAACCTATGTTTAACTTTGTTCATAAACATTTGTAATGCTTAGGAAATAACATTATTTTCCTTTTGGTTGTGCTTACTAAACAGTGAATCTGCCCCCTAAGGTGGTTAAAGCAATGGAGGTGCTCCAAGATTAAATTCAAAGAGGGCTATTTAATCAATCATGTTTTTAGGTTTCAATATGTAAATGTTTTGCAGAAATTACAGTTGTGTCTAATTGCCACTGCCATATTTTTGTAAGAACTTTGGGAGATAAGTGTACTTTTGGATTATTCAGTTGTTTGATGGGTTCTGCTGGTAAATTTATACAGGATTAAAAGTAATGGAAGAGTTAAGTCAGTATTGCCAATTCCAATAATATCTGGAACTAGGTTGTGTGAGCATGCTGTATTAGTTACATTCTGGATAAGGCTGAGGCAATATTATTTTAATAGTGTTAAGGGACTGTTTTAAGAACTGAAGCCTGAAACAAAAAATAAAAAAACAGGAATATTTGTGATTATGAATACCACATATATTGTATTTATATATTTGTAATTGTGGTGGGTTAATTTTTTTTTACTTTTAAGAAAGTTCTAAGCTTAGATGCTAATGTGGTTTATTTCAAATGTACTAGGGCATGTGACAAAAGGTCATACATTTTTGGCTTTCACATATGCTAAGCTAATCAAATATGATTTCAATGGAAATGTTCTTGTACTACAAATTAAACAATTTTACCTTACATTTACTTAATTATAAAATGAATAAAATGTACTGTAGGTTTTTATCACCTTAAATTGAATTTGTCTCTATGTATTTATTCTACATTGATTAGCTAACTATATAAACCTTACTAGGTTTTGCATAACCCAAATGCAAGATTGCTATGGTGGGGTCCACATATACATTTTTGATCAAGTTATATCTTCATGTAACGTATGATCGGGGGACTTGATGTTATGTTCTACGCATGCACACATGAGAACTGGGCTCATTTTTGCTCATTATGTGCATGCTTTTGCCCCAACATTTGTGGGTCTTTTTTTAAAGAAATACTACTGTTAACCCATCCCAAGTGCAGGCTCTGTTAGCATGCACTTTTGGTGGGGGTTTTGATTTCTTTTGATATCATAAATGCCCTTTTAAATATTGAAATATTTTAAATGTATTAGTCACTTGGTAGCAGTGTTTATGTATATGTTTTGACAATGAAACTTCCTTGAAGGGTAAAGACGCAAAGCATCTAGTAGTAACTACTTGTTGTGGGTACAAAATGCCAAAAAAATACCCAGCCATAGACAATATTTAGAATTGCATCTGCTAAAACACATGTGGGGCAGATTTATTAAGGTTCGAACGGTAAATTCAGAATTTTCTTATTGCTTTTTTTAAAGGGATACCGTCATGGGAAAAAATGTTTTTTTCAAAATGCATCAGTTAAAATAGTGCTGCTCCAGCAGAATTCTGCACTGAAATCCATTTCTCAAAAGAGCAAACAGATTTATTTTATATTTAATTTTGAAATCTGACATGGGCAAGATATATTGTCAGTTTCCTAGCTGCCCCAAGTCATGTGCTCTGATAAACTCCAGTCACTCTTTACTGCTGTACTGCAAGTTGGAGTGATATCACCCCCTCCCTCCCCCCCCCAGCAGCCTAACAGCAGAACAATAGGAAGGTTACCAGATAACAGCTCCCTAACATGAGAGGATGTGTGGAGGGTGTGCTCTGTCTGCTGTGTTTTCTCCCAGGCCCTTGCAGGTCTGTGGGGGTTAGTTTTCTCATTTATTTTCCCCCCTAAGTTTATTTCTCTTCAGACCTACTCCCTGCCCATTTTTTTCCCTCCCTCTCCTCATCCCTTTGGCCCCTCTTTAATCATGAAGAAGAAGGGAGCTTTGCCTTCAAGCCGTCTGCTGAAGACCCGGTTGGGTTTTAGCAGGAGGGCTGCCACTTCCAATATGGTGGAGCTTGTGGAGAGTGCTGTTGTGACAAAGCCAAAGCTGTCACTGGCTACAGATGAGACTCTGATGGAAGTGAGGGCAATGCACACGATGAGGCATGGGAGAATTTGGAAATGGATGCTGTGCTGGAGCAGGGAGCTGGAGTATCTGTGGGAAGCTGCAGAGCTGCAATAGAGGTGACCCCAAAAGTCAGTGCTAAGGCTGCTGGGAATGGCAGTGTGACAGTATAATCGGGCCATGGACCCTTGTGAGGAAGCGCCTCCTCAACCAGATTTTGGGAGAGCTTTTCGTGGATTGGCCTCTTGTATGGAAACTTATGAGACCCAGCAGGTCCATTTTGGGCAAGCTTTGGAGGCCATATTGGACAAGTTATCAACCCTCCAGCAGCCACAGCAGCAGTAGCAGCTGCCCCAGGGGTTGTGTCTTCACCTACTCATGCCTCAGGGCTCAAGGTTCCAGCTCCTCCTCTCTACCATGGAGATCCTCAGGCTTATCGAGGTTTTGTGAATCAGTGCCAGATTCAGTTCAAGCTCCAGCCTTCTCAATTTCCTACTGAAAGGGCTAAAGTGGGGTTTGTGATTACCTGTCTTCGAGGGAACCCTTGGAGTGGGCATCTCCTTTATGGGAGAAGAATTTGCCTCTTACCCACAACATTGACTTGTTTCTCCAGTCCTTCCAGGCTCATTTTGCCAACAATTGTCCAGTGCAGCCGGGAAACTTCCGCACCTAGGTAAGTTTGGGGAGACTCACTTGGGCGGAATAGATTCCCTTCCCCACCAAACCTCTCTTCGATTTATGCTCCCTGTGTAGCTTCAAGTCTCTGCTAAGCAAGTCACCTAACAAGCTTTCCTGGACTCTGGTGCTGCAGGAAACTTCCTGGACCAGTCCTTCGCTACCCTGCACAATGTCCCTCTACATCCCTTACTGACTCCTCTTCATGTGTTGGCGATTGACGGCAAACCTTTATCCTCGGCCTTCATCTCTCATGCTACTTCTGAACAGTTAGAATTGGGGCATTGCATGTTGAGAAACTTTCTTTCCTAATAATTCATTGCCCTTCTTCACCTATTGTCTTGGGACTACCATGGCTTCAACTCCATAATCCCCACATTGATTGGGCTGGGAACCACATTTCTCAGTGGAGCCCATATTGTCAGCAAAACTGTCTACCCATCAATGCAGTCATTAAATTATCCTGTTCTTCAATAAATCTTCATTCTATTCCCCCGGCATATCAGGTTTTTGGTGAATTCTTTTGTAAAAAATCATCTGAGACACTCCCCTCATCGATCCTACGACTGCTCTATTGATTTGCTCCCTGGTACCATGCCTCCTTGAGGTTTATTGGCTTTGCTAACTACTATAGGGACTTTTCTTCCAGAATCTCTCCTATTTTGGCTCTCATTCGTAAAGGTGGAAGGCCTGATGTATGGACTTCTCAAGCCAATGAAGCTTTCGAATCTTTAAAAAGATCTTTTTCTTCGGCCCCTGTTTTAAAGCATCTGGATCCTCTTCTTCCCTTCTTTATTGAAGTCGATACCTCCAATACAGGTACTGGTGCAGTTCATTCCCAAAGGCAACTCAAGGATGGGAAACTCCATCCATGTGCCTTCTTTTCTAAAAAGTTTTCTCCACCTGAACAAAACTATGATGTAGGCAATCGAGAACTTTTGGAAGTCAAGTTGGCGTTAGAAGAGTGGAGGCATCTTCTAGAGGGCTTTTCTATTCCAGTGACCATTTTTACTGACCAGAAAAAATTGGAATACATCCAAACTTTAAAACATCTAAATCCCAGACAAGCTTCATGGTCCTTGTTCTTTTCACATTTTAATTTTGTTATCACCTTCCGACCTGGCTCCAGAAATAAAAAGGCTGATGCTCTTTCCAGAAGTTTCTCTCTGGTGGATTCTTGCTTTAAAGATGAGGAACCTATTGTTCCATCTACAAAAATTATTTCTGTTCTATCCTTTCCTGTGGCATCTCAAATATTATCAGCTCAAACTTCTGCACCTCCTGAGACACCTTTTGGAGTGGCCTATGTACCCCCAGATCTTTGTCTGACTATTCCTAGCCAATCTCACAGCTTTAAGCAGGCAGGCCATCCTGGGGTCAAGAAGACTACAGAATTATGGAACGATGTCAAAGACTTTGTCTCTTCTTGTTCAATTTGTGCAACCTCTAAATCTTGTGACACGTCTCCCAGGGGATTACTTTTGCCATTACCTATTCCTTCTTGACCTTGGACACATTTAGCCATGGACCTTCTCGTGGTTTTTCTGTCATCTGGGTTGTCATTGACAGATTTAGTAAAATGGCTCATTTCATCCCTCTCCGTAAACTTCCCTCTGCAGTTGAACAACACATTTTTCGCCTCCGACAGAGGTTCACAGTTTATTTCCAAGTTCTGGAGGTCTTTTTGCAAGTCACTCAACATTTCTTTACATTTTTCTTCAGCTTATCATCCCCAGTCAAATGGAGCCTCTGAACGTGTTAATCAGGCACTTGAACAGTTCCTCAGATGCCACATTTCTCTTTGCCAGGACGATTGGGCTGATTTATTCCTTGGGCTGAATTTGCTCACAATAACTGTCTTCATGCCTCCTCGGACAGATCTCCTTTTTTTGTGTATATGGGCAGCATCCTTTAGCATTTTCACAGGACTTCCTCCTCTCCAATGTACCTGCTGCCAATGATCAGGTTTCTCATATGTCTGCTATTTGGAGTGCCACAAAGGTTAATCTTGCGAAGAGTGCCTCTGCTCAGAAGACATATGCTGACAGGAAGCGATTCTCTCCTCCACAGTATTCTGTTGGGGATAAAATATGGCTCTCTACTAAAAATATTTGCCTCAAAGGTTCCCTCTGCTAACTTGGGCCCTAAATTCATTGGACCTTTTCCTGTTATCGAACTCATCAAGCCCGTTGCTGTTCTTCTTCAGTTGTCTCCTGTGATGAAGATCCTAAATGTGTTTCATGTCTCCCTTCTCAAACCGGTTTGGCGGGTCATGCTTCTTCTCCTCCTGCTTCTGTATCTGTTGATGGCCACCAGGAGTTCGAAGATTTTGGATTCCTGCATGTCTAGAGGTTCCCTTCAGTATTTGGTGGAATGGAAAGGATTCGGTCCTGAGGACTGCTCTTGGGTTAAGGATTCTGATGTCCATGCTCTTATTCTGGTTTGTAAGTTCCATGAAGATTTTCCTCTTCTTCCCCGTCTTGGTGGTCCTGAGGCCCCCCGTGGAGGAGGGGGTACTGTGAGGAACGCTCAAAATGGTGCTCAAAATGGCGGTGCCCAGGGGGACCACATGGGCTGTCAGGTGCCAGTCTGGTGCAGCGAAAACACACCATTCTGGCAGCGAATATATGCCATTACGGCGCTACAAATACACGCCTGTGGGGAAACATGACGTATGGTGTCAACGCACACATTTTGGCAAGAAAATTAGGTTTAAAAGAATGCCAGAGGCCTACATCAGTGCCTGATTATAGGTTCTACTCCTTAGTGTTCCTGGGTGTGTTTTTGGACTGTAATTCTGATCTTCCACCTTTTGCCTGTATCCTGACCTTAAAACTTTGCTGCCTGAACTGACCTTTGCCTGGATTGACCATTCTTTTGCCTAACCCTTCTGATACCATGAATTTTATCTTCACTAAGCTTCCACCTTGGTCCGCACTTCAATCGGCGCCTTCGGACCTGACAGCCGGTGAGTGAGGGTATAGTGGGAGAGGAGACTGTGCTGCCAGGTGAAGGGGAGGTTGGAGTAGAGACTGCAGTGACAAGTAATGGAGGGACTGTGATATAAAGTGGTTTATTTATCAAAGAGTGAAGTTAAGAGTGAAGTTCCCACTACTAGAGGGAAATTTAGCCGCTCTCCATTCATTTCTATGGGATTTTTAAAGGCAAATTTATCAAAGGGTGAAATTTCACTTTTCACTCAGCTGCGGAATTTCCCTCTAGTGGCGGAACTTCACTCTTTGATAAATTTACCCCAAACTGCATTGCACGGTCTGGTGATACTGGTGCAGAAACTGTAATGGCCAATAAAGGCAATGCTGGAGCAGAGACTGTCAGTTTGAATTCCGACTCCTTCCGCTCCTGTTGTGTCTTGAAGTTACCCTTTAAAACTGTGACCCGAACATCTTTGATGATGTTGCTATTGCTGCAGAAGTGTGCTGCCACTGGGACATCTGTGTTGCCATGCTTGATGTTAAACCTGTGGGAGTTCATCCATTGGTGCAGTGTTTGTCCTATTTCTCGCTACAGGAGATCAGGGAAACAAAGAAAGATTGGAGGGAGGGACTTTCCTTTTGTTCCATAGCCTGTGAACCAGCGGCAGGAGTAGCCATTCTGTTTAAGGGCAATAAGCACTTTGTGGTAAAGAAGGTAGTGGACATACAGGTGGGCAGGTGTATGATGCTTGATATTCAGTATGAAGGGAAATTACTAAGGTTAATTAGCATCTATGGGCTTTATTTACTGATCAAGCAATTTCTTTTTCTATTCCAATCATTTTGCTGGGGTTTTGGAGTGCATTAAAAGTAACTCTGAGGCCTCGGGGTCTCAGATCAAACAGGAAAACCAGGGGGAACCAAGCTTCAGGCTTGAGAAATTCCCAGTGGCCCCAGGGTAAGTTAGAATTCTGGGGATTAAATTTGGGAAGGGAGATCTTGCTATGGCAAATTGGGAAGACAAACTGAATGTAGGTCTGGCTAGGTTCAGCTATGGGAAATCATGGAAGCTGACCTATGGAGAAAGGATTCACGTTATTAAAACTTTCATTGTCACGCTTTTTCTCTTTGTTTCTTATGTCTTCTTGTTGCCAGAATCTCTCTATGCTCCGGATCCAGAGCCTGTTCTTCCAAATGCTTTGGGCAATAGGCTTAACCTGGTAAAAAGGGGTGGGTTGGACATGGGAAAAGGGTGGGTTGGACATGCCGTATCCTGTGGTTTTCCTCTGCACCATATTTCTGAAGTTTAACTTTGGAGTGGTGGTGCAGGGGAAGGAGTCTCTGTGGGAAATCAGTGTTAGAGACTGGGCATCACCTTTTATTAGAGAATGGCTTCTCGGTGGCAGAGTGAAGGAGGTCTGGATAAGAGGAGGCTTTTTACCCTCCTATCTGCGGCAGACTGTAAAGATCCTGAAGAAGTGGAGCATTAGTGCAGAGGATTTAAGATCAGTGCATAGGAAAGTCATTTATTGGAGAGTTTTAGATCTGTATTTTGTTTCTCCAATAAGTGTTGTAGATTGTCCTGGGGAAGTGATGGAGGAGAGTCCCCATCTTCTTACTAATAAGCTATTGCCAAGAAAGTTTTGGCATATCACATAGTTATCTCTGCAGGACACATTATTTGTCAGAGGCAACCTGAAATATTTAAATGTGGTTGATAGGGAGTGTCCCTGGGGTTGTGGGGTAGAAGAGACACAGCAGCATTTCCTACTGGAATGTCCAGTTTCCTCCTCTCTAAGAGACAGCGTGGCAAGAGCTTTAGCTCTAAATTTGTTCAGAGATCTGGATTTTTCTGAACTTTCATATGGTGTCATTAAGAACAATAAAGCAGATATGGCACATGATGTGCAGAATGACCCTGAGTCAGTTGCAACTGTCAGTTGAACGTGTCATTAATGCTATTTGTCGGGATATTGTTATTATTAAAACTAAGGCGACTGGTATTTTTGATATGTGCAAAGATTTGTGGGAAGGAGTAGTGATGGGCGAATTTATTCGCCAGGGGCAAATTCGTGGTGAATTCCCGCGATTCGCGAAACGCCAGCGAAAATTTGCCTGGCAAAAATTCGCAATACGAGTCGTGCGTCGTTTTTGATGCGACGCGACGAAAACGACGCAGCGCGTCTAAGTTGACACGACGCGTGAAGCAAAACGGGGTAGATTTGCCCATCACTAGGAAGGAGTTAATGTGTCTTTTTCAAATGTTTGATTTGTAATTAATGTAATATTTTTCTTTGTTTTATTCTGATTAGTTTTTATAATTTCAATTATTTTAAATAAAAATCCCTAACACAAGATAACAGCTGCCTGGTAGATCTACGAACAGCACTCAATAGTACAAACCTACTGTATGTCCTACTGTGACTCCTTCAGCTACATTGAGAAGGATAAAAACAACAGCCTGCGAGAAAGTAGTTGCCACCTTATATGCTGGCACAAGTCACATGACCAGGGGCAGCTGGGAAATTGACAAAATGTCTAGCCCCATGTCAGATTTCAAAATTGAATATAAAAAATCTGTTTGCTCTTTTGAGAAATGGATTTCAGTGCAGAAGTCTGCTGGAGTAGCACTATTACCTGATGCATTTTGGAAAAAACATGTTTTCCCATGACCGGATCCCTTTAATAAACTGAATTTTTATCTGTACTTTACAACTGCTGTAATATGTATGTTTAGTGGCATTATTGCTGTAAATATGAGAACTTTTATTATTATACTGGTATTTATGAGAGTTCTTGGATGGTTAACTAGCATCAGTGTTAAATTGCACCAGAATTTGTACCTGTATTGATAAAGTAGCTATTTATTTTATTCAGATAATTAAACCCTATAACATAAATAAAAATCTGATTGGTTACTATGGATAAGTACACTGGTGCAATTTATCATTCATGTTAGAACATTTATGATTTCTAGCAGAGATTTTTCTTAGGACACATTTTATGTCCTTTATTGTTAAAATGTGAATTGTGCCCTATTTTGCCCTATAGGAATGTTGTTTAGTACCTTCTATATATTCACTGAGACCATTCCTCAAAGTGCTTTTGAAAATGTTCAGCATGAATGGGAAGCATTTCCAGAACTACATTTTAATCATTGTTTTGTGCACTAATAATTCTGATAAAGAACATGGGATGCAAATATATTGTTTAATTTTTTTATTCTCATCCCTAGAGTATAGCTCTTTTGCAAAAATATTAAGCTAGCAGTCACTACAGTACCAAAAATAAATTAGACCAAACATTAATTTAGTATAGAAGTTGCACTCACCTTGAAGGTAAGTGTAAGGTACATCTTTTTATGCAGGATAAATGTGAGAAATAAAGATAAGTAGCTGGAAGCTGCATGGCAAAAGAGCTGTGTTATTGGGTTACAGAGACAGCTGAAAAAAAGCACTACTACCTTACAAAGGGCAACAACTATAGATAGATATAAAAAAGCAAAGTTTTAGATGTATTCTAAGTCTTGCAATTCTTTGTGGGTTATTATATAACCAATTTAATTTAAATAAAAATTCAAGCTTTTAAATCAATGAAATTCCAGTCAGTTTGCTGTGAAAGTTGTGTGCTAAGTTATATAATTCAAGAAGAAATACACACACTGGTCTGTGATAATTATTTTAAAAACAAGCCTATTAGTTATAACATAGTCTAGTATATAATTCTTATCAAGGTTTCAATGTTACTCTCCCTAACTTATTATTCTGTTTTATTCCACTTCTGTATGGTTAAAAGTTCGGTGTACTTTTTATTTCAGCTGAATGTCTCATTGCTTATTTGCTTACACTAGAAACATACCTTTTGTTTTATCTTTTTGATTCATCCTTTTCCCTATTGGTATGGAAGCTATCAAGAAGTGAGGATTTAATGAATAAACATGTATAAGTTGTAAAGAGCAAAACACAAGGGGGGAGATGCTCCATGCTGTGATCCCTTAAGAAACAAAAGAAATTTATATTCTAGCACGTGCCTCTCTCATGGGAACTATAACAATGAAATATAGTAGCTTTGAAGGTATGTGCTGTTATAGTCTATTTAGGAAAATCTTATACACCTGTTTTTAGGCATGTTGTTCCATTTTTATGTCTGTGTTATTTATTAAAGAAAACTAAAAATTATTTGGACAAGCATTGGGGAGTGTGTGTAAGTACACTAATGAGCACATTTATTAAAGCTTGAATTTTCTTCATTGGGCTTTTTGTCACAAAAATTCTGAACATGTAGCAAAAAAAAAATATATTATGCAACAAAACTGAGACAAATCTGGATCTGAAAATACTCCAGTTAAAACCTGTCATTTCATCATGGGAGATGTCCTTTTTACAATTGGAAGATGTTTCTTGTCATCATGATGATCTCCAAGGGTTTCATGAATGACACTGATTTTTGTTTGACAATCCAAAAAAGTCCTGTTTTTTGAGTGACAATTTGAAAAAGGTATTGTGTAGAGGATAGAGAAATGTTTTCATGAAAAAAGAATAAATTCGCGAATCACCAGCGAAATTTCGGCAAGCGAATTTCGGCAGCGTTTTTGACGCGACGCCTCAAAAATGACGCGACGCGCCGAATATGACGCGACACACGTCAAAACCGTCCCGCGACTCGTTTTGCTAATTTTTCGCCGAAGCGAATCGCGGGAGATTCGCCCATCACTAGAAATATGCTTTTATGTCCTAAATAATAAGAACATGAAAGCAATTGTATTAGATCAGTTAATGTTTTCATCTAGAGGGAAGAGAAGTGCTCATGACAGGGTTTGAAGAGTTTAAAGCTATCATTTGTGGGATGTTTCAAGTGCCTATCATTGGTCCATGGAATGTCTCTATTTTTTAGACTATGAGATAATAATGTTAACATGAAATTAAGTATTATTCACTCTATATTACCTGTGGCTTTAACCCTTTAAGTGCCACAGAACGTAGAATCTACGCTGGAGACCCCCTGGGTTGCCTTGATTCAACACTGTGAGCTGAACTGCACCTCTCTACACCCTTTCCTTTACATATTTCTCTCTAAAAAAAAATCTTTTTTTTTTTTTTTCTTCTGTCTTTGGCCTTAGTACACTTACAGACAACTTTTCCAAGCTCACACTCACACACTCACACACACACTCACACTTACTCACTTACTTTCTTACTTTTTTCTCTACTTATTTTTACTTTGATTTCTTTAGTAGTTTTACTTTATCTGTTGCTATGACTTTATTTCTGATCTTGTTCTATTGTTAATTGATTCTTTTACTTTTTTTTGCCATTTTCATCAGTGGTTTGTGATTTTATTGCACTATTACTTGTTTTGCTTTTCGTGATTTTATTACGTTTATTCTTATATTGTTATCTGCTGCTGGTTTAGTTCCCCAGAAAAGTTACCCTTTGCAGTTCTACTGGTGGATCTATAGTTTTTACCACTGATTTTACCCCAATAACTGATCATTTTACTGCTTTTGGTGATTTTATTACATTTATTCTTTATATTGTTCTTTACTGCTGGTTTAGTTTCCCAGCAAAGTTACTCTTTGCAGTTATACTGGTGGATCTATAGTTCTGACCACCAATTTTACCCCAATAACTGATCATTTTACTACTTTGGGTGATATTTATTAAGTTTATCCTTGCATTGTTCTTTACTGCTGGTTTAGTTCCCCAGAAAAGTTTCCCTTTGCAGTGACGCTGGTGGATCTATAGTTCTTACCACCAATTTCACTCCAATAATAGTTTATTTTATTGCTTTAGCTCTTTTTACTGCATCTTGCTGATTTTATTCTTATGTCGTTTACAAGGCGGCAGTACCAGGCCCAAAATTATCTTTATACAATTATCTGCTACAACTGCTCCCTGCCCTTTTGTTTGGAGATGTACAGGAGGTTTCAGATATGCCTGGCAATGACAATGTTGCCCGAATGGTGGGTAAGCATTTCATTGCACAAATTCCACCAACTCCAAATAAAAGATATGCCCAGAGAGCTTGTAAGGTTTGCTGTTCCAGGGGTGTTAGAAAAGATGTGCAATATTTTTGTCCCAAGTGTCCTAGCAAGCCTGTTTGTGTTTCCAACCCTGTTTTGAGTTGTACCACACTGTGGTACACTAAGAGAGGGCTTGATTTCTGTGTTGTTTTGGTAGTTTAGAGCTCTCTGAGTTTGTTGGTGGTAAAATTATTTAGTAAATCTGTATAGTAAGCTTGGTATGCTCTAGGTTTTTATACAAACTGGTTAAGTGTGCTGGCACTTTTTTTTTTTGTTTTTGTTCAACTTTTGTGTTGAGCTATGGTACAGATGCAGTCACTTGGATTTGTGTGTTAAATGCGTCATGACTTAACTCATCTATCCCATTTATCCCTCTTAGCACAGAATATTGTGTCACAGCATCCCATCCAATTAAAGAGTTCACCATTGAAAACAATGGTGCTTTGGTATGCTAATGAAAAGGTTAAATGCATTAAATGAGTTAAGATAACTTTGGATAACAGAGTTTCTTCAATTAGCCCTGAGTCACGACGCATTTAACTTACAAATCCAAGTGACTGCATCTGTACTTTAGACCAGTTGTAGTGTTATGTATAGCACTTGTATTGCGCTGGTTGGCCGAGAGGGCGCACGATGGAACTTGTGGTGCGTGATGAATATGTGGGGTGATGTACTTCTCTTATTTTACTGGCACCTCAAAAGCTCATCTATCAGTGCAATTTTTTGTTTCTGTCTGTATTTCTGTCTGTATTTCTGTCTGTATTGTCTGTGTCTGAGGCAGGGACAGCTGTATGAATATAACAAAGAACACATTGTAAACTGGTTATTGGATATTGGGTATAATTACAACAATGTGAATTTCATTATTTTGTGCCTTCCAATAGTGATGGGCAAATCTAGCCTGTTTCGCTTCGCCGAAAAATTTTCGATTTTCCAGTGAAATTTGCGAATTGGTGAAATAATTCGCAAAACGAGTCGCAGCATCGCCGCGTTGCGTCAAAAACGACGTGCAACTCGTTTTTTTCAGCCAATTTTAGCCAGGCGAATTTTCGCTGGCGTTTCGCGAATTTATTCGCCAGCGGCGAATCGCGGGAATTCGCCGCAAATTCGCCCCCTGGCGAATAAATTCGCCCGTCACTACCTTCCAAAAATAACAGGCTTATTGTGTCTGTCACACAAATAAATGGGTTTTTTTGGGCTTCTGTGACTGTGTTTAGGGGATACTGTTTTAAATCAGGGTGTCTGTAATGGTTAACCTTATCAAAGGAAGTACAGATGTCCCTGTTTCTCTTAAATTAGACATTCTAGCTAATTTTAATGTACTTCGACTAGGGAATAGTCCAAATTTAATTATAATTTGAAAAAAATTTGAATATCAAAATGTATCTTGTACTGTTTTAGCCTATGGGGGCCTCCTAGAACCAATATTTGGAGTCATTTGGTGGACTTTGAAAAATACTTTGAATCAAATTCGATCTGATCAAATTCGATCGAATACAGCCTATTCACTTGAAGTTAAAATTTTTTATTTTATTATATAAATTTTGTTTGGTTTGGTTGGTTTAAAAACCAAATTCGACCCTTGATAAATCTTGATAAATCTGTCCCTTAATATAAAAACTTGTGTTTGTATACAATATATATTATGCTTTTACAGTCCCTATTATTACAAGTGCTGTGCATTTGATCTGTTTTTTTGGCCTCATCCTTAGTCATCCAAATGTAGCCATGGACAGCAGTAATTGTAAATGTGCTATCTGTTCATTTAAATGATTGCTGTAAATTACTGCAGTTGGTTTATTGAATGTATTTTAGATTTGAGATACTTCAATGTTTTGGAAAGTGTATATTCAAAAATACCTTTACTTCAGCAAAATTATGTGCAACAGACAAGGTAATTGCTTGGATTCACCAGATACATGAGTGTAATCGTCAGCCCAGAGCAGGTGATTCCAGGTATTTTGATGCCCACCCTCACAGCTATTAAATGCTGATGGGGCAAAACTCCTAGAATAATGCCATTGTACTAATTCTGATCAGGCATAGGTTTGACAAAACAGTAACTTAGTTATTTATAAAAACTGTAGATGTGGTAATCCTTTACCTGCTGGACAATTTATATTCTATAGGCTTGACATGAAAGTACCAGTATACTTCTGTTCACTGTATGACAAATGTTTGCTTGCAGCACATGGCACAGTTAGAGCAAAAGTGAGTAAGACAAACAATACAATAATCTAATGGAATGTATGATTCTAATTTTTTTTTCAGGACCACTATACATTTGCAGAGCAAGGAATACAGAGGAAAGTAAAAATGTTGTAAGAGCTGGTTAGCCGCATTGATGGTAAGTTATATAAAACTTTACTCATCTTGTAGTGATGAGGCTTACTTTGCTTTTAAATTACTGTGATGCATTTTTTTCCTTTGACCAATACCTGTTTTGTGATTGGTTGTCTTTGTATTTAAATATTGTCTCATAATCTGTGCACTTAAGCCTATGATTAAGTGTCTTATAGACACGAAACGTGTCAGGCGAGAGATTTTTTTTTTTTTGCTTTGGTCTGATCTGAACGTGGGAATCCAGTGTGCCTTGCACCAACCAGTTTGTATTACAAGTTATATAGAAATGCCTTCACTATGACAAAATATAGTTAGACCTTGCACACTCATCTGCTATCAGTCCAATTATGTAGTGTGACATTCCAACTCCATCTGTCTCAGACAGGAGTGTGATCCTCAATCTGTCAATCTTGCAGCAGTGTTGTATCTACAGAATATCTGCAGTGTTACATTTTAAGGAAAGCCACAAGAGCCTGAGCCACTTTATTGCTTTTTATTATCATTGCATAATAAAAACCCAGTAGCAATTTCAATGCAGATAAGTAATTAGATATAAAAGGCAGCCAGCATTCATTTTATATGAAGGTCAATAATTGCTGCAATTTAGGAGTGTTCTATATATATATGTCACTTGTTCTTGTACACTGCAGATTGCTTAGCTGTCTGTCTACAAATGATCAGAGAATATAGTTAATTGCAATGTTTTCAATTGTTTTGCTTTTCTTTGTTGCCAATGATAAAAAATCTGAATATTTTCTCTGTTCGTGTAATTAATGTTCAAGCAAAATTATTGGAATGATTAAAAATGAACGACCATTTGTGCAAAAATAATTTGCAGCTTGATTTTATGTAATTCTGTCGAGAAATATTGCCTTATTTCATCCACAAAATTATGCACTACATGAAATACTGACTGTCAAATTGCAGTTGCAGGATTAAATTAAATGAAACTCAATAGATAATGCTTGCCCATTCTTAGCATATTCTCTTGATAGTTTGTTAAATTAATGAACAGGGCATTAACAAAAGGATGCCAAGCAGAACTAAGTGTTTCTGCGACACTAGCTTGTCAATTATGGAACAGAAAACAGAACAAAAAATAAGTGTTTTGCCTCTTGAAATAGGTTTAGAGAATCATGTTAAGAAAGATTAATTCCATCTGTTCAGTTTCCATTATAGAATTCATACTCCACAGTACAATTGACACATTCACCCATTGTAGGTAAACTAACTCCCTCGAGTAGCAAATTTGATTAGTACACAAATGTGATGTGACTTTGATGTCAATAAAAATAGGAATGTCCATGTTGTCTCTCATCAGGAGGAGGGCATGAGAACACAACAATCAGTTGAGGTAATCAGGTTGCATAGAATTTTCCTGTGCTTTACCATACAAATTGCTTTATTTTTTTATTTTTTTAATGGATTAAAGTATATTTATTATTATTTTTTTTTTTTTATTTTGAAACTTTACAAATACAATGGAGGATAGAAAGAAAAATCCTTAATAGGATAAAAAGGTAAGTAATACATGAAACATAGATTTTGAATATTATAAAACTTTGAGTAACAATGTAATACAATGGAATTAGGCTATAAGGCTAATAAAGCTAAAATAAGGCTAAAATAAAAAAATAAAAACAAAAAAACAAAAAGAGAAAACAAAACAAAATATATGAGTTCAAATTGTAATTTTCCAATGCTTAACTAAATTTGGCTAAGATCTTTTGTTTGAAGCCTTTGGAACTAAGAAGAGTAGAGAATCTTTTCCAGCTGCTCTTTATCAGTCTGAGAATGTGTAGATATAAAAAGTTTCCATTTAAACCAGAATTTTCAACGGTTTTTAATATTTTCTAAGTTAAAGTCAATTGCTTCATTAAAGCATTTCAAAGGGCATTCAATTCAGAGGACATATCCTTTATAGTTGCCGGTTTGAAATCAATCCATTTTTTGAAGATAGCCCTTCTAGCTGCTGATAAAATAAAGTTTCTGTCCAAATATAGGATAAAATCGAATTAATATCTTATCCAGATCCTCTTTGTTATTTAATAGAGCTAATTGCTGAGTCAATTTAATTTGGGAAGACAAATTAGAGTTCAAGAAATTTTCAATTTCCATCCAAAATTTTTTAAGAGAGGAGCATTCCCATACTAGATGAAAGAAATTGGGATGTTGAATATCACATCTATTTAGCAGGTTTTTGTTTTTTGAGACAAAATTAAAACCTTTATAAGCCAATGGACTAATCTATAATTTTGCTCTCTCCAAATTTCTGTTAGAATGAGTTTCTCAAATCGATTTATACAATCCACCAAGTTTTCTGGGGAAATTTCAGATTGTAGATAATTAGACAATTTTTTTTGCAGTAGCCTCCATAGGATCCTTCCAATTGATAATATTTCCTGAACTTGAAGAAAAGAGTTCTTCTAAATAACGTATTCCTTTTCGTTTTCAGGAAGTAGTAAATGGTGAGAAGAAAGAGTTTTGGAAGTTCTTTACAATAGGTAAGTAAGGAGTCAAATTATAACTCAATTTATTTGACTTGAACAATAGTTTCCAGACTGCCATTGTATCTCTGTATGGGTTTTCTTTAGCTTCTGTTGACTGTAATTTGAAAGATTTACAGATGCAGTCACTTCGGATTGTAAATTTAATGCGTCGTGATTTAACTCATCTATCTCATTTATCTCAGCACAGAATATTGTGTCACAGCATCCCATCCAATTAAAGAGTTCACCATTAAAAACAATGGAGCTTTGGTATGCTAATGAAAAGGTTAAATGCATTAAATGAGTTAAGATAACTTTAGATAACACAGTTTCTTCAATTAGCCCTGAGTCAAGACGCATTTAACTTACAAATCCAAGTGACTCTATCTGTATGTAGTAAATCCATTACATTTTCACCAGAGTTTGTAGATCGTTCTAGTTGTAAATTGATATATTTTTCTTTCTCAGATATCCATTCAATAATATAACGTGAGATAGCCGAAAGATTAAGAGGATCTGTAGTTAGGAACATCTAAACCTCCATTTGCTTTTGAGCTACTCAATTTAAGAAGAGCTATTTTAGGAGGTTTTCCTTTCCATAAGAATTGAAGGAGTCCAGAATTTAAACGAGAAATATCTGTGTTTGAGGAGTAATGGAAGATTAATGATGGAATAAATATATTTAGGAAAGATCAACATTTTATAAAAATCAATCCGACCCTTTAAATTTAAAGGAGTATTCATCCATTTTCTGCATAGATTAAAAATATTCTATATCATTGGGGGAACATTTTGAGAATATAATCTCTGAAGATCATCAGGTATATTGATCCCTAGATGTTTAATAAAGGATTGACTCTTGCCTATACCAAGGTATTTTAGTATATTAGAAGATGTTTGACCATAGATATCCATGAGTACTGTTTTTTTAATATAAATCTTAAAACCTGAGATAGAATCATACTGTTGGAGGATTTTGAAGATATTCCTAAGGTTTTTATTAGAGTCCTTAACAACTAATAAAAGTTAATCTGCAAATGCAGTCAATTGCATGGAAGTATTATTTATAACTAATCCGGGTAAACAATCTGCGTTCTTCAAATTTCTGATCAGGGGTTCTAAAGATAAATTAAATAGTAAGGGTGAAAGTGGGCAACCTTGTCTAGTTCCTTTTTTTAAATTTATAATTTTAGATAATTCACCTGCTGCGATAACTTGGGTCATAGGAGAATGATATAATATATGAATTAGACCCATAAAAGGTCCACTGAAACCTTTAAAGAGTCCATAAGGTGATCCCAACATACGTTATCAAAGGCTTTCTCAGTGTCCATTCCCACCAAAGCAGATTGAATTTTATTTGACCTTGCTGAATAAACAGCTTTAAT
>CM044436.1:66499675-66521651 GCA_024363595.1 Xenopus borealis
GTTGGAAAAGGAAATATTGGATAGTAATGATGGAGTCGTCCCAATCGCTTCTACCTTAATCTTTGGCTATCTAGGCCCTGGGACTACCACAAGAGAAGAAGGCAGAACGTGCGGGACTGTGGTCTTGTTTGGTTAACTAATCCTGATTCCAGAGAGCTAATCTAAAAAAAACCACAAATCACCCAAGTCTTGTAATGTGAAAATAGAGGAGAATAAATAGAGTTAAAAAGGTTTAAAAGGCTTGTATGATAAAAACGTCCAGGAGAAGCCTCAGCCTTGACAAAGCAATTTAGTGAAACGTACGTCGGCGTTTCTCCTTCTCCTCTCCTTTTTAATTCTCCTGGACGTCCGCCCCCCTAGTTGCCATACTGGAAGTCCCCAAATTGCTTTATAACCAAAAGCTATTTTCATGCTAAGGTAATATTAAATAAAGTATATTTTTGAAACAGAAGAATATAAGAAACTTTACTTAAATGCTTCTTTCTGATTTTGTACACAAGTAGATGAAATTATGGAGGGATTGGGTAGCTATAAAACAAGCCATAGCTAACAGTATACCTTTATTGCCTTTGGATTGTGCCTTTTTCACTCATATTATAAATAGAAGAATTGTAATTGACTGTATAGCATTATGGCTAAGTGGAATAAATGTAACTGAATATATAAATAATTTGTTGTATTAAAGAGGTTTATCGTCTTTGAATTAACTTACACACTGGCATTTGTTCTGTATTTAATGCATGCTGAGCACATAAAAATACATATATTGTGTGCAAGGTGTTGATTAGCATGATTAGAGCTATATGATGTTATTAAACCTTCTAGGGAGAGGTGCCAAAATGGCAATGAATGTGGCAAATTAGATGTCACATCCTCCTGGCTCTATTCAAACTTTTTTTTTCTGTTTTTACATATATGGCTTCTTTAACAACTTTCTTTTCACTTTCTCCATGTACAGGTTTGCCACAATTGGCTGTAGAACTGCCTGTAGAACTTATCCTTGTATTATAAATAGGTGATACTTAGGCATATGTCCAGTAAGAAACATAGTTGCTCTGGGTAAGGCTTTTTTCTGTTTCTTCTGTGCTCAGTACCAGCCCTTGAATTTTGTTTGCATCACAGAGATGTGATGCACCGTTTCTCCAACCAAAATGTCTAGGATGTTGGCTGGGTATTTTGGCACGTTGTGGGTCACAAAGTTAATGCTGCTGACAATTGTGTCAACTTAGGGACTCCATATATATACACGGAGGGGTTCCCCCAGGGTAGAGACTATGATACGTGGCCCAATCAATAGCTTCATCATTATATAACGTTTTCTTGTAGCTGTTGGTTGGGTCCCTACTTAGGGATTTATACATGATGTTGTCGCTTTGAAGTTTAGTCACCTTTGCATGGTAGGCTGAGTTAGTAAGTACAACTGTGCATCTTCCTTTATCAGTGGTCAGGATGGTGATATTCAAGTCCTTTTTGAGGGATATCAGTGCATTCCTTTCCTGTGACATCAGGTTTGATGGAAGTGGTTTAGCACTACCTCAGGTAGCAGATAGGTGAAGTTGTTCAGCCTCATTTTGTGGTACTTTGTTGTTATGGATTGAGGATTCAATGGCTTTAGTAATATCTACCACAGGTATAGTTTTTTGAGAAATTGCAAAGTTTAATCCTTTGGATAAAACCTCCATATCAGGCTGGGTACGATCTCTGTTTCTTCACCCACTTTTCTTTGTTTTGGATACAGATTAAAGTTGCCCCTACGTGAGCCCATTTATTCATAAATGTAATTAATTCCTAAATTGTAAATATTACTATCTGTGCAGATCTGTAAATTCCCTCAGTTTTATTATTTTGTTTTGTAGAAGGTCTAGAGCACATTGAGCACAATGAGCTGAGTGATGTCAGCTTTGTGTGCATTGATATCCCTAAGTCCTCCACAATAAGCCACTCCCTCAAGTTATGGGTCATAAGTTGACCCTGAACAGTACTGGGCTGCATTTACATGCTGTAACCTGAAAGATTGGCTGATGTGATCAGAGAAATCTGCCATCCACAAGTTGACAATATTGGTAAAATATGTGAGTGTGGCATGTGTGTGTCTAACTTAATATATCTAACCAGTTTCAAACTGAGAATCAAAACAGACTCTGGCTTTTTAAGTAGCACACAGAGGGTCAAACGGCCTCAATGGGCCCAATAAATATTATTTGTCTCTGGCATCCTGTATCCAACAAATAGATTGTCTTGTAAGTGAATAACTTGGTATTCTGAAGTCAATAAAATCTGAATTGAAAGATGAGTGTTGGCACTTGAGAGATTAGAGGGTCTGCAATAGGTAATGAATTGTATTTCATATTCCAGGGAAATTAAAACACATCTATATTAATATTAGTTTTCATATTATTCAATGGATGTTAATGTATATTTTCAGACATAAAACCACCTAATCTACATTATATATATATATATATATATATATATATATATATATATATATATATATATATAATTTTAGTTTAGTATATTACACCAGTACTTTCTATTTTCCATATTAGTTATGCAAAGAAATTCAAATAACTTCTATTGAAAGCTGCTGAAGCCTAGCAAGTGTAATTATGTTTTTAAGATATACACAGTTCAGTGATGCAGAGAACCAGTTTTAGATACTGCAATCAAAAGTTAAGTCTTTTCCAAACAGCCGCTTCTAATGCATGGATGCTCTGATTGTCATTTGTTGATATAATGATTGGCAGATTCGGCTTTATTTATCTGTATTCAATATGGGGAAGGAAGAACATTTCCTTGTGAAGAATAGTTTTTGGTATTTATACAAATATAAGCATTCACACACTCACTTCCAATAAGTATGGATTACAGTCAGATAGGAAAACAGAATTCCTCTTATATACTGTACAGTAGGCATAAAATCAACTTTATCATTTTATATTTTTCATAAAAACCATTAGGATTTCTTGGCTGAGCTCCAAAAGCAGTGCTTCTGTAATACTATAGCGATTTCTGAACAATTGTCTGCTTACATTATGGTTTCCATTTATCTGCTGATTTCTATTAACCAATAATTCATATACTGTAAAGAACTCACTGCTTACTCTGCTAATAAAAAAAGTTATTGTTATTTGTACCTTTGGAATGCAAGGCATACTTACAAACAAAACAAATTGAATTTAACATGTACTGTACATAAGCATAAATGCTTTAAACAGCCACAGTGATATTTTTGTAACCTTGGTACAGATTATTTTATTCTAATTATCAAACTATAGCATTCTAAGTGGAACTATGACCTGAAGAACCTTATACAGTACCTATTTTGCTGAAATGCATTTGTGTTTGTATGTGTGTTGGTGTACTTACATTACATTTTTGTTCTAGCTTGTTTTAGCAAACTACTGGTTAAATATATCCAAAAACATTGCTAAGGGGCACATTTACTTGAATTTCTAAATTAGAATTTTCTAATAGTTTTTTTGGTCAAGACTCACAATTTTGAATTTAAAACCACCAACTTGAGTTTGAATTCGAATGTGTGATGTATCACATCTCTACCATGGAAACTATTCTAATTCAATACTGCTGAGCAGGAGTCCATGGCAGATGTCCTGACATTCAAGTTTTTTTTTTTTCAGAGGATTCAAATTTATTTCATATTTTCGGGTCTTTCCTATTTGATTGAATGTTAGAAGTTTGAGTTTTTTAAAAAATAACCTCCCGTTCGAGTTATGAGTACATTCAAATTTATTAGCGTTAAAAAAAGATTCAAATAACTTTGGAATTTTACCTTTGATAAATAATCCCCTTAAGGAATGTTTTACAAAGCACGATGACAGTAATTTCCAAAGGGAACTGCCCCTTTAACTTTATTGCACAATCCCAGGCCAGTAGACTAAATTACAGATCTGAATATGTCTTTGTTAATTAATTGCCTGAACTTGATTTACTAATAAATTTGTTGGTCTGTTTAATGAAACCGTGTAACCTTCTTTATTAATAAAATCATTAACTGGGTTTTCCACTGAGTATGATTTGTGATTTATAAAAAGTGACTTCTTGTACAAATTAGTTTCAGTAACTCTATGAGTTAAATATAAAACTTTTATTCAATCTCAATCACAAGCGTAATACAAATCTAATTGAGACTTGTTTGTGTCAAATATTTTAATTCTTATATAATTGTTATTATTATTATTATTATTATTATTAAACTAGTAAAATATGAACAAAATACAATAATTTTATACACATTTTATGCAAATGCACTGCAACTATCAAAGTTTTTCACTTCTCATAATAAATAGTTTAGTACTGCATTAACCATATTAAATCAGCAAGCTTATTTTTCTTATTTATATCTTGTTAATATTTAAGATGCAGCATTAAACAATGTGCTTTGATGATGATAGGACTCAAGTATAATCTGTAAGAACCTGTTGCACTTATGTCAGATATTGTTTTCTGATTTAATGTTATTTATTAGTGATGGCTAATCTATCCCGTTTTGCTTCGCTGAAAAATTTGCGAATTGGCAAAAAATTTGCATCACATTTTCAGCACGCATCGCGTCATTTTAAGATGATAGAAACAGACTGTTTTACTGTAGTTTTATCTGAACTTTGCACCATCCATGCATATACTTTCCTGATGTAAATTAGCAACACTGGCATGATCTTCTCGATATGGGTCAACCATATAGAGATCTCTGCATAACAGTGGCCCGCAAAGAAGTTTGGCACAAAAGAATTAGTAAATAACCTAATGAAGTACTTCTGGAATTTACTAAAATGCTTGCAAGCAACTCAGTATCAGATTGAGCCACAGGTGAGTGGCTGGCTGGTAGGAGCCTTGACTTGATGATATGTTGAAAACATGCTTTTGAAACAAGTCCAAATGAGTTTTTATTAAAAAAGACAGACAATACAGCAGGATAAGTGTAAAGGATCAAAAGATACACAAGTCCTTGTACCAGGGAAGTGGTTGGAGACAGCTGGCAAACAAATAAGTCCATAATATAGGCAGAGGTCTGTGCAGGTTGAAGACAAGAAGCAAGCCAAAGAACAGACCCAGGTCAAACCAGGAGATCCACACAAATTAAGGCAAGGAACTGGACAAGGTTTCCCGGAATAGGAAAAGGAAGGTAGGGACCAGCCAAGGACTCCGCAAACAGCAAACCAACAGGATCAGGCTAAGGAGCTCAATGATCAAGCAACATGGGTTGTAAGAAGTAGGCTTATATAGGAGCCTAATTGTAGATTGCCTATAATAATTGTAGATTATTAAAGAGGGAGAAAGAGGAGGTAGAAAAGTCAGGAGACATAACACATGTACTTCAGGAAGACAGACCAGCAGCAACTCTGACAGCCCCCAATGACTCAGGAGATTAGTGCAGATTGTTACCTTGAGGAGACTTGATTGTGTCATATCTTAATTATATACAACAAGGATATATTTTATGTATATATTGTGTGGTGTATTTAAGACTGCTATGTGATTTACAACTTTGATAGTATCAGGACACAGCAGTCTCAACCTTCAAACACATACTATTTAGCACACAGTTGATAAATTCCCTCCCCTTTGTCCAAGAGCAGCTGAGAGTCCAGTCCTTCCTATATCCAAACTGCCTTGTCCACCTTCCAGTGCCCTGATTCGTGAATGGACTGCCTGAGAAATCCATGCCCTAACTTATTGGTCACTAACCAATCAGAACCTAACACATGTACCTATGAACAGTCTTTTAGCTATTGCTAGTTAGGCAGAGAGAGGTGGGAGTTCCTGGAGTGAGGACATAGATACAAGACCAAATGGAAGGATGAGTATCAGGGAGGCAGTGGATTTAGATCCAACATATCCATATTTGTAATTGACTTTGTAAATATTTGTTATATATTCTATGTAGTGTAACTTGTTTTATGTGTATTATTTCTGTAGATATGTGTCTATAGCTTATGTAAATAAATGTATATTTTGATTGAACTCTCTCTTTGTTAAAGAACCCTTATAACCAGGAATACTTATGTACATGTGTATATGAGAATAAATATACATATTTACATAGATCTTTAGTCAACACGGATAGTGTTGAGCACAGTGTCCAAAGTTCGATGCCAGGTGATTCCTGAGATCTAGTTACAATGTGGAAAAAATGTTTTGTGATATGTTAAGATCACGACAAAGCTTTTTGGCAGTACAGAGTGATATTTATGGTGCAAATCTAAAAAAAATACAGTAACAAGATAATGTGTTTATTTTGCATCTTCAATGTATTAAGCATGTTATATAGATCAAATTGTAAAAACATTTAATTTAAAGCACAACAAACTATGAAAAAGTAAAACAAGGATAAATATTCTACATACAGTTGTGCTCATAAGTTTACATATCCTGGCAAAATGTATGATTTCTTAACACAAAAACTTTTCTTTCATTCTTGGTTAGTGGTTGGCTGAAGCCATTTATTGTCAAACAACTATTTACTCTTTTTAAATCATAATCACTACACAAACTACCCAAATGACCCTGACTCCAGTTTTTAATACCATGTGTTGCCCCCTTTAACATCAATGACAGCTTGAAGCCTTTTGTCAAACAACTATTTACTCTTTTTAAATCATAATCACTACACAAACTACCCAAATGACCCTGACTCCAGTTTTTAATACCATGTGTTGCCCCCTTTAACATCAATGACAGCTTGAAGCCCTTTGTGGTAGTTGTGGATGAGGCTCTTTATCTTCTCAGAAGCTTTCCCCATTACTTAGAGTCCAAAAAACATCAGTTCAACACTGTATGAAAGATGCAAGGGTCTGTCAGGAGTCCAAAAAGTAATTTGCCTATTATACACACTCACTAATTACAAGCAAACCAATCACAGGTGAAGATGGTTACAGCCATTCTAACCCTTTGGGGCAAAATTCATAATTGTGCGAAGCGTCTAACACTAGCGCTGATTCACCAGCGTGACGTCAATTCGTAACTTCGGAAATTCACTAACACTGGCTCTGGCGAATTTACGCTAGCGAAGTAGAAGTCTTGCGCAACTTCGCACCCTTATGCCAGGCGAAGTTGAGCACTGACGAACGATCATAAATTCGCAAATTCACTAAGATGAACATTTTCCTCAATGTTAGCACTTACGCTAGACATTACTTCGCCTGGTCAGACCAGGCGAAGTTCAATACAATAGATAGGAGGTTGAAAAAAAAAATGTTACATAAAAGTTCCAAAAAAACTGAGGGAGATAGTCTGAAAAAGATCGCTATTTTTTTGGGGGGGGTTACCCTCCTTCCCCCCTACATTTCCTAACATATGGCAACACAACTATACAGGGGGCACATGTAGGGCAATAGGACAACTTTATTTAATTTATTAAAGGTTTCCTGGGCTTGTGTAGTGGAATGTAGTGGCTGTAATATACTTCTATTATAACTTAAAGTTCCCGCCATATGCAAATTAGGCTTTGCTAGTGTAACAGTGCTCTGTCTAGCGAAGTAACTCTAGCGCAACTATGCTACTGTTCGCCGACCTGAGCATGAATTTGCGTAGCGAAAAATTCACCTGGCAAAGTTCGGTGAAGGCTAGTGAAGCTAACGCTAGCGACTTTTCAGATCTTAGTGAATTTGCCCCTTTGTGTCAAGTTGTGTTCATGTTATCAGGCCACATCACCAGGGTATGTAAACTTTTGATCAGGGTCATTTGGGTAGTTTGTGTAGTGATTATGATTTGAAAAGAGTTAACACCGTTGTTTGACAATAAATGGCTTTAGCCAACCAATAACCATGAGTGAAAGAAACGTTTTTGTGTTATCATTCATATTCTCTGAAAAATGGTTAAGAAAGCATAAATTCTGCCAGGGTATGTAAACTTATGAGCACAACTGTATGCAATGTATTTCAATTGTTCTCTTTCTTACACACATTAGCTATTTTTTCCTCTGTTCTTTTAATACTGTACTTATATGAGAATGATTTTTAATGCAGCATTGTAATGTTGCAACTTGACTTGTGTGGGCAACATTTCACTAATCACAATTTCTTAATTTCACTAAACAACATTTCTTAACCAACAATTTTTTGACCCAGTATTCTTATGTTATATCTGTTAATTCATCTATACATCCATATCCTGCAAGCTCTGACACTTGCAGTTCTTTGCTCCTTATGTGTATCCCTTCTTTGCTCAACCCAATGCTTCCATGCTTTCACAGGATGCATTTCAGGTACAACTGCCAGCTAAAAACTGTAATTGATACACAGATAACAGAGCATTTTCTTTTGTTTTAGTTGGGAAAAGTATATGAATTTTCGTGTTAGGCTGGCTACCTAGCTTTTACCCACCTAGTCTTTTTAATTGCAAATCAGCAAAAAGCTCTAGGTTTTGTATGGTTTGGCCTTTATTCGGGCACCCTTTAAGCTGTAATAATAATTAGTCCAGTTGCCTATATGTGAGCAGCTTATGTTAATCACTCTTTGGTGTGTTGTCTTTTATAGGTATAATTATAGGTGTTCCATTTTTCCAGTACACTACTGGAAAAAAGTAAAGTTACTATACTATAAGGGGCAGACTTATTAAGGATTAAATTGAAAATGTGAATTAGAATTTTTAAGTTTTTTGAGTTTTTTATTGTCAAAGCTGTCAAATTTGACTAGGGAGTTATTCAAATTTAATTCGAGTTTTTTAAAAAAAAAATATAATTTGATTTTCGAGATCTATCGTATACTGGCCCTTTAAGAATTCAAATTCAACTACTCGGCACATAAAACCTGCTGACTTGTTGTTTAAGTCAATGGGAGATGTCCATGGATCAATTAGAGTTGCTTGCAGCCTACCTGAGATTCAAGTAATTTTCTGAGAAAAAACATGAATCAAGTTTTTAAAATTAGAATAAAATTAGTCTAATTTTGAGTTCATGGGAGTTTATGGGAATATTAAATAATTCACTTGAATTCGAAATAGTTACATATACATATTAATTGGGATCTAGTACAAGATATTGTTTAGTGATGGGCGAATTTATTTGCCTAGCTCAAATTTGCTGCAAATTCCCACGATTTACCACCGGCGAATAGATCCACGAAACTTCTGTGAAAATTTGTCAGCGTCAATTTTCGATTTTGAAAAAATTTGTCAAAGCGAAATGCCCCCGATTTGCCCATCACTAGTACTGTTTTCTTATTACAGAGATAAAGGAAATAATTAAAAAAGGATTTGCTTATAATGTACTGCATTGGAGATCCCTTTCCCTTAATTCAAACTTTCTGGATACCTTTACAGCTATTGGTAGATTCTACTTACAAATACATTTAGAATGTTAAATGCCTAATTCTGTTTTAAATAAGCTCATTAATAATTGTAATGATTCCAAAGCAGCCTTAAATTTTCAGACCGTGTGCCATTGATGTTCCACAGTGGAGCATGTTCTCCTTTATACACAGTCCATCATTACACTCAGGGTTGCCAGGTTGGCTGGTTTCCAACCAAAGGATTTGCTTATAATGTACTGCATTGGAGATCCCTTTCCCTTAATTCAAACTTTCTGGATACCTTTACAGCTATTGGTAGATTCTACTTACAAATACATATAGAATGTTAAATGCCTAATTCTGTTTTAAATAAGCTCATTAATAATTGTAATGATTCTAAAGCAGCCTTAAATTTTCAGACCGTGTGCCATTGATGTTCCACAGTGGAGCATGTGTTGGTGTCTTCTTGTTAAATAAACAAACGACAACTGTGCCACTGGTCATTTTGTGGTCTGTCATAGGCTTCATGTTGCCTCTTTCCAACATTTAATGGTCACCATCTGCTTGTACTTAAAATGATAGTTGTGGCATTTCAGATTGTTCCAAATCAGCAGATTCAATGTCAAAGTAAAACTGTTTTGCCAAAAAAAAAATTACCTTGGTTAAGAAGTAAAAATTATCACACACTGCCACCAAGGGAATCTTACACAAATATTTCTTGCTAGACATTGTTTGCCCTGTTCATACAAGACTCCTCTGAGACCATGCTGATATCAACATAAATGTGAAATATTATGAGATGCAATTTGTAGATCTCTGGCATAGATGAGCGTATAAGAATTAGATCAGATTATTTATCCTATAAACCACCTGTATTGCCTATTTATCACTGATCATTGTTGTAAAATATTTCACTAATCAGAGTGACTGCTAATATTTTTTGCTCTCCTTATTTGTAGTTCCCAAGCCAATAATAACCAAAGCTGGCCAAATCAGTGAGTATAATTCTTGCCTCTGATTATCGTTTAATTGGTAGAACCACTAAACTGATTTAAAATATTAAAAGAAACAAAAAAAACAAAAACTAGCTTTAAACAAACCACAAACATAATAAAATATGATAAAATATAACATAATATAAATGCATAAATAGCGGGGATTATATGTATAAAATACAACAATGAACTGTACTGAAATGCTAAATACTTCATAAAATGTTTTGCAATCTTGCTGTTAAACTTAATAATACGAATTTGTATTCATATTATTTTGCATTGTTTCCCAGCATTTTGTTTAAAAAAATATTATTAAACTTTTTTCCTTTTTTGAAAAAAAGAAAAATGTATTTGCATGTTTATTGTGCACTAGGGTATAATTACATTAGAGTGTTAGATGCAAGTGAGTAGATGAATGTCTTGCCTCACATCCTGCAGGTCAGTGATAGGAGTATAGGTTATCCTATCACATTCAGTGCTGGAATTCCAGATCTCTTACATTTCAACAGAATAATATATACTGGAACTTTTTTCTTTTATGTTGAACACAAATGGAAAATTACTTTTTAGGCACACAAAAATATGTATAAGGAAAATTGTTTAGGATAAATAAAAAAGGGTTCTTCTACTTTTAAAATTATTTTTTAGGATAAGTAAATTAAAACCCAGCATACACATACACCCCTCCACTCTTTCACACAAACCATATTTACCCATAGTTACGAATACTAGGGGCAAATTTATCAATATTCACTTATTTGGCCGAAATTCGATAGTAATTCGACTATCGAATGCTTATTGAATTGTTTTTCGCTATTCAATTTCTCCAAAAAAAATCGTACGATCAAATACCGATCGTTCGATTTCATGAAAAAATCGTGAAATCTCCTTTGATTGTTTGTACGTACGATTTGTACGTTTCGAACGATCGAAGCGTTCGATCGTACGAATGGTATGCGAGCAGGTGATAGGAAAAAAGCCTATGGGGATTCTCATAGGCTTCTATTGCAATTCGGAAGGTTCAATCTGGTGAAGTAGGCAGTCGAATAAAATTTTAAAGTTAAAGTTGCGTATTCGATGATTGAAGTGGCCAAATTTGCATATTCGAATGTCCGATAAAATCGTACGATCGGAATTCGATCTGCAGAGAATTCCACAATCTCATTGCCCTCACTGTGAAGTACCACCTACGCTGCTTCAAATGAAAGTCTGAAAGGCTGGCCTCTCGTGCGGTGATTCTCTTTATGGGTAAAAAGGTCCCCTGATATTTGTCTATAATGTCCTCGAATATATTTGTAAAGTGTAATCATGTCCCCTCTCAAGCGCCTTTATTCTAGAAAAAACAACCCCAACCTGTACAGTCTACCCTCATAATTTAAGTCTTCCATCCCTCTTACCACGTCTCTGCACTCTCTCCAGCTCATTTATATCCCACTTAAGGACTGGAGTCCAAAACTACACTGCATACTCCAGATGAGGTCTTACTAGGGATCTATAAAGAGGTATAATTATGCTTTCATTCCTTGAGTTTATGCCCTTTTTATGTAAGAGAGAACTTTATTTGCTTTAGTAGCTACAGAATGACATTGCGCAGAATTATACAACTTGTTATCTATAAAAACCCCAAGATCCTTCTCATTTAAGGAAACTCCCGACACACTGCCATTTAGTGTATAACTTGCATTTATATTATTTTTGCTAACCTTGCATTTCTCAACATTGAACCTCATTTTCCAGTTTGCTGCCCAGTTTCCTAACTTAGACAAATCACTCTGCAGAGTGGCAGCATCCTGCATGGAACCTACAGTTCTGCAAAATTTAGTATCATCTGCAAAAAATAGAAACTGTACTTTCAATGCCCACATCCAGGTCATTAATAAACAAGTTGAAAAGCAAGGGACCCAGTAAAGAGTCCTGCGGTACACCACTAACAACACTGGTCCAATTAGAAAATGCTCCATTTACCACCACTCTTTGTAGTCTATCTATTATATTATTATTATATTAACCCTGTAACTGCCAAGCATGTAGGTACTACGTGTTGGCTGAAAAATGTGCCAAGCATGTAGTATCTATGTGCTTTGCAGTAAAGGACTTCCTTCCATCATGAAGTGAGTTAAATATACTCTCAAATTTTCCTCCAGTATTTTTCATCCAGTAACTTACTGCATTAATTTTGCCATCAATTCTGACCACATTTCCGGTGCCTTTGTAACTCACACATCCCCAAAACACTGTGATCCACCAACATGTTCCATAGTAGGAATGGTGTACCTTTCATCATAGTCCTTGTTGACTACTCTCCAAATGTAGTATTTATGGTTGTGGCCAAAAAGTAAAATTTTAGTCTCATCACTCCAAATGACTTTGTGCCAGAAGGTTTAAGGCTTGTATCTGTGCTGTTTGGCATATTTTAAGTGGGATACTGTACTTTATGGCATTTTGCTTTCTTCTGGCAACTCAACATGCAGTCATCTTTCTTCAAGTGCCTCCTTATTGTTCATCTTGAAATAGCCACACCATTTTTTTTCAGAGTCCTGTATTTCACCTGAAGTTATTTGTGGGGTTTTACTTGCCAGGGGCGATCCTAGCAGTATCGCTGCCTGAGGTGGCCTTCGATATGCCGCCCCCCCCCTTACCCATGGAAATTCGGCTCTTAGTTACCAGGAGTGGCTTTTTTGCCGCCCATGGTAACCAGAGGGGCACTGCCGCCTGAGGCGAGTGTCTCAACTCCCCTCATTGGCGGAGCATCCCTGTTCCTTGCATCCCAAACCATTTTTCTGGCAGTTGTGGCTGAAACTAGTTTTAGTTGGTTTGGTTTCAACAGAACCCTCTAAATTAGAGTGTGAACACTTCTGAAAATCCTAAAAACATCAGTGCAGCATTGTATGAAAGATGCAAGGGTCTGTAAGGAGTCCAGAAAGTCACTGACCCGTTATACAAACCCACTAATTACAAGCAAACAGATCACAGATGGTTACCTTTAAAAGCCATTCTAACTCTTTTGTGTCAAGTTGTGTGCATGTTATCAGACCAAATCACCAGGGTATGTAAACAAAAGTTTTACCATATCTTGAATAGCGGAAGAAAATAATTAGCTTTAAAAAGCTTTTCACACATGTAAAACTTTTTACTCAAAAACAGGAACTTAAACATATTTTTTTGAATCTTTGGATTACCCCATCTGCATTGTTGAAGGTTATTGGCAATTAACTAAACACTTCAATCAACATCCTGCTACACATTGAAAAAATGGTAAAAATACAAAAATATATTTTCTTTAATATATTTAACAAAGGTCTCAAAAACTGCAAGGCAGTAGTGCTAATCACTGAGAAAGGGTGCTGAGTATAAAATATACTAATAAGCACGTAAATAGAGAAGACCAAATAACAAAATGTAACCAATCATACCAGTGTGCTTAGTAAAGGACACATTTTACATTTTTCTTCCATTGCATACTAATTATTGTAGTTAAAAAGTGCAAGATATCGGTATTATGACGCAAGATCATTCTTTTTGAAAGAATTACAAAAGCAGGATTTTCCCCACAATAAAATACCACAAGATTACCTTCTGTATATCACATACTGTTTACAATATATTTTGAATTAACTCTCTCTTTTTAACCTTAGTTCATCCAAGGCTCCTCCTAAAAATGTTGCAATGCACTTTATACAGTTTCAGGTCTTATTTATAGCCATACCACTGTTTGATATCAAGCTTTTGTGTGATTTAGTGATGTGTGTTAATCAAACTATAGTATTGCTATTTGCTCCAAACATTAAAACATTAATTAAAACATTTCCTAACATATGGCAACTCAACTATACAGGGGGCACATGTTTAGGGAATTAAAGGTTTCCTGGGCTTGTGTAGTACAATGTAGTGGCTATAAAATATACTTCTATTAGACTTTCAAATTTGCGCTGTATGCAAATTAGGCATCGCTAGTGTAAATGTGCTTTGCCTAGCGAAGTAACACTAGCGCAACTATGCTACCTTTCACCGACCTTATAGTAACTTTGTACTTTAGTGAATTTGCATAGTGCTTGCGAAATATTGCCTGGCGAAGTGTGGTGAACGTTAGCGAAGGCAACGCTAGCAAATTTTCACCGCTTAGTGAATTTCCCCCCTAGTCTTCCATTCCATGCTACAAATCCCTGCACTGGCTTCTGCTACCATTCAGAATACAATTTATTCCATCTGTCTTCTTCTGATCCTCTTCTTTCTTTTTGGCAAATTGTGGAAATTTCGGTGCATGCACAGTTGGTATGAATAGCAGTCTGCTCCAACTGCACATCTGCCAAATGCACCATTCCCTTACAGAAGAAGACTTAAGACCTGGAAGATGGTGCCCATGAGCTCTTCTGTGCTGCTCTGTATAAATAATAAAGCATGGTGTGCTGGGACTCTTTCTGGAATAATGCACTATAAAGGTAGGAAGTAGAGGGGGGCTATCTAGGGTATTTGATGTGACCTTTTCTTATTGTGCATGTTTTCATGATCATGCTTCTTTGAAAGTAGTATTTATGTAAAATTCTGCATACATTCAGGGGGTTATTTACTAAAAATCTGAACATTTATTATCACTCCCACGTTTTTACTATATTTATCAATAAATTAACTCAAAAAAATCTGGTGTGGTAAAATTAAATAAAATCGTGAAAAAAATCCAAATGGTAGGATTTTTTTTCAGATATGATGCCCAAAAATTACTGTATGAAACCCAACACAGATTATGGCATCTTCCAATTGTAAATGAGACATCTGCCATTGACTACTTCATGACCTCAACAGGTTTGAGTTGGAGTACTTTTTTATTCTGACTTTTAGCAGCCTTATGGTTTAATAAATCACAATTAAATTGTGTTTTCCCCTTTAAGACTCAAACCAAATACAAATTGGACTTTAATGAATAACCCCTTAATGTTATGCCCTCATTCTTTACTGCATAGGTAAGAATGGATACACACAAGATGTACTTAATAATAAGTATGTTATAAGTATGTACATTTTTTCCATGGCAGCAAGCTGAATTAATTTCCCAAAATTATTCATGGAAGGATCAAGCAGAGCTGTCAGCACTTTTTGTGCACCCTATATGAATTACTTTTGTTAATAATTAACACAAAAGTGAAAGAATATGCAGTGGAAAAGCTAACTATGCATTTTGGTTGCACTTTTACTTAAAGTATGCTAAGAAATGTTATTCATGACAGAGTAGGCAAAGGAAAGATAATTTGTCTTCTCAAGAGTGCAGAATTGATTCAAGTACTTGTTAATACAACCAAGTAGGGAAGAGGGATTGAAAGGAGATATAGTTAACATATAAAAGCACCTAAGAGACATAGACCTGGCTTGACCTTTGTATTTATTTTACAAAGAAAGTCATATAGTAGAATGCAGCTTGCAGATAATTAACTGCTAGGTAGTCATAAATCAAGACTATTTTTTCACAGTGAAAATGCATTAAGCTGTAGAGTGGTATTTAAGTAACATCATGAACCTCAGCATCTGCACAGTATGTTTGTCTGGAAAATGTGTAGCTATAATATGCCCACTGTCTGGGTAAACATAAATATTAGATATCTGAATTGTCTGCAGCATTTCAACGCAACCTTTCCTTAAAGGTATCCTGTCATGGGAAAAAAAAAACTTTTTTTCAAAATGCATCAGTTAATAGTGGTGTTCCAGGAGAATTCTGCACAGAAATCCATTTCTCAAAAGAGCAAACAGATTTTTTTATATTTCATTTTGAAATCTGACATGGGGTAAGACATTTTGCAAATTTCCCAGCTGCCCCAAGTCATGTGACTTGTGCTCTTATAAACTTCAATCACTCTTTACTGCTGTACTGCAAGTTGAAGTGATATCACCCCCTCCCTTTCCCCCACCCAGCAGCCTAACAAAAGAACAATGGGAAGGTAACCAGATAACAGCTCCCTAACAAAGATAACAGCTGCCTGGTAGATCTAAGAACAGCACTCAATAGTAAAACCCATGCCCCACTGCGTTCAGTTACATTGAGAAGGAAATACAACAGTCTGCCAGAAAGCAGTTCCCTCCTAAAGTGCTGGCACAAGTCACATGACCAAGGGCAGCTGGGATATTGCAAAATGTCTAGCCCCATGTCAGATTTCTAAACTGAATATAAAAAAATCTGTTTGCTTTTGAGAAATGGATTTCAGTGCAGAAGTCTACTGGAGCAGCACTATTAACTAACTGTCATGGGAAAACATGTTTTCCCATGACAGTTTCCCTTTAATTTTTTCTTCACCCGAAAAAGGATGTAATGTATAGACCTAGCTGAGTTTTGGCTGATATATTTGATATGAAAGGGTATGTGTATAAGCAAAATATGGAACAAATATTTTGTACTTAGGCTTAAAGGGCAAGGAAAGGCAAAGAAATAAAATCCCATTTTTACATTCTTTAATGAAAAAGAAATCTATCTCCAATATACTTTAATCAAAAAATGTGTACAGTTTTTATAAGAAACCTGACTGTATGTAGTGAAATTCTCCCTTCATTTAGTGCTTCTGGCAGGGAAACAATCACTTATGAACAGCAGGGGGAGCCCCTACCTTACTTACCAGCCATGCAGAACTCAAGCAGACCATACTGAGCATGTGCAGTGCCAGTGTCAGACAAAGATGTATAACAAAGTTACAAGATGACAGCCCCCTGTGGCCAACTTTGAAAGCATAAATCATTTGTTTGATTAGGCTTGTGGTGCAGTAAGTTCATGTTTATGTTTAGTATACAAAATACACCATTTCTACCCTTATTCTATTTTACACTTTCCTTGCCCTTTAATTCCTTCTGCTACTATTTAGCAGCTATTTCTAGTTGCCCTAATAGTGTTTTTTTGTATTAAGAGGTCTGTTTAAGAAGTCTTGATTTTTTCTGGTTGAGTTTTGTAGGGGAAAATCCAAATTTTTAGAGGGAAAAAACTTGAATTTATTAAGATTTATTAAGTTGTAAAGCTGCTAAAAATCCTAATCCAAAAATACTCCAGCTAAAACCTGTCAAAGTTGTGTAAAAATAAATGGCATATGACTCTCTTATAATTTAAAGATGTTTTTTTGCCTTCATGATGTTCGAGGGTTTGGGCTGCTTGATGCTAGGGATGGCGCGAACCGCGGAAATAAAGTTCGCGAACAGGTTCGCGAACTTCGCTAAAATTGCGAACGGTTCGCGAACAGTTCGCGAACCCCATAGACTTCAATGGGGAGGCGAACTTTAACATCTAAAAAACACATTTCTGGCCAGAAAAATGATTTTAAAGTTGTTTAAAGGGTGCAACGACCTGGACAGTGGCATGCCAGAGGGGGGTCAAGGGCAAAAATGTATCTGAAAAATCCATTGTTAACACAGCACTGCATTTTGTGCTGTAAAGGGCAGAAATCACACTACTACTTGGCCAGTTCATGTATAAATACCCCAGAGTTCACACAAAGATGGCAAAGTGGGCAGTTCAGGTATAAATGCCCCCAGAGTTCACACAAAGATGGCAAAGTGGCCAGTTCAGGTATAAATACCCCTAGAACTGGAAAGTGGACCAGTAGCCAGCACATCATCCAGGCACAACTAAAATAGAAAAGCAGAGCCACTGACCATGTTGGTGGGATTGTGGTGAGCAGACTGCAGGCTGCAGTGTTTGTATAGCAGCTCCTTCCTTTTTATTTTTCCCTGTGCTGAAATCAGGGAACTGTAGGGCAGTATCAGTGCTGGGCTGGCCAATCTGATCAAGGGAGGAGCGAGCACCAAGGGAGCTTCCATTGGAAGGGGAGTCAGTGGTCCAGGGGGTGTGGGGGTGGTCCAGGAGGGAGAGCTTCCTTATTGGCTGCCATGTATCTGCTGGTCTGGGGTGAGAGGGCAAAAAAATGCGGCAAAAAAAATTACGCCAAATTGACGCGAACCCAAAATGCGAACGTCGCGCGACGTTCGCGAACTTTTGGCGAGCGCGAACAGCGGATGTTCGCGCGAACTAGTTCGCCGGCGAACAGTTCGCCCAATCCCTACTTGATGCTAGTTTTCGATTGAAAAAGCAAAAAATTATTTTTTCATGGTTCTGTATATCTTATACAGAAACTAGTATTCACATTCACAGTTAACATTATATAAATATTTCTATTTATGGGCTGTGTTTTTGAAGCACGCATCTTATGAAGCTTCATTTTCCAAAAGTCACGCACAGTACTGTGCAATAAAATTGATAGTAACAAATAAATGTCTTGTTTTTGCAACTGGCCTGTTTGATATAAACTTATAATTAGTCCCACTAACAGCTTTAGTAATTATTTTTTATTCCCAAGGAAACAGGATGGCATTTTGTGGTGGAAAAATTACGGCAACATGTTAAAACTGCTGAGAAATAGGTTTAACTGTACTTGACTTAAGGTTTATATTTTGATATTAAGACTGTCATGCCTTGTGAATCTTGTGTAATGTTATTATCATAAACTGCTCTATATGTATTTTCAGCATAGATGACTAATGACTAATTACATTTGCCATTCCTAGTGATGGGCGAATTTATTCGCCTAGGTCGAATTCGCGGCGAATTCCCGCGATTCGCCGCTGGCGAATAAATTCGCGAATCACCAGCGAAATTTCGCTTGGCGAAAATTCGGTGAAAACGAGTCGCGCGTCAGTCGCGCGTCGTTTTTGACGTGACGAAAACGACGCGCGACGAAAACGACACGACGCGTCAAAGTTGACGCGACGCGCGACAGACGCGCGACAAAATTGACGCGCCGCGCGTCAAAATCGTCCCGCGACTCGTTGCGCGAATTTTTCGCCGTTTCGCGAATTTCTCTAGAAATTCGAGAAAAATTCGGCGAAGCGAATCTCGGGAGATTCGCCCATCACTAGCCATTCCATTCATTAAGTGCAAATGTTTATTTCTAGTGAGTTGGAACATGTAAATATAGAATTATTGTTAACTAAATTACCTTATCTATGGAAGAGCATTCACTTAAAATTACAAAGAAGAGAAAGTAATTATTTATGTATCTGCATTCATTTTCAAATATATACAGATGAAGCCACTTGGATTTGTGTGTTAAATGTATCATGACTAGGGACTAATTGAAGAAACTGTGTTATCTAATGTCATCTTAACTCATTTAACCTTTTCATTAGCATATCAAAGCACCATTGTTCACAATGGTGAACACTTTAATTAGGTGGGATGCTGTGACGCAATTTTCTGTTTTTAATGAAGGTGAATTGACCTGTGAATCTTAGTTCTCCCATGAGACCTTCTTATCTAAAACAGTTATGAAAGCATCTAGGTGTCTAGTCTGGGCTCTCTGCCAAAAGCCAATTAAGTTACAGACTTTGTATCTTTTTCTGGCTGTTCAGTGCAGGAGATGAAATAGAAAGTTGGGACATTTCAGTAAAAATGCTGGAATTTGGGTTGGGACAGTTGGGAGGTATTTTATAGTTATGCTAAACACTCCAATGATTCACTGCCCAATGATTTGAATGCAGGTCTAGCAATTTGTTTGAAGAAGAGGGATATTCTCTATGTGTAAATTTAATTGGCAGACACAAGGATGTGTCTGGTTTTCAGGAGGGTGAAATGTAATAGGGTAAAATGTTAATGGTTTACTATAAATTTTTAAGTAATGGTTAATATATATCTTTAGATTGGCCCCTATGGGGAAGATAGAGGATAACATCTGTTCTCAAGTTACAATATTCTGTCTGATTGACACGTTAAGGTATGTGGAGCTAGAATACAATTTATAAACATTGCAGAAACCAAAATTTAACACATTTTCTCTAAAACCACAAATGCCATGTAATTTACTAAAAGATATGAATACAAAAGGCACACAAATTCTGAATGATGTGCTAAAAATTCTGAAAACATTGAAAACCTCTAAAAATTCGAGTTTTTGAGACGATCAAATCCCAACACCTCAAAATGTCTGAATAACTAAAGTCCAATAGGATTACCACTGACCTCAACTGCTTTTACTTGCCAGATTTTTGTATTATAATTTTCCATATTTTTACACTGAATAAATCTCAAATTTTTGGAATGTAAAATAGATTTCAAAAACACTGATTTTTAGAGAAAAAAATTGATTTGTGGAAAAAATGAAATTCACATTTTATTTAAGAGGGCCCCTAGAAAGTCACAGCACTCCCCCACCAGCTCCTCATGAATACAGCCCTGCCAAACATGGGCAGTGATATTTTGAAATGGAAGGCTTACAGAAATGCATTTCAAGTCAAGGTAGATTTAATGTATTGTTATCTCAGCTATAAAAAGTACACAGTGAGATAGAAAAACAATTGCTTCAAGCCTGAATGCAGGGTGAATATTTATAAATCTGTCCCAAAATGTGTTACATTATTGATACTTGTGCTTTATTTTTTTTATAATTTTTTTTAATATTTGTCCTTTAAACTGTAAATATGTGACACAGACTTTGTACAGTTACCCATGCTACCTTGCTACTTTTATTTGCTGGCTGCATGCTTAATTAATTAGCAACTTCCTTATGTACAATTTTGTAAAATAGATTTTTTTTAGTTAGTAAAAGTAGCACTAAAAGAATCAATGTATTAGTACAGTAGTGTTATGGAACTTTGTTCTCTAAGGGGCACATTTACTAAAAGGTCGAAGTGAAAATTCAAATAAAATTGTAAATTTTTAAATTAGAATTTCAAAGTAATTTTGGAATACTTCGCCTATCGAATAGCCCAAAATTTGTTTCAAATTGAAAAATAACTTTCCCTTTAAAAACCCTTCGACTATTTGCCAGTTTAAAGCTGTAGAATTGCAGTTTTAGCCTAAATTCCAAGAATTCGAAGGATTTTGCAAGAATGGACCTATTTGATTGAAATTGGTTAATTTTTGGTCGATAAAGCCCTTTAAAAATACTTTGAGGGTCGAATCTCAAAGTTTTTTCACCTCGAAAATTTGGCCCTTAGTAAATCTGTCCCTAAGTGATGCACTTTTGTACTAATGTATTATTCAGGTTCCCAAACGTAATCACTCAACTATATCACACAAACCATACTGTATCTCACTATAATATGTTTTACAATCTTCCCTTCATGAGGTTTGAAAGGCATGGAAAAGACTAAAGGGGAATGTTATCAAATATAACGAGATGTTTAAAAGTTTTAAAAGCGCTGCTCACAATGTAAACTTTTTCGTGGGTGAATATTACATCGATATGCAACGGTTTGCGTTAACAACTGCTCTGGAGTTTCGTTAAATATTTTGTTATAAAATACACTGCAAATGTTTCACAAAAACCATTTGGTCACAAACTTTGTGAGGAGGTCTTTATTTGGTCAAAAAGGACACAAACACGGTTGCTAAAATTCACAATGGTCTTTGTGAACATATTACATTAGGCATTTAAATAATGCCAGTGCATTTGCAGGGGCAAAGGCCCACTAATACATTGCAAACATTCATAAAGGGAGATTATACTCCTAAGCAATTCAGGTCTTTAGGCTTTGGGGGCTCTGGCTTGTATGAGGCACTACAATCATGTGCAAAACAAGAGCACACATACAGGCTAGGTTACATCAGCCAATGAACAAACAGAGATGTGTCTTTTCTTGGTCACTTCTTCTTGTTTGAGATCAGCAGTATTTGCTGACAGATGATCAGTAAGTGAGAATGGAGAAAATCACAAAATTGTACACTATATATATATATATATATATATATATGTATCACATAGCAGAGAA
>CM044436.1:66537458-66582072 GCA_024363595.1 Xenopus borealis
CCCTATATAGTAGTGTTGCCATATGTTAGGAAATGTAGGGGGGAAGGAGGGTAACTCCCCCCCAAAAAAATTATTTTTTTCAGACTATCATCTACAATGGTAAAACACGCCAAAGCGTTTTTTGGGACTTAGAAAAATTTTCAATTTTTTTTTAACCTCCTATCTATTGTATTGCTCTAGCGTAAGTGCTAACGAACAGCACAAAGTTGATCTTAGTGAATTTGCGTAATTACGATCCTTCGCCAGCATAAATTCGCCAGAGTCAGTGTTCGTGAATTTGCGGTTACGATTTGACGTCACGCTGGTGAATTTGCGCTAGCGTGTTTGTGAATTTGTGGTTACGATTTGACGTCACACTGGCGAATTTGCGCTATCGTTAGATGCTTTGCGCTGGCTGTCCGTGGGGCATATGCGCAGTAGCTCAATTCCACGGACACAGGGACTGGACGCAGAGACACTTTATTATATAAGATTATAATAATATACAGTGAACTAAACATAAATCCAACTGGAATTGAAGATGAGGTATAATTTTTAGCCAATGCAATAAATTGGATTGTTTAAACAAATTAAATGCCGAGCTAAACTAAGGGACTGATTTACTAAGATTTGAATTTCGAATTTCTTTGGAGGGTCATTTTCGATCGAATATAGCCGTTTTTGAAAAACTGCCGTATTCGATTGAATGAAAATAGTTCGAATCGTTTGAATCATTCGATTCAATTGAATGATTTTCACCAAAATCCTTCAAAGTCTCAGAACTTGGTAAAATTTTCTTGCCAAGTTCTGTGAGGTCCCTCATAGGCTAAATTGCAATTTGGCAGCTTTAAGCTGGGGAATAGTCGAATTTGAAGGATTTTAAAGGGCGAGTACTTCAAAATTCTAATTTTTTCGATTCAAATCAAATTTTGGGCTAGTCTATAATTGAAGTAGCCCAAGATTATTTTGAAAATTGGAATTTTTGAAATTCTAATTTTATTCAAATTTTAATTCGACCCTTAGTAAATCAGCCCCTTAGTGTTTTGTTTAACTGAAAGGAATGATTGGTAACAGAATAGTAAGTTAAACCTAATGTTAACAAAAATGGAATGTTCAGCTAAATATACAGATGCAGCCACTTGGATTTGTGTGTTAAATGTATCATGACTCAGGGCTAATTGAAGAAACTGTGTTATCTAAAGTTATCTTAACTCATTTAATGCATTTAACCTTTTTACTAGCATACCAAAGCACCATTGTTCACAATGATGAACACTTTAATTAGATGGGATGCTGTGATGCAATTTTCTGTGTTAAATGAGACAAGTGTGAAGTCTGAGTTATTCTGTGTCAAACACACAATCCAAAGTGGCTTCATCTGTATATATTTTTTTTCCCCAAAGATGTTCACACTCACTCTCCTTTGTATTAAGATTGAATCACACCGGGTACTGTGCTCAGTTTGGTAATAGATACAGAAAGGAGCAGATTTACTAAGGGTCAAATTCGAGCGCCGAATAATTGGCGAATAAATATATATATATATATAATGATATACATACGTCAATACTGTATGACTTCTCCTGCCAGATATTCCCATTTGATAAATCAATTGCCAAACTTAGTCATGTACTAACTCGTTTGAAAGCTAATTTTACATTTAATCCACATAGACATCATTTTTGCACAACAGGTATAGATTTTGGGATGACTCTAGACCTTAGTGAATGGAGGACTGTTACATATCTATTTTGGTACTTGCCAAAAAAATTTTTCACAATACCTTAGGCTGTTTTATTATTATTAACATGTATTTCTATAGCGCCAACTTGTTTCGTAGCGCTTATTAACTCTTACAGGCCTGTATCATGACAGTAGTCAATACAGAAATACCACAAACATAAAACAAATTCCTGAAAAAACAAAGTACTTAAATCATTGTATTGCACTGATAGCACTGAAAGACACCTTTTATTAGAAGCGTTCAATAAACTCACATACGAACACTTCATGCAACATCATATATAACATGTATTTAGATCAGAAGGTAAACCATTTTAGCACAATTATCAATATCATTTATAAGACTAATCAATATATTTATATGAAGCTTACTGGTAGGGCATCTCCGGCAATGGGCTCCTCGGCGTGCTTCCGTCACTTCCTTGCCAGTATCCAAGTTGGGACATTAGGGATTTGCGCAGGCGTGCATGTGCACTACTAGTAAACACGCAGTGTCCCGACGCTGGCATCTTTGCACATGCACAGTGGTTTAAAAGGTTTATCGACTTCCGTTACCTCACTGCCTGAACCCGACCTCCACCTGACTGACCACTCTTCTGTCTCCTGATTCTCTGCGTTGACCCTTCTGTGTATGACACGGCCTGTATATGCCTGGATTGACCCTCACCTGCCTGACCATTCTCCTGCTCACTGTTTGTGTCAGATGTTCCTGAGAACCAGCACTTCTTCCACTCCTCCACTAGAGTACAGTCCTGTTCCCAATCTCAATGTCTGTTTCTCTCAGTGGGAGGTGTAGGAGAGGTCAACCCTCAACAACCTCTTCCTATCTGGTTATCCTTGACAGTATCACTTTGCCAAAAGATGGAATCTGAGGGACCTTCAGCTATAACTCTCCTTACTCAGCAGTTGTCTGCCCTAACCCAAGCTGTTCAAGATCTCCAAGGGGGATCAGCTACAGACTATTTCGGGTACATCTGCAACACACAGTGCTCCTACTGCTTCAACATCATCAGCACCTACTGAAGCTCTGCTTGCCACTCATTCCCCAGCTCCCAGGATTCAACTTGCCCTGCGTCAGCATTTTTCTGGAGTTCACAAGCAGTTTCAGGCCTTCATGAACAGCTGCAAGTTGGAGTTCCTGCTGACTCCTCAAGTTTACTCATCTGAGCAAACAAAGGTGGGATTTGTGATTTCCTTTTTATCAGGTGAACCCCAGACATGGGCTCATTGCCTACTGGAGCAACAGAGTCCTTTGCTAAATGATTCTTCAGCCTTTTTTCGAGCCATGGCATCTCTCTGATGATCCAAGGAGAGAGGATACTGCTGAAGCAGCTTTACGTGGGTTATCTCAAGGAAGGCGCCATGTAAAAGAATATGTCACTGAGTTCCGCAACTTGCCCTGCGTCAGCATTTTTCTGGAGTTCACAAGCAGTTTCAGGCCTTCATGAACAGCTGCAAGTTGGAGTTCCTGCTGACTCCTCAAGTTTACTCATCTGAGCAAACAAAGGTGGGATTTGTGATTTCCTTTTTATCAGGTGAACCCCAGACATGGGCTCATTGCCTACTGGAGCAACAGAGTCCTTTGCTAAATGATTCTTCAGCCTTTTTTCGAGCCATGGCATCTCTCTGATGATCCAAGGAGAGAGGATACTGCTGAAGCAGCTTTACGTGGGTTATCTCAAGGAAGGCGCCATGTAAAAGAATATGTCACTGAGTTCCGCAACTATGCCGCTGATACCCAGTGGGGTACTGCTGCTTTGAAACATCAGTTTTGCATTGGACTGTCGGAAAGTTTAAAGGATGAGCTAGCTATGGTTGGCATACCCGAAGAGTTAGAGACCCTAATCCAGCTGGTGGTCTAGACTGACTGATGCCTAAGGGAAAGACGGCTGGAAAAAGCAGGGGTTCTACAACCTAGTTGGCTTCTACCCAAAGCACAACAGCCTACCAGAGCTATGCCTATACCCTCTTAGCCTTTGTCTTCTACCGTGGTGTATTCTGAACCTATGCAGATTGGCCTGATTCGTTCTCCTTTGACACAAGAGTAGAGACTGTGCAGACGACGTTTGAATCTGTGCTTATACTGTTTAGCTGCAGGTCATCTTCTGCGCTCTTGACCCATCAGACCTACCAGTAAAAAACTTGAATCTATCTCCTTAAACACAGAGACTATTAATAGACACGCTCATATGTCTTTAAATGTTGTCTTGCAGTGGCCAAAAGGGATTCTCAAGACTCCAGCCCTTATTGACTCTGGGGCATGTGGATGTTTATTGACTGGGATTTCACTGCCTGTCACCGTATTCCACTGAAATCCAGGACCAACCACTTCTGGTGAAATTGGTGGATGGTTCCTGCATTTCTTCTGGTCCTGATTTGCATGAAACTATGCCTTTATCAATAATAATTCAGCAACATGTTGAGTCCTTGTCATTCAATGTCATGTCCTCTCCATTGTATCCCATAATTTTGGGGTATCCATAGCTTTTTGTTCATAACCCTGCAATTAATTGGTGTACCCATCAAATAGTTTTTTCATCTGATCAGTATTCTCCTCACGTTGAGGAGTGGCATAATCTTCAGTTTCTTTCTCTTGATCCTCGACTTAAACTCATTCCTGAACCTTACCATCAGTTTATTGATGTATTTGATGAAAAAGGGGCCGATGAACTTCCTCCTCATCGAATTTATGACTGTCCCATTGATCTGTTACCTGGTGCTGCAATTCCGTTTGGGAAGATCTATCCCTTATCTGAGCCTGAACTTAAGGAACTTAAGAATTACATTAACATTAACGACAATCTGAAGAAGGGTTTTATACGACCTTCTCCTGCTGGAGCTGGTATCTTTTTTGTGGAAAAGAAAGATCACTCATTACCACCCTGTATAGATTATCGAGACTTAAATAAAGTGAGTGAGTACAGTCCTGTTCCCAATCTCAGTGTCTGTTTCTCTCAGTTGGAGGTGTAGGAGAGGTCAACAACCTCTTCCTATCTGGTCATCCTTGACAATATTATATGTATAACGAGCCAATATGAAATGTGTGCAATCCACAATGTACCCACATTTATTGCTTCCTAGTTATACCTATTCCAAGTAGTCAAGGCCATGTACTTAACAAAACATTGGTTTAGTGGTATTATACATTTTGCCATGACATTTCTGATTCTATATGCAAATCCAAGTACTCTTAACGTTCAAGAAAAGAAATTTTAATATGCCTTACCCTTTCACAGAGACATTGAATGTACATTATGTGGTTAATCTTTCTCTGAAATATGTGACTGAACATTTTGATAGGTAACTTTTAAGGGAACACATAAGACTTTCAATGAATTAAAAGACTGATTGCAGCGCTCTTTTTTGTCCTTGTCTTGAACAACATTGTTGACGACTGTAGCAGCATACAGTCTTTTACTCTGCTATTCATAAAACAGAAATAGCATGGCAATAGATTTTTTTTGCATCCACAGTGTTATTTAAGGTTAGCCAACAAAACACAAGCTAATACTTCATCCACATCATCCACTTCTTTAAATGTGAAATATACAGTGGCGGTTTATGTATATACATTATATGTACCATATTTGAATGCTGTTTAGTAGGGATTTTAGTCTTTTTTTTTTAACCAACCATCAGCGCAGAAAGCAGCCGGCATCGTTCATCCTGGAAGCATCTGCACATGGAAGCAGCAGAGAGCCAGGAAGGAGAAATCGAGCGCTGCTCCTCCGATGGTCGCCCTTTCGCCGTTGCTGTATAGGACAGGAAGCAGAGTTTATGTAAGTTATTTCTTAATAAAGACTTTTTGATTTTAAACTATAATATGTGTTAGTGTTTTTTTTTTCGTTATGTACTAACGAATTTTTTAATAAAAATTTTTGATGTTACTGTTCCTTTAAAATGTACTCTATTGGAGATGGTCCCCAAAATTCAGAGCTTTCTGCATACTGGGTTTCTGGGTAATGGCCCCCATAGCTGTACTTTGAAAGCATGTACAGTCAGACAAAGTGAGAAGTACACATGAGCATTGCCCTGGGCACCAACAATTACATGTGTCTGTGCATACCATGTGTCTGTGCAGTTGAAGCAGTGTTTTAATTTTTTGCAGGTACAGTGGGCATTCTGCCTTACAAGACAAGACACATTGTAGACCAATTCATTTTTTTATTTAAATTATAAGAGAATGCACTTTACACTCCTAGCAAAAGGCATGCAGACAACCATGCAGCAGAAGACCTGCTATAGGAGCCTTTGATGGCCCATTGAACTAGTGGAAGATTTGTGATAAGCTGCATGTTGATGCCTTTCATACCAGCATCCTAAAATTAAAAATATGTTTGTAACATTGTAAAATTATTAGTAATTAGTTTTGAATATTAAAGAGACATATGTTCTTTTCATGCCTCCAATGATTAATATTTCTCTAACAGTGTCTTGTGAAAAAACAATACAGATAGTTTTTGTTTGGGATCAAGAAAATGCAATGCATCTTGTTCTGGGGGAATTTTCTGGTCAATAAAAATGTCTAAAGAAAGATTCAGAACTCATTATATATTGATGGTCACTTTACTAACGTTATAAAGCAATTTTATTGTAATTTACACTATGAGTTAAATTAGTCATATGGCCACTGTATAGATATAAAGCTAGGGATGATTGGTTTTACATTTTTTTGTTGATTCTTTGTTAACAGCTTGAAAATGAGACACAGGAATAAATGCAAAAGATTTTTGCTTCTTGAGTTTTTTTGCATGTTAGGGTTTGCCATTTATCCTGGCTTACATTCAGCATAAAACAAAGTATTGCTGTATAGACAATATCATTTCCATGTTGGATCTAAAACATATTGCCTTTTTTGATAATTCATACTATTCAGTTACCATGTATTGTACTGATATATGTGCAGGAATTAGATGTATCAGCATAGCTGAGGAGTTATTATTGATCTAAATTAGATAGTGTCTTCCCTTTTGTCCTAAAAGAAATCGGTAAAGGTTACTCAGGCATCTGTTTACATGATGAGTGGACCAATATCTTCTCAATGTATTGATTAGTATGCAAATATGCCTTATTAGGGCATCATTTACCTTTGTAAAACATTAATATAGCAGTCCTCTCACATGAAGAATAATAATACACTAATTTGTAATATGTACTTGTGTCACTTTAAATTAATCGCCTACAGGGTAACATATGGTAAAGTGGGACTTACCCTTCAGTCCATGCAGGACATCTGGAGTAGCAGCAGCTCACAGTGTCTCACGTTTCCTCCTTATGTGACAGGGTGCGCTTTTTTTTGCAGTTGGCAGGGGGTATCTTTACATGGAGAGCTACACAGGGTAACGTGAGACTTACCCTTCACTCTGCACAGGACATCGTGAGGAGCAGCAGCTAACCCTCCCTTCCTATGAGAACGGGTGTGCTTGTTGTCGCAGTTGGCAGGGGGGTACCTTTACATGGAGGGCTAGACAGGGTAATGTGAGACTTACATCCCAATGTGATAAAATGAACAGTAGGGGACAATGAAATTGGAATAATGAAGTGAGGAATTTTTTAAGATATGCTTTTATCCACCATGGAGATTATTTTAAGAGCTGGGGTTGTTGCCAGTGCTTAGATAAAAATTAAAATACTATGCTAGGGTATTAAGAATATACAGTGGCTATGAAAAGGCAAGGAGCAGCAATAATGAGTGACTGAAGTTTAAGAGAGCACAAGTCACATGGCTAAAGTTTCAGAGTTGTCATATGGTGTTGGTCACCTGTGTCACTTGCATAGTCACATGCTTTTGTTAGTCGGCATGTTTTTGTCAGATTTATAGCTGTGACATACAATTTCTTAGTAGTTGAATTAACTGTGCTCCAATGTATATTCATTGACTTGCTTGTGCCTATACTCAAACTTGTTTTTCAATCACCTGCACATAGGGTTTCTTGGAGTGTTCTTATGTCTTCAAGATATAAGCTATGCCTTGATCCAAGTATATGTGTATTTGCATGTCTATAACAATCACTTGAAACCTCTTGACTACACACAGGTGATAATTTAATATTACTTTGGAAAAGAATAATTGGTTAAACTATTAATGATTTGGTGTCATGTTAAAGGGGGGTGAAAGAGAAAACTTCCACCTTGCACCAGAGGAAGGAGCTGTGTGGTCCAAAACATGTAGTGCGTGAATAAATAAAACTACATTTATCCACACTGGAAGGCTCTCCAGTTTTATCTTTTATTCATGATACAGTTGTGGAGATAGCTACTCCACTAATCTGTTGAAGAGCCTGACCATAGGTCTTCTGGAGGATTGATTGGGAAACAAATTAAGGATATTAAAGGGGGTGAATGCTGATGTCTTCAGTTATTGATTTATTATTAACTACTTTGTAGATATCTGTTTTCTTGAGTCGAGAAAATACAATCCACTGTGCTTCAATTTTTTAGGAAAAATAAGTTCCAAGGGGGTATAGCTTCACTGGACAGGTTATGGGCCCAGCATCAAAAAGCCACTCCTAGAAATGTGTGAATGAATCAGAATGTGGGCACTTGCCTCCACCTGACATATAAGAAATATTTTCCCTTCGGTATCTAGGGGAATATTTAAAGGGGTGCATAAAAATAGGCTTGTCTGTATCTGGTGTAGTTCAACAATGAAATTATCATTATAACAATCTACTCTGGATACATTGTGAACCTATCAAAGTCTTCTTCAGCCAAGGGTGGACATTGGCACCTGTTTGCATTTCATATTTTATAAATTTGATAGAACTACAGTTCACAAAAACATATTTTTGTTTTCCTGAGAATTTTTACTTAGTCATGGTTTTTAACTTTTTTAAAATACATTTAAAAAGAGTCTGACTAAAAACCAACATTAGTAGCACTGGTGAAAATACTGTTGCTTTAATGTGACATTTATTCTGGATATATTAAAATTCTCTAGTTTTAGAACTTCAGCGTCTTATAATCTAAATGCCTGTTAAATTTTCAACAAGGAAAATATATGTAAGTAGCCAGTGGATTTTAAAAGAATAAGTAGAAGAAGTAAATTTTCTTCCTTAGCAGAAAGAGATCTTCTATAAAATCGTATTTGATTTGATTGAAATACTGCAGAAAGAATGTTTGCCATTAAATATATGTCTATATGTCATGATCTAGAAGCATATTCTTACACAAAGCTGGTTTAAAGGCATCTTGGGCCCTTTGTGTATTTTTGCCAACTAAGGGAAATGGTAATTGATTATTAACTGGGACATTTTACATATCTTGAGTTATATCACATAAACATTCTGAACCTCTAAAAAATAATGGCAGAGTCTCTCAATCACTACTTTACCATGTTCTATGTTAAAATTATGAATTTTAGGACAAGATCCATCTTCTTTTCAAGGTGAGTGATAAACAGATTATTTGGAAAGCAGAGGGACTTGAAGTCAATATTGCTAAAATTCACTCCAAAGAAGCTGAACAGTTCTAAAATTGCAATGGTGTAAAATACTTAAGGGCTTATTTGTGTGGCAGAGCACAGCTTGCCAAGCACACAAAAAGGCCTCAGTCAGGCTTTTATTTTCAATTTGCCCACTGGCTGACTGCATTTGGCAGCAATCTATCCAAGATGGTAGAGCATCCAAGAGGGAAGGCATGTCGGAGTGTAACTAGGGGACCACAAACTCTACAAAACTCTACCCCTTCCCAGCACCTCCCCCCCACTGGAATTGGTATGCACTCACTCTTATCATTGGACATCATGTGGTGAGACTGGTGGACCTTATGGGAGGGGGGCAAGGAGTAGTCATACTTGCTGCTATCCCCACTAGTTACAACACTGCTCAGAATGCAAGCTAGGGAGTTCCAAAAGGTGCAGGCTGCAATCAGGCCCTGTCCTTTCCACCTGAACCTCCTGACACAGTGCAACTTTACCTGGACCACAAGTGCTTGTTTGATAAGCACTAAGGGGTGCTTTCCTGTGATCCTTAGTTTTTTAGCAACTAAGCACTTCTGCCAAAGGAAACATAATTAACCCCTGTATAATACATTTATATTGTGAATGTGTAAATGTGGCTATATGCAATAAGATTCACTCATCTGGCAAGATTGTGAAGCAAACAAATCTTTCCATTTATATAACCACTAGTAATGAGAAAATCTGTCCTGTTTCAGTTCACAAAAAAATTGTGAAACTACAGAAACATTTTCAAAACGGCAAAAATTTTGCATGGAGCATTTTTGACATGTGCGCGACAAATACAAATACAATAAAGTCAAGAGGTGTTTTTTCTTATGGAGAACTTTTGCATAATATATTGAAGTCAAGGGGTGTTTTTTATGATGGTTTTTTGTCCAAACACATTAAAGTTAATGGGAAGTGTTTTGTCAACAAATTTTTCCACAGCAAGTATTCATTACAGAGAAAAAAATTGCATGTGGTGAAATTTGGAATTTTGTTATGAATCCATGGCTGGTGATTAAATTTGCTCATCACTAATGCCCACCTAAGGTATATAATATTGGGCTTTAATCCAGTCATAGGCCAGATGATCAGATCAAAAGCAGGAATATGAGCAATCAGAGTAAGGACACCATCTAATGGCCGAGGCAGTCTTTAAATAGGTTTGCGGATTACTTATTTATTTGCTATTATGAGCTGTTGAGGGCCCACTAAAATTTGAGGTATTCATTTAATTACTGGTTCCAGAAGTTTCCATGGGGTCATATGAAAATATTTTTCTACCTTACCTAAAAAAACAATGAAGGCAACAAATTAATTGGGATTATTTTGAACAAATAAAAATTTGAGCTAATTTAAACTGTTTTTAGCATAGAGTTCATACCATTTTAATAGAAAAGTGAGCTCATTACCAGCTTCAAACAGATGATAAAAAGAGGTGTTGGGTGCACCACTTACATTATTTAGTTAGCTTGATAATTTGAGATAATATTTAAGGTGAAACTATTTCACAAATCACAATTTAGTTGAAGATTATGCCTTGTGAAAATAACTTGAGCAGCCTTCAATGTTATCTACATCTAAGTTATTTTCAGTGGTATTACAACACTGAATCCATGCACATTATAAGGTATGTTAAGTTTAACCAATTTTACTTTTTATTCATTTCTAAAGCGTTCAGAATGCGCTTAGAAACTATACAGTCTTTACCATTTCAGCTATTATGTTTTGCAAATATATCTTCTTTCACTTTTTCATGTTATATTTATTTGTTGTCATGCATACATTCATCTAAATCAGTTTTAAGTGTGTGGAAGGAGGAAAGGATGATTTATATTCTGATGGTGTGACAGTACTTGTGTAGAAATACTATAGAATCTTTGGCATTCATTCCCAGTGCTGGTATGATAACAGAATAAAAGAAGATTTGCTGCTCATTGAAGTTAACTAGCTAGGCCATTGTGGTAGCTCGCTTGAAAATCACTTCTGAACACTGTTTTTGTTGGAAGGCTAGGTCGATGATCAGAATGCACTGAATTTTCTTTCAAAGGGAGAAAACTATCTATTTTGACTTCTGGTTTTGTTTGGCTCAAGTGAGGACTAGCATACTTCATTATGCTGTTTTCGTTGCATACAAAGTATTTAAGATTAGATATCAGGATAAGTGACAGAAATATTCCAACAGTGGAGAAGCACTACATTTTGCCCCTAATTATTGGTGTACAAAAATACAATGTTCCCATGGGATACATATAGGATAAGTAATAATTGTGACAAAAAAGACTCTGCAAGATCACAATTGTCAAATTACAGACTTCATGTGTGTACTGTAATTATAGTAACAATTAGGTAACAGAGTTCCATAGCCATCACAAGCACAAACCACTAGATTGGTAACTATGGTTTGCTTGCAAATATTCATATTGCCAACTGCTTAAGTTTGAGTTGTTTGGCACTGCTAAGAAATCTGCATGCAATTGTGTCAATGTGGATTTTGCCTGATATAACAACCAAATTTCATATGGGGAAAAAAGAAAAGTCTATGCAATTCTTATATATTTATTTCAATTATGTGCCTTCATATCTGATAATATTGCCATAGTTGGGAAAATATCTGATAACGTTAAATAGTTGACTGTGTAAATCAGCCTTTTTGGCCTTTTAGTTATCTCTGATACATTTCAAGTCTCTTTGTAGTCCATTTATTAGCCCTATGTTGCTTCACCAAGAACTAGGTACAACATGGTAGACTAAGGGGCAGATGTATTAATTTGACAATGATCATATTAATGAATAAGCTTGAATTGGGTGAATGCGATCAAAAAGGTTTCAGTTGAATTTGCTTTGATTCGAATTGATTTTTTTGCCACACTACTTGTAGAGTATATTCGAGTTTCTGGTTGCCTCTTGGGGCAAGACTCACTGGGTCCTGCAGTATGTGTAATCTCAGTGGTCGCAGGATGGGGACAGAGAGGGAGCTGGGGAGTCAGAGGAAGGGGTGTTTGGGGGGAGGTTGAAGAGGTGGCAGTGGGAAGAGCAGCAAAGGGAACTGCAGGAGGGAAGAGGAGGAGGAGGGTAGGCCACAGAGAGGCCTGGCAGGAGGGAAGAGGAGGAGGGCAGGACAGAGAGGGGGTCCCACAGTAGGAGTGAGGAGGATGGTGACATGGCTCAGGCAGTACATCTTCACAACCTCATTATCAGGCAGCTAGTCAAGAGAAAGTATTGGCCTCCTGAACTGAAGATGCCTGATCCTAGCAGGAATTAAAGGGGCATATTGCTCCTAGTGCTGCTGCTGATCCTCCTCTAAATGTTGCTGCCTTTCCTACGCAGCAATAATTGCTATAGCAAACAATGGTGACAGATTATAATTTCTTGCCCAAGCCATCTTAACTCCAAGCACTCTCTTTCAAACTAAAATAGCATCAGTTGAGGGGTTTTATTAGTATCCCAGTGTTCCCCAGCATTCCATGCAGCCTTTAACCATTTCCTAAAGCACATATACGCTAGCGATGCCTAATTTGCATACGGCAAGAATTTCAAAGTATAATACAAGTGCATGTAACAGCCACTACACATGCCCAGAACACCTTTAATAAAAATAAATAAAGTTGTCCTATTGCCCTACATGTGCCCCCTATAAAGTTGTGTTGCCATATGTTAGGAAATGTAGGGGGGAAGGAGGGTAACCCCCCAAAAAAAAAAATCGCTTTTTTTCACACTATCACCCTACAATGGTAAAACACGCCAGCGTTTTTTTGGGAATTTTCCATGTTTTTTTTTTCAAACTCCTATCTATTGTATTGAACCTCGCCTGGTCTAACCAGCGTAAGTGCTAACGTTCAGGAAAATTTTGATCTTGTGAATTGCGTAATTACGATCCTTTGTCAGTGCGCAACTTCGCCTGGCGTAAGGGTGTGAACTTGCGCAAGTCTATCTACTTCGCTAGTGAAAATCCGCCAGAGTCGGTGAAATGACGTCACACTGGCGAATTAGCACAAGCATTAGACGCTTCACTTTAGTGAATTTGCCCCCATGTGACTGCACACAGGCCAAAGCTGTGCCTATAACTGCAGAGACATGGAACAGCAGGAGAGGTGTGCAAAAGGTAGACAAATAGAAACCGAGGCACAGCCCTGTGTGCCATTGATCTAATGAATAGAATAATCTTAGTTATATTTATTACAGTAGTTGAGTTTTCTAATGTGATTATCTGTTATTTTTGTTGTTTGTGTGCATTTTTATGCTGTTAATATTCTCTATTGAAAAAATTCCATTTAACTGAATATTTTTGTACCCCTTTTATGTATTTATTTAAAGCAATGAAACTAATATTATTTTATTATGCAAAGAGCATACTATAGAATAAATTTGACCCAATGTCTTAACACTCAAGAGACAATTGAATAAAAAAGTACTTGATGCTGTAAAATATGGTAATTGATGAATATCTGTGGGAATGGATATGGTTGTGTTTTGTATAATGGACTAACAATTTAATGCAGAGGTCTCAGTGGTGCTATTGTTTAATATAAAAGCTACTGAAAAAGAAGGAATGCAAATGAGTCTAGTTCTCAGAAAGAACTGAAACAATACTGGCAGTTTCTTTATTATGTCCATTAATTAATGCCATATTACTCAGCTTCTTAGAGAAAGAAGTAGAAACACAATTAGGATGATACATGAGGTAAGTAGTTTAGACATCAAAATGTAAAATATGTAATAATTATATTGTTAGATTGGAGTATAAGTTGTTTGTGATGGTGGTAATTAATCTTAGCCACTACAGAACTGAATATTAATCAACCAGCTGGACAATGCATAGAATTAAGTGGGACCAAGACACACATTAATGTCTGCTAATAATAGACAGAAGAACACAGTTCAAGGATGTAATCTAAATTTATACAATGCAAGCAATTCCTATTGAACAGAATGGGCTTTAGTTGCTGCATTAACACTGTGAACAATGCCACATTTTGATGCTAACCCTTTTAGGTATGATGTCGGCATAGGGAAGAGCTTACAATATTTTTCATCTTAACATATCTGTCATTCAAGGTTGGTGGTTTACATTCTGGATATAATGCCAGAATGTCTATACCTGTACTTAACTAAACCAGCCATACCACTGCAATTATTAAATTGATGTATAGAATGTGTACTATGATAATAATCAACCCTGTAGCATCAGCTTAAATTGCAGCACAACTATTTTTCTAACCCCTAAGCTTAGCTTTAGTGATGGGTGAATTTATTCGCCTGCGGTGAATACGGGGTGAATTCCTGCGATTCTCTGCAGGCAAATACATTTATGAAGTGCCAGAAAAATTTTGCCAAGGGAAAATTCACTGGCTTCTCATTTTGGAGGTGGGCGTCCAAAAAACGGACGCTGGTGTCCAAAAACGAGATGTGACGGCGCTTCATGAATTTTTCACAATTTCACGATTTTCTACAATAAATTCATGAAATTTCAACTAAACGCCCCAGATTCGCCTATCACTACTTAGCTTCTCAACAGCTGCTCAGAGTCCACTGAACATGTTAGTGTCACAGACAGTTTACAAGATGTGACCCCCTGTGATAAGTCCTGGGTCATTGCTACTATTTGGTAGCTGAAACTTTAGGCTGGTGCAATAAGTTCAGTGTATAACACATGGCATATTTAGTCCTGTTAATTTTTAGGGTTTAGAAGTAATGGTATGAATACTGTGTAATGGTCCCCTTGAGCAAGACAGGAAAAAAAAAAACAGCAACATTCAACCACTTTCTTTGTATAGTTAATTTCCTCAACTGATTAATACACTTCTAAAAACCCTTAGGGAAAAAATAGAAAATGGTTGCGTTTTTCTATGGTGAACTCTTGTCTTGCAATTTTATGTTTATCTATTCTGGTCCTTAATATACCTGAGCTTCCATCCTAGAAGGTTTTTTTTTCCCTGAACTGGATTTTTTTCAAAAAATAAAAAGCTCTATACTTAAAATCTGCCAATCTTTTCATTTTTCATATGGAGGATTTTGAACGAACAAACCATACAAGAGTTTAGGAACACTCATGTGTTTTTTGGACTAAATAGTGGAGTACAAAGTTTCGAGCATTCTCAAATCTGACCCCCTGTGTTGAATGCGGTTGACTGAGGTAGATATTTCAAAAATCCAACACTATAAAGAGGTTTCAGTGAGTCATAGCAGGGTGACTATGATAACAATGTTTTAACATATTTGTCATTTTGGTAAGTGGTGAAAAAGCCCCTGAACATCCATAGTTGGAGCTCAAAGGGATGCTGTAACAAAACTCTGAAAACAAAAGCAAAATAGAAAGAACCAAATTGTGTGTGGAGAAAGTACTTCACACTTGAATAATAGATTTATATATATTTTATTTTCCCTGTATAAGCAAGGGTCAGATCTAAACTGTTTAGTGCAACATTAAAATGGTGTCACTAAAAGTCTGTGAACATTTAAGTGAATTTCTCAAGGTGTATGATTGTGTGAATATTGTTCTAGTTATGTTTGCAGGTGACCACTTTGCCATTGTCCAGAGAGTTCCGAAATACAGAATTGCCATCTTCCATAGACTCCATTTTATTTGTTTTTCTCTGTACTTGATCCAAACTTAGATAGAATTAATCCTTATTGGAAGCAAAACCAACCTATTGGGTTCATTTAATGATTATTTTTCTAGTTGTCTTAAGGTATGAAGATCCAAATTACAGAAAGACCTATTAGCTGAAAACCCCAGGTTCTGGATAAAAGGGCCAACACTTGTTTTTGCCTTTTACCTCTTTCCAGCTTTCAGATGGAGACAGTTCCACACAAAAATGGAGTGCTCCAAACCTCATGCGTGAATCCCTTTCAGTTCAGGTGCTGTGCAGTAATTAGTCCGACCTGCCACGGGTCATGCAAACTTTAAGACAATCCAATTTACTGCAGCACACTGAAATGATTTTCAGCAAGTGATTTTTTATTAGCTCAACACATATGTGCAGACAAAAAAAGTGGCAATGTTTTGGGCCTCACAGGTCCCTTTATCAAGCCTATACAACAACATACTGTTCAGTGTTAAGTAGTGCTAATTGTGGGAGGGGAAACAGTGGGAGGAACTACCAGTGTCCATCAAAATATTTGTTCCCCAAATATCCCAATTGTGTCCCAGTCCATTCAATACAGGTTACAATCCCGACTTGAGAGGGTGTAAGTGAAGATCAGCAACAATGTTGCAAGTAAGTCACAACCTGATTTTCAAAAGTGTCCTGAAAAAATCTCTTAAATGTATCCAAAGGTAAATTGTTTCCTTTTGAGTGAGTCAGTGTTGCCTTATATCAAATTGTGCAAAATACATAGTGAGTCCAAATAAAGAAAAAGAGTACACAAATTAAACATCTAAATTGACAAACTAAAAAACAAAAACAAATAAGCCAAAAGATCAGATACTCTGAGACGCTTCTGTAATACCTTATTAGCGAGTTATGTTGTGTTCTCTCTGTTACACCTCAAATTCTTACAGTAGGTAATTCCAGCACTCAGAATGCTCTGATCCATATCGTATCCCTAATTCAGAATTGATAAAAATTACTCTAGAGTCATCATTACATTAAGTTAGTTATATAACAAATAATTTGAATAAATTCATATTTTATTAAGTTATTAATTCATTAATGTAAACTGCAATCACAGGAGAAATTAATCACTGAAGAGCTGAGGAACCTCATAGAGGAGATCATGGTCATTTGATTTGATAGGTTCCAATCCCTAATGAGTTAAATAAGGTAATCGCAATAAGTTTAAATTGGGATATGACTGCCTGAAAAAATAGAGAAGATATAGTGATATTCAGAACGCATAATCTGCATGGTCGGGTAGGTTGCCATGGAAACCCAACTTGAAGATACTTTAAGTGTACAGTACTTCCGGAATCGATATATGCATCCTTGGAAACCCGTGTAAATACTTATATGTAGATGAAGCCTCCTATGTAAAATGATACTGCCCAATGAAAGATAAGACGCCACACGTGGGGCGGCAGGGGCAGTAAGAGATGACGTTGAAACAGACCTCATAAAAGGAAGGAGAGGTGCGCACAGAAATCACTGCCTTGATAAAGCTTAAGCGAAACGCGCGTCGGCATGTTCACTCCTACCTCCTTTGCTTTTAAAGACATTTTATTGATCCTTGATCTTTTAATCTCGAATTGCAATTATTGCAGTCGCCAAAACAAATCTTGTCTCTTTTCTCAAGACGTGGGGGATTTGTGGTTTTTTTAGGGAAGCTAATTATCACGAGTTAGGGAAGGTAATATTGAGACCACAGTCCTCCACGTTCTGCCTTCTTTGCTTGTGGTAATCCCATGCCAAACAATTTAGATAGTAGCAAACGGGATGACTCACCCACTATATTCTCTTTTTTCAAAGTTCTAACTTGTTTCTATTTATATGTAACAGATTGTAAATGCCTGGTTCAATTGATACATAGCACAAATTGTTAACTTGTTGGAAAATATTGACATTAATTAGATACTACAGTAACTTCTTTTTTAGAAACCTTTGCTTGCCCCTCACAGGGTTTTAAGGGATTTAATTGTGTTTTCAGATATAATTTATTAACCCACTAAAGAACAGGTGGGGTTATTATTATAATTGCACTAATTCCTTTTATAAGGCATAAGCTGTCATTCACGTTTATTCTAATGAATTTATTATTTATAATACATTAATCATTTAGAGTCAAACACTAATTTATTTTATTCATCAGTCATATACATATCATAATTTATTGGTAATAATATTCACAATTGGTGGTTTTGTAGGGTGGAGAATTATTAATTAAGATTCTCATTAGATCATTAATGAATTTGGATTATTTTATTTATTGTATACATTGATAAATTGTATAAATTATTGATTAAATTATCCCTAGCAAGCACTGGCACTTTATTAAGGGGCCGATGTACTAAATTCACGTGAATAGATCAAAGTTCGATCTAATGTGATCGAATTTCAAACGTAGGATTTATTTGTTTGGTCGAATATGCAAATTTTGGCATATTCGATCATCGAATAGCGAATGGTCGAACGATCGAATACATTCGAATAGAGTCGAATGAACGAATATTCGATCATACGATCATTCAATCAGCGAAGGATTTAATTTTCTTAAGTTTATTCGATTGCCTTCTTCGGCAGACCTACCGAATTGCAATAGAAGCCTATGGGAGCACTCCCATAGGCTTCTGAGGCTAAGTCCTGATCGAATAGGATTTGTAGGATCGATGTCTTCGATCGTTCGAATCGTACGAATCATTTGAATGATCGAATGATTTATTCGACTGATCGAATAAATTATTCGACTGATCGAATAAATTTGTATTCGATCGTCGAATGATCGAATATCGAATAAAAGGTAGTCTAAAACTATTAGTTTAGCATTCGACAATCGAATGCTAATCGAATATCGAATTTGGTCGAACTAATTTTGGGGAATAATAGTAAATTTGCCCCTAAGTATTGAACAATCATGATTGAGTAATACTAATTAAATTCAAGTGAACCAAGGATTTATATATTTTTTAATTTTTATATATAGTGTATAATTGGAAATAAAGACATACGGGGTTGTACCTTCTTTTTCTTTTCTTTTTAATAAGTACAGTAAAAAATTTTGTTGTGTGTAAAAAAAAATATTGTTGCCCATAGACGTCAATGCATTTGGCAAATTTTTCACTTTCAGTAATTTTTGCTTAAGCTAAATGGGTCAGCTTTGTTCTTCACTAGATGAGTGAAATTACCTCTCACAGTAGTGAATCCATAACAAATTTGTGCATTGCTACTATAATGTATATTTCACACTTTAACTGTAAACATGTCACTATACAATATTTGTTCACATTTTAGTTGTTGGTTGACTTTTTTTGGCAGAACATTTTTACTGAAAAACATAGGTGGCAAGGCAAGTGTAAGCATTGGTCAATTTCAGTTCATGTTTTAATAACTTTATTGATTTGTATTGCAATGTAGGCACCAAGAAGACGTTGGCAATTCTTTTTTAAGACAACATTATTAAATCTACTCAATTTTAAACTTAGTATTAAAAAAACATAATAACAGGACACAGTTTTATCCACCAAAGCATAATACAGCTCTTGGGACTTGTTAGGTACATAGTAATTTAGTATGTTAGGTTGAAAAAAAATTACCAGTTTATTAACATATAATCAGACAAGATCCAATTCATTTTGTTGGTATGGTTCTTAAATGGCAATTTCTAACTTTCACACATTGTAAAAATTCTAAAAATCCCTGTGAGAAGCCCTGGTGTTCTAGTGGGGCGGTAGATATGCCTGCAGCTTTAATATTCTGTGTTTCGATGCATACTGCTGCTTCATTTCATTCCTGTGAGGATATGGCATGTGTGCTCAGCCACTTCTGGCTGAGGTGAGCAAAGTTTGAATAGTTAAAGTGGACCTGTCACCCCAAAAAAATATTAAAAATCATATTTTATCACATTAATCAAGTAAAATGAACATAAATTACAGTATATAAATTATTTTAATCTTGTTTTCTTCAATCTGGGAATTCATAATTATAGCAAGCAGGTAGGAGCCATTTTGTGGACACTGTTATTAAGACAAGCCTTGTATAATCTCAGAATCTTGTTTGTGCACCAGAATGGGGGACCCGATGTCTATCCCCATGTCCTGGCTACACAATTAAATGGTTAAGAGAACTGGGGGAATGTGTGGGGAGCAGTGGCATCTAGGAAGTGCTGAATGGAAAGTGAAAGTAATTATCTGCCTCGCCTCTATGCCTAAGACATAGAGGAGTGGCAGACAATATTTGATTGTCAGCTGGGATTTTTAAATGAGCTTAAAACTGCTATGAATGCTTTAACAAAAAAATGAAATTGGATTTCATGTTTAATTTGAAAAGGAGTTTTATTATTCAAATTTTTGTGTCTGGGTGACAGGTCCACTTTAAAGGGGCCTTGTGCACAAACTGCCCAGTGTAAAAGTCTATTTCTTAATTTATGGGTGTGATTGCTTGTGTTTCTAATCTGTTACTGACCCTGCCTGTCCCTGACCTTGTCTAGTCTGCTGCCTGTCCTGACCCTTTCCTCTGTATTGACTTCTCTCTTGGATCCTGCTTTGTACTGCGACTTTGGTGTGTTTGACTCAGAATATTACTTGAGTTCGTTTCCTGAATCTGTAATGGTTGGAATTAACCCAGCCTGTCCCTTGACCATGCTCCTGTTCTCCATTCTATACACAACGTGTGGTTCCCTTTTTTGTCCTGAATTTACTCCCAGGTTGTCTTGTGTTAAAACCTGGTAGCACCTGAGTAGAGAATGGCTCCTCCCAAAGCAAAAGGTGGTTGTTATTGGTGGAAGAGTGATCTGCGACTGAGACCTTTGCACTAGTTCTGGGCTTGGGATTCCAATTGTAACAATGCCATAAGAATGAATAGAAAGTTTGTGTGTTTTCCTGTGGTAAACTTTAATCTCACATTTTAATAAATCTGCCCTCTAATTTTGTAATTCAGTAATTTTTCCAGTTAAGATTTTTTTTTATATTTTTTGGATGAAGACTCCTCCTACAGTAAGTTTCAATTTAAATGTTAACTATCTGTACTACAATCTCTTCTTCCCACGCTTTTTAAATATGTTCATGCCAGGATTTTTTATCAGCATTTTTATCAGCTGGCATAGCATTCTATAAGTTTTGTTTCTTCAGGATTTTTACTACTGAGCCATACCATAGCCATAAAGAAAGGGAAAAACTAGCTTTAAAGAAAACATTTAAGCTAGCTTCCAGCTGAGGTATGTCATAATTATTTATCCCAGTCATTGAGAATTTTTAACCAATACTTAAAGTTGTGCTCATAAGTTTACATACCCTGGCAGAATTTATGATTTCTTAAACATTTTTCAGAGAATATGAATGATAACACAAAAACATTTCTTTCACTCATGGTTAGCGTTTAGCTGAAGCCATTTATTGTCAAACAACTGTGTTTACTCTTTTTAAATCATAATCACTACACAAACTACCCAAATGACCCTGATCAAAAGTTTAGATATCCCAGTTCTTAATACTGCCCCCTTTAACATCAATGACAGCCTTTTGTTAGAGCAGGCAAAGTGCAATAGAGTAGATAGGAGATTTTGTAAAAAAAAAGTTCAAAGTCCCAAAATAGTTGAAATTTTTTCTAAGTCCCAAAAAAACGCTGGCGATTTTTTCTTAGCATAGGGTGATAGAAAAAAAATGAACGAAATTTTTTTTTGGGTACCCTGCTCCCCCCTTATTTTCCTAACATAGGGCAAAAATACTAGACTAGGGGCACATGTGTAGGGCAATAAAACAACTAAATTAGGCTTTATTAGGGTTCCCTGGGCTTGTGTAGTGTAATGTTTAAACTGTAAAATATAGTCTATTCAAACTTCAAAATTCCCGCCATATGCAAATTAGTCTTCGCTAGCGCAACTGCACTTTGCCTGGAGAATTTTCGCTAGCGCAATTTCGCTACCGTTCACTTAGATGAACGCAACTTTTTAGTGAATTGGACGAGCACTGGCGCAGCTTCACTTCTTAGTGAATTTCCCCCCATGAGTGAAAAAAGTTTTTGTGTTATCATCCATATTCCCGGAAAACTGTTAAGAAATCATAAATTCTGCCAGGTTATGTAAACTTGTGAGCACAACTGTAACTCTGGTGCTGTATATATAACTGAAGTGTACATATATTTTTGATTAACTTTGTTTCAATTTCTGCTGAAACAAAACTGTAAAGAAATGTTGGAGACTATAGTTATGCCTTATTAGTTATTGATGTGAGACCATATATCATGTTTCATTTAAAAATTGATTTTCATGTGAAATTACTACTTCAGACTTGTAGAAATACTTCTTCTATTTGTAATTATACTTTTATAAACATAAATTGGTCATACAAGGATTCTTTTCATTTTATTTTTGTTGTAAAGATTCTATTAATTAGTATTTTTTTTACTAATAAAGTAGGATGCAAAATTTATTTTTAAATCTTCATCACATTGTATAGCATTCAAAATGTAAACTATCCTTTAAATTAGTGGCTTGTCTGATGAATATTTTATGTGCAGTGATGCATATCCGTGCTGAATAACCAAGTTATTTCAAAATCCAATGTGTCATGATGGCCTTCAGATTGCTACCTGCAACCAATTGTTTAACAAAATTTTGCCTTGTAGTTCAGTTCATTGCCATTTAGAAGTGGTTAAAGATGGTAAGTCATATAACATGAAGTAGAATAATTGCTTATACTTTCATGTAAATGTCTAATTTTCCATCTAAAATACAGCTTTTTATACTACGTAGTCTGGTTCAAAATGCTGAAAGTAATTCTTAATACTTGAGTGTGGAATGGAAAGTTCATTGAAATTATACTTGCCATGCTTCACTGCTCTTATAGTCTTTTAGCATTCATCTATTTGCATTGGTCGCTGACTTATTTTTACTTTTAAGCTTTTCCTTTTCTTCAGCTGAATTATAACATGTTCATAGCTATTGAACATTAAAATGTTAAATACCAATGCCATCATTTGTGATCTTTGAAGAAGCTAGGCTAGTTACTGATTTGTAGTGATGATTTTAGGTTAAGAGACTGGTAAAGCATTATTTTTAATTTTTTCACTACATGTTGAACTCATACTAGTGATGGGTGAATCTGGGGCGTTTGGCTTCGCCGAAAACAGCTAAAAATTTGCAAAATGCCACTGGCATCTCGTTTTGGATGTGGGCATTCATATTCTCCAGCGTCATAAAAAGGATGCGGGCATGAAAAAACTGATGCCCACATCCACAACGAGACAACAGCGAATTTTTGCAGGCATTTCCTGAATTTATTCGGCGGCGGTGAATCGGGGGAATATTCAGGCCAGGCGAATAAATTTGCCCATCACTAAATCATACTAAATAAACCAATATATTTACAAGTGTAATAAATGATTATATTTATTTTTTGTGATTTGCATAATTGAGTGGGTCTTAAATGGCATTATCTATTTAATTAAGATTTTTTTATTTTTTTCTAAGTATTTTCATTTAATCTTTGTGCCATGGCCAAAGACTTCTTAAATTGGCTCACATTTCCTTTATATATGTGTAGCTAAGTCACTAACCAGTAGACCAGATTCAATAAATGCTTCCACACAAACCCACTTATTCATATACTGAATTTTTTGTAATTTTGTCATAAATTACTTTGAATTATTTACAATTAAAAGGGTCTATTATAGCTTCAGATGATTAATTCTGAAGGTTTTACATTTTCTATAAGTATAGTTATGCAGGCTATCCTTGGCCAGTGCTTTAGTGGTTGCAGTATCCTATAAATAGACAGTCACTGCATTGTTGAACAGATTTAATAAATGCTTCCATACAAAGATCCAGACATACCAATACATTAATGTACTTATTTAACAATATGATTTCTAATCCCCCACATGCAGTGTAGGTATGGAATCCTTATCCAGAAAGTTGTTATCTAGAAATCTTCAATTTACAGGATGTCCATCTCCCGTAGAGTCCCTTATAAGCAAATCAAGTTTTAAAAATTATTTCTTTTTTCTCTGTAATATTAAAATATCACCTTGTACTTGATGGCCTCTAATGGCCTATTTAGCAAAAATCTCATTAATGAGGCTTATAAGGTTTTTTCTACTTCGAATCACAATTTAAAAAAACTTGAACATTTGCTTATTTATGAAAAAATCTGAATGTATTTGTAAAAATACATCATATATACAAATACACAAAAACATTTGAGTTTATTTTTACTTAATTAATACCAGATATTCGAGTTTTTGATATATTACTAGAATCTGTAAGATTTTGTGCAAAAAAATTTGAATTGTGGCAAAAATTCAAATTATGACCTTGATAAATCCCCCTCCATGTTAACATTTTGGGGCAGATTTACGAAATTCACGTGAAATGATCAAAGTTCGATCGAATACGATCAAATACTGATCATACAAATTTTTCGTATATTCCGATATTCTAATTTGGCCTCTTCGATCATCGAAAACCGAATTATCGAATAGATCGAATGGATCGAATGATCCGATATTCGATCATTCGTTGATCGAAGGAATCAAAATTTTTCAATTGTTCGACTGCCTACTTCGCCAGATTGAACCTACCGAATTGTAATAGATGTACTAAATTCACGTGAAGCATTCGAAGTTCGATCGAAGTTCGAACATAGGATTTCTTCTTTTGGTCGAATATGTGAATTTTGTGAAAACGACGAGACGCACCGAAGCTGACGTGACGCGCATCAAAAGTGTGCCGCGACTCGTTTAGTTAATTTTTCGGCAAAGTGAAACTCGGGAGATTCACCCATCACTACTTCTATACCTTTATGAAAGTTATTTCTCCTACTTTGTAATGTTCTCTATAAACCAAAATGCATTGTGCAGGTAATTTTTCTACACAATCTTCAAAGTGTGACCCCCAAATCCCCAATTATGTATGTCTCACTTGTTGGTAATAACATTTAATTTTTATAATGCACAATAAAAAAATGGCCTCAAGAGCTCATTATGAAAATAATCATGTTTGTTTTCTTATATTTTATGAAATCTGTATTTTGTATACATTAATGCTATGGAATAATTAAACTGTTAGGGTTGCTTTAAATTATGCAACCATAAAATAATAAAATCTCCATACCACAATTTTTTACTATTTGGCTACAAGAATTAATGACATGCTATTTAGCTGAACCATACTGAGCTTGGGTATTATGCATAGCACAAAACTGTCAGACTGGTTTTCTGTTAATACATAAATCATAGAAACTGTCAATCAGGTATTATAAAAAAACTGTCTTTGCAATATGGATTTGCTGGAAATTTAATTTGTCAGTATTGTGAAATACATTGCACTTGGGGGCACATTTACGGTCGAATTGATTTGAGGTGAAAGTTTTAATTTCAAAGTGGTGAAATGGGTTTGTGTCTTTAAACTAATTACTACAAGATACTGTGACTATGAAGATTTTCATTCATCCAGGTCATGGCATATCTAATATAAGTAATTGTAAAACAACTGGACTTGCTGAATAATCATTGAAGATGCTTCACTACTCATCCAAGCACCTTCTTCAGTTCAACTGAAGAAGCTGCTCAAATTAGTAGTGAAACATCTTCAGTGATTACTCAACAAGTCCAGTTGTTTTAGAATTACTTATATCACATATACAAGTGCTGTCCAACTTCTGTGGTACAGAGGACCCAATTTTTTCTGGCCTACATAGTGGAGGGCCGATAATGGAAGCCAGTATTGACCACACCCACTTTAAATCATACCCGTGTTACCACAAGACTGTGTCCACATTAATTGTGGCAGCACACCAAATAACCATTTGTGAAAAAAGTTGTGAAAAAAGTTGTCATATTAAGAAATAGCCATATGCCTCCTCTTCCCCTTTGGATAACACTGCACTCCCAGCACATGATTAAACACCTTAGGGGCCCCTAACAATAATTTATTTTCAAATGCTAACAAATACCCAGAACAAATAACAGGCTTATGTTCCACAGGCAGAGCATGGCACACAGGCAGAACAGGCCACATACAGGCAGAGCAGGGGACACACAAGCAGAACAGGGGACACACAAGCAGAGCATGAAACACACAGGGAGCATAGGGAAGGCATAACAGCAGGAGACAGGGAAACCTATCAGTACCACTCTGATGTACAATGTACAGTGACACAGTGCTGGTGCCCCATTAACATTTAAAATAAGGTGTGAACAGGTGAACACAGTGAACAGTTTCAGTCTGGGTCTCAGGTGTGAACAGTACAGGGATTTAAGGTGTGAACAATAGAGGTGTTACAGTGTGAATAATGCAGAGGGGTCATAGGTGTCAACAATAGAGGGGAGTCATCTGAATTTACGGTTTAAACAATGCAGGGTCCAGTTACTCTCTGTAGTGATACAATTTAAAGTTTTTACATGGTAGGCAAACACAGCAGGTAGGTGGGGGGGGGGGCAGCCCTGCTGTATTATATTGCATAGTCTCATCTGTTCATAGAACATTGGTCAAGAAGCACTGTGGAACTTCTTTTACAAAGATGTTCAAAACAAAATTTGTGATGTGTGCAACAAGGGTTTCCTCTGTTGATGTCCTTCAACAAACACCATTCTTTAGTGTTATTTTTTATTATACTGGACACATGAATAGAGACAAGTTCAACCGGTTTCTGCAGGTCATTTACTGTTATGCTAGTGTTCTTTTTCAGCAATGCTATCTTCTCTCTTGCTGTGTATAGGCTATCTTAATGTAGGGAGAATATATATAGAGCTGTGTAGTTTCTTAACTGAGTAACAAAATTTACACTCTTTGGGGTAGATTTATCAACATTTGAATTGATAGTGAAATTCAATCTTTTAACGCTAAAACTACATATTCAAATGTAGGCACTTTGAAAATGGTGAGTAGAATATGAATTTGATGTATTCTCGTTTTCACAGTTTTGTTCTATGGAGTTTTTTATATCCCAAATTTTCAATTAATAAACAAAAAGTAAAATTTTTTAAAATGTCAAGTTTATTAAATTAGGATAACATTTGAAAATGTCACATTTGCACTTTCATAAATAGGCCTCTATATTAATATTTATTTCAGGTGCTGTTTGGTCTGATATTATAAAACAATACCAAAGTAAATGTTTTAATGATTTCATCATACAGTAGTTGTAAATTTATCTCAAGACATAGCCTGCATCATATATTTTCTTGTCCTAAAGGGCAGGACAATAAGCACTCTGCTGGATACGACTGAGAAAAGGCCAATTACAGCTAGTAATTTCAAACCACCAATGTTTTCTATTTCTGCTGTCAGTTATAGGACTTTGATAATTGGCATATATTTTTTGTCTTGACCATTTTCTTTGTCAGTAAATTTAATGCATATTCCCAAAGGTTGGCCTGACAATAGTATATTGCTCAATTTGCTTACTGAACAGGCAGCTGCTTTCACTTACATTAGCAGCCAATATGCCCCAACACTTTATAATAGTTATTACTTTCTTGAAAACCTGACGTTTCACATTCCCATTTTCCTTGGCCTTTTTGTCTCAGCTAGGGCCAAGGTGCCACTTTTAATAGTTGTTTTTGTTTGATGGGCTTGTCTTAAGAATTGTTAAGTTGACTGTGATTCCTCCATGATTTGTGTCACATCATTTATATGAGAGCTGTCTTACACAATCTTCAAACAAAATATAGCTTCATTTCTGCTCCTATTTCTATAAATACAACCATGTAATATTTAAGGGTTTGTTCCAATATAAACAATCCTACTTTCTAATTCTACTTTTTAAAAACAAACAAAGTGATCCATGCACCCATTAACTACCTGTTTACAACAGCAGCTATTAATATGGTAAATAAAAATTCAAGACGATAAACCACTTTACTGTGTAGTTTTTCAGAATGCTGCAAGTAAAGAAATGCAGCTAATTATTTCCTGCTTACTGGGTTACAGTTACTGAGTTATGTACTTATTTATTATATAACCCATATTTAATGATTTTTCCTAGTAATGTTAGTGATTAAAGTTCTGTAATGCATTATGATTGTAAAATAATTTACATTGTTATAAAATTAGTAGGAACAAACTGCATTAACCTGTCTATAATATATTATTTCTGTAATCCCAAATAATGTACGTAGGTCTATATATACAAAAAAAAAAAAAAAAAAAAAAAAAAAAAAATATATATATATATATATATATATATAAATGTCCAATAGATACCTGCACTCTCTCCCTTATTTGTTCAAAGATGGGTGCTCAGTCAATTCGTTCATACAAACTTCAAAAGTTGACCAGCACTCCCAATTTCTCTTGTAAAAAAAACTTTTTATTCAAACATCACTCTTGCGCTCCAACGTTTCGGCCCACATTAGGGCTTACTGAATATTAACATTAGTACTGTTAATATTCAGTACTACAACTGTAACTGTATCAAGGCCCTAATACATAAAACAGCTCATATATACAACTCTGTTTTATGTGAATAAACCATTTACAAATAATAATCCTAAATACAAATAATACAAAATAATATAATTTTTAGTAGTATGTGACATTGGGTAATCCTAAATAGAAAATTGCTATTTTAAGAAATAAGGGCTGCCCCTTAGGATCTTGCAATTCATGCTGCACATAAACAAACCAAACAAACCATACATGTTAGGTCACATCAGCCAATTTTGGTTCCACGCTTTCTGTTAAAGTTAGAACTGCAGTATTTCTGATCAGGTGATCTCTGAGGCAGTACAGAAAATGTTGCTGCACTCAGCGGGGTGATATTTTGACCATGCCCATTTTGTGGCCACACCCCTTGATTACCATGTTCATTTTACAAAATTTGGCAGGTTATGAAAGTTTGAACATTTTTCTGAGTTTTTTTCATTACAGTTTGTTATTACAGTTGTGTTAATGAAGGTGAATTGTCCTTTAAGCTGTGGATCCAACTTTTCCCAAGGGACCTGTTATCTTATATTATTACAATTACTTATTTGCTTATCTAGAAATTGTTACAAAAGTATCTTTTCTTCTGCTGTGGCTGTTCTGGGATCTCTGCCAAAAGCCACTTTTTCTGGCTGTTCAGTGCAGAGAAAAGCAGGACTTTTCAATACAAATGAGGGACTCAAGGGGAAAGATGTAAAAGGGAAAGATTTACTTGAGAAAGATTCTTTAATATCCCTCTTAAGATGATATTAACAACTTGTTTTAGTATTCATTTTGGGATATAGTTTTCCTTTAACTGAACTGCACGTAAAGGACATGTAACCCCCCCCCCCCAAAAAAAAAAAATCTGTGAACAGCCTATTTGAAATCTTTAAACATCTTCCCCTCCAATTGTTCAAGGGTTAATAATAAGGCTGCAGCATCCACTTAACCACTTAAGATTCTTTGTCCTCCTTTCATTATTTTTTCTCCTAACATAATACGTTGTCACGGGTTGGCCTTCGTTAGGCGCCCAGGGGAAGTAGTGGACCAAGGAGGAAGCTTTTAGGGGTGCAATAACGTAGCTTAGGCAAGGATCAGGCAGGAATCAGCAGGTTCAAGCAAAAAGGTGTATTGCAGGAACAAAAATAAACAAAGTCCAAGCAGTGGTCAAAATACAGGAAAACAGGAACAAAAATGGAAACAGGATCAAAAATACAGGAACAAGGATCAAAAAGCAATATCAGGAACAATAAACAATACCCAGGAACAATAGCAGTATGGTCCTATAATTGGGCGCCATAATGGCGTTCAATACCCCTTTAAATATTCAAAGTTCGCGCCAAAACGAGCGCGGTGACGTCATCGCGTCAAGCGTGACGCGATGACGTCACTACCCGGCGCCGCATATCCACGTGGCGGCTATGGGCGCCGCCATTGTGGATATGCGCCGGACAGGAGAGGACGCGCCGCCCGGAGCTAAAGGTAAGCCTCCGGGCGGCGCGATCCTGACATACGTACACTCAAATACAGCATGAAGCTCCTTATTAAAACACTCACTTAATGGTGTTCAAAATATTGCAATGCACTTAAAATACCTTAAAAAGTTTATGCATTACTCAGGGATTTTAAGTGAAGCATATAAGGAAGACTAAGCTAATAAGGTATACCTGTAGAGAAATACCTTTTCCAAGGCTGAATGGCAGCTAGAAGCTGCTCTCCAATTCAATTTGAGTCAATTTATGTTGAAGTCAATTGATGTTTTTTCTAATGTATTTTTGTTGCACAAAAAAGACAATTTTTTTGCAAAACAAAACTCATGGAGGAATTTCAGTGTAAATCAAGCAAAAAAAATCACTCATCCCTAATCTTGCTTTATTAACAATGTAGAAAAGGATTTAAAATTATTTGAAAGGATGACAGGTTCCTTTTAACCTTATTTGGTGTATATTGCTAGAAAAGGTGAAAAATGAATATTGTATACCATACCATACCAAATCATTTTATAATGAAGGCAATGCAAGCCTAAGAATTTTACACATCATTTGCCACCAACACGGGCACATTTATATCAAGGGTCGAATTTCAAATTCATGTGAGCTTTTTTTTTTTTAACCTCCCTTTAATTCAATTGAAATCGGTAATTATTAATAAAATTGAATTGTAAAAACTTGGACAAATGTAAACAGCTTGAAAACTCAAATCTAATTCGATTCAAATTTGATCAAACTTGATTCAAGTTTTTTCTCTGAACATCTCCAAATTGCTAACTGGACCACTCCCATTTACTTATACAGCAATGATAAGTATGATAAGTTTAATCTCGAAAATGTAATTTGAATTTTTTCAAAAAGCTTGAATTGAGTTTTAATAAATTCCTAGTCGAATCTGACAGTTTTAACCATAACAAAACATTGAATATTATAATTCAAATGTTCAATTTGAGCCTTAATATATCTGCCTCCAATGTTTTTATCAATTTAAATGTCAATAGAATGCAAACATCTCCAAATTTCTAACTGGACCACTCCTATTGACTTATACAGCAATTCGGCAGGTTTTAGGTGGCAAATAGTTGAGTTTGAATTGGTAAAGGGTATGATATGAGCATGATAAATCTCAAAAATGTAATTAGAATTTTTTTTAAAAAAAACTTGAATTGAGTTTGGATAATTCCCTAGTAGAATTTGACAGTTTTGACCATTTTCTTTTTACAAAAAATGTTTGAATATTATAATTCCAATGTTCAATTTGAGCCTTAATATATCTGCCCCCTATTGTTTTTATCATTTTAAATACACACACTTACTAAGGCTTAGTTTGCCCACTTTATCTTTATGTAAAGCTTATAGCTGCAGAAAGGTTGTGATGTTTTTATTATACATAATTTCAGTGGTAGTCTCTGAATATCCTCTGAGAAACTCTTTTTTTCAAACATTATTATGGGTTTTTAAAGGTGTATTTGTCAAAGGGTGAGTTCTCACTTTTACCCATTGCTAATGTTTACAAGAACAGTTTAAGTCTTGGAATAAGTTTAGTTTCACACAGAATATTCATAGACTACCTTTGACAATCATGTACAATAAAAACCACCTCATAGGAATGAAGAGAGAGGGGCTTATTTATAAACTTTGCACATGAATGTGCAGAATGGTTTGCACAGTAAAATTTTTACTTTATATTTATAAAGTTGGATAAAATTGGTATATTTGTATATTTTCTGTTCTGAGTTTTAACACTTGAATTATTAGAGATTTATTTAACCCTGAGGCTGCTAAATATCCAAATAAAAAGGTACTCCATCTCAAACCCTTCGCAGTTATGTAGAAATTAATGGAAGATGTTGCTTTTAAAATTGAAAGATATGTATAGATATGTATATGCTCAGATATATCTGAGCTTGGTTTTGTACAATATGTTGAATAATAGTGCTTTTCGGGCGTCAAATCTAAAAAAAACCTTACAATTCAGATATTTTCACAATTTTATTGAATGTTTTTCCAGACCAGATTTTTTTAAGTTAATTTATTGATAAATAAAGCCAACATGTGGATGGGGGTTTTGTTGAAGTCATTTTAATAAAAATAATGAGAAATATTTGGATTTTAGTAAATAACCCCCTTAATGTGCAAACAGGATTGCACATTTGTTTTTACACAACAAATGTCCACAAGAGCTTTCTTAAATATGGCAAAAATCACAAATTGCAAACATGTATGTGCACACTCTGCATTAGAGTTATGCATGTGCAAAATTTATAAATGACCCCAGAGTGTTTTCTGTGTAAAGCTCTTGTTTTACTTTTCTAGTTTTGATACATATACCCATTGACTGAATAAATCTAACACTGCAGTAATGTTTTGTAAAAGGTAGTTTGACAATTATTCAGTGAGCCTGCACTTACATTATTTCTCGATGGTTCCATTTAATTTATTCCATTGTTTTAACTGTACTTGTCTGCACCACAAATTAAGATGCCACTAGTCTCTTTTTTATGTCAAGGCTGGCAAAATGCAGTGAATCATTAGTTATGGAAATCCACCTCATTATTTTTATTATTAATTACATCATTATCACTGGAGTGAACAATGTAAGTAAGATCCAATAATCCAATAATATAGTATCAGGTTAAAGATTATTTTTTTATGTCTCCTGTGTGTTCCTGGAGTGTGCTTGAGGTTTTAAGTCTGGCCTTCATTAACAATTCAGACCCCAAATGCCTATGGTACTGCATGCCTCAGAAGTTGTGGATACTAATCTGTAGTTCTAGAAAAGACCTTACTATGCAGACTAGTGTTAGGGAGTTTGAAATAGTGCCTTTTCGTAGGTCTAATTTAGCAAAAGTAGAATTTGTGGAAGGACATTAGTGTTTGTACATGCTGCTTCCTTGGAGCAAACACTGTTCAGTGCAAGCTAATGGCTTTTTGGAACTGATTGGTTGGCAGGAATACATAGCAGTGTTAGTAGGTAAAAGTCTTGTCAAGTTTGCCAGGACATTTTGCACACTAATAACCTTAACTACCAATCATCATAATAAAAGAAGTCCAAAAAAATATTCCTAGTATTTTATTTTTCATTTGAATGTAACTGTTGTGGTCAGCAGTAGCAATCTAGATTTTGGATACCTGAACAGAAATATACATTGAGTCATTGTCCGTTGAAGTGTCTACAATCAATTTGAGCTAATCTAAATGACATTGAAGAAAAATCTGCTTCCATAACTCTCTGAAGATTGGTTAACTTTTGATCTGTGTCAGCTGATCTTTGTCTAGTTGAATGTGAAGGAAACAGTAAAGGGTAAACATATGAAATTGGTAATATGTCTGGTTTTATTATGCTTATTCATTAACGTGTCTAAAATAACTCACTGCTTGTGCCAAGAATACTTCTACCCTAAATAACAGAAGCACATAAAGTGCAGTATTCGAATCACTGGCTGCTTCCGACTTTGAAGAGATGTTCTAATGCAGACATCTACTCTACTACTATGCACAAGTGGAATAAAATATGGGAGTGCATCTACTATTAATTAATTACTATATATGCTGAATAAAAGGATTTTATATTCCTTTGGCGTATAGAGAGCAATAAATTTACTGGGCTTTTATTTTCAAGCACAAGCTATATTTATATACATATAAAAGTAGTAGAATGCTTGTAAAGTTTATTCTTTTTATAATATTGCTGTAAAATTTTTTGCAAGACGGATATACACAAAGAAAACTCTGAAGCTTTGAGAGACCTGACTTCAGAGAATAATGGAAGAAAATCAGTCTGGCTAAAGTGAAATTCATTTGAAAATAATTTAAACTTTCCTGATGTCTGTCTAGATTTCAGAACAACAAAATGGGTTTTCCTTAAGGGTGGGTCATATTCATACACAGTTTACTAAATGGAACAGACATAAAATGTGAATCAATAACCTTCTGCTGATATTTTTCTGGACCAATGTGAAGGAATATGGCAGAATGCTAGGAAGACTGATATTTTAATATTTTTCCATGTCCTACACAAAATACCTTTTGTTATTACACTTCTGTGAAATTGAATAAAGTGAATCTGAATTATTCCCCTCTTTGCTAGAGGAACTGTGGGCAGTTTGCAGCATATTAATTTCAATGCCCTAAACTTATATCCTTTTAAAAACAAGCTGAAGATTTGTTCTTCGCAATGCTGCACAATACAGGCTTCTACAGGACTAGATATCCTACATAGTGTCCAATAGTGTTGAGCGAGATTTTTCACCCCTAGACTTCAATGCATTTCAGCAAATTTTCGCCATGTCACAAATTTTCTTCGAAGGATATTTAATTCAATTTGGAAAAAAGTATCTAAAAATGTCTAGATAGGATTTGTATGTTTAAATAAAACATCCAAGGTAGCAATTGCAGGGCAGAACCCCCACCATCTTTCAAAGTAATAATGTAATTGTTACATAACAAAAATTTTTTTTATTATTTTCACACCACCTCTTTTGTATCATAGTGTACTGCATTTGTTTTAGAAGTTTCTTTCTGTGATGTGATTGGTAAATATAAATATTAGTTCTGCAGTCTGTTATTTATTTTTTAGGATCCCTAAATGGAGATCAAATGTTGACCCTGTCCTCGTATATTGCAATTGCCCACTCAGTATACAACAGGTGCAGCAATTAGACTTAACCAAAGCATCCCATAAACTTTAAGGGATAAAGGAGCTCCGGAGCCCTGTGCTTTAAACTCCTGTTTAAAAACTCATTCCCTATACCAGCAGACCACAGTTGATTAATTTCATTGCTGGCATATTTTTTGGGGAAAATATATTCTAAAAACTCGCCCATACATTCATTTCAGTAGTCTATTTAAATTTTTAATTACCTTAAATATGTCTACAATTATTATAGTAATGAAATTAAATTGGAAGGTATGGGCAGATGTCAAGGCAGATAAGCTCATGAAAGTTTATATGCTAAATTACTAAAGGAGATATAATTACATGTATTTTATTAAATGTCTCAATGTCGTCTTATCCAGGGAGTATACTCCAATTTGGCATATCCATTTAGATGAGACCAAGTACAAATTTTGTGTAAAATTAAATTATCTCTCACCCTTGAGAAGTAAAATTCTACTCCTAGGCTAAATTCATTAGCTAGGGATTTAACCAAAATTATATGGCAGTTTTACTTAAGCATATTGGGGATTTTACTTACCCCAAGTCATTTTTTTTGTTTCTTTCAATCCAGAAAATGTAATTAAGTTAAAATGTTATGATACTACTAATGATTGAAATTAGTATAATTGTCAAAATAGTTGCTAACAAAAGTGTACAAAACGTATAATATATTCAGTTTAAGTCAAGCTGCTGTGAAAAGGTCTCAGGATTGCATCTATTTATACATAAATGGGCTATACCAAAAACACTGCCGTTTTGCAAGCACACATGGGAAGTCTCATGTTTTTTCATTGTCCTTATCATTTTTAAAATTCAAATGCTCTTAACAGGGTTTTACCATCTTTTTGATGTTTTTATAGTTTTAGAAAAGTCACTTAAGATTTGTAGACTGTAAGGGCTTTGTGACCTTGACACTAATATTGGTTTATTTTAGAACAGACTTTACTAAGAAAATAGCAAGCAGTATTACTAATATCTGTGCAATGACATAAAATATACATTGTTTAATAAGTGCTCTATTGGCTACAAATTTTTATGCACTTAACAAATCTTTTCTCATTCCAAATGAGTGTATAAGAGTATGAGAGTGATACTCATTGTGTAATATCATAACCAATGCTGAAAATGCCTGGTTACATACTCTTAAAAGTCTCACATGTAAATGTTTAATAGCGAAAATGACTGACGTTTCAGCCTCCTCCAAGGCTTTTCTCAAAGTATCTAGTGGTTTGAAAAACTGCCTTAAAGGAATTGTTCAGTATAAAAATAAAAACTGGGTAAATATATAGGCTATGCAAAATAAAAAATGTTTTCAATATATTTAGTTAGCCAAAAATTTTATGTTTAAAGGCTGGAGTGACTGTACGTCTAACATAACAGAAGAGAACACTAATTCTTGTTTTTCAGCTCTCTTTTGTTTACACTGACTGGTTACCCTGGTTACCAGGCAGTAACCAATCAGTGACTTGAGGGAGGGCCACATGGGTCATAACTTTTGCTTTTGAATCTGTGCTGAATGCTGAGGATCAATTGCAAACTCACTGAACAGTTATGTGCCATGTGGCACCCCTTCAAGTCACTGACTAACTCAGATTTAGAGAGCCGAAAAGCAGGATGCTGTGTTGTATTCTGTTATGTTACACATCCAGTCCCTCCAGCCTTTATACATTACATTTTTGGCTAACTAACTATATTAGAAACATTTTTTATTTTGCACAGCCTATCTATTTACCCAGTTTTTATTTTTACCCTGAACTGTTCCTTTAAGTACAAGATTTGGCGGGAACTTACATTGACAGTAGCTGACATCATATCCGCAATGTTAAAACATAATGGCTAAATACAAGATGTTCATTGCTAGCTCAAAGGTATAACATACAATAGCATACATCCACATCAAAACCTCTATTTAAAATAAATACAATATGGTTAAAAACATAATGTTGTAATTAATCTAAACCAATTAAGGGTTAGAGTATCTACATAGCACCTAAATCCTGTGCACAATTGTTACATTATCTGTTATATAGTAGTTACAAACATCTAAGCTTGAGTGTTGGTATTAGACCTGTCCAGAGACATATATTTAATACTTTATCCTTGTAAAATCATAAATTAAATCGATATCAACCCATTAACTACTCAGTTGTTCCAGCTGTGGGGGGTTTGTGAAACATTTTTATGGAGAAAACAATAGCCTGATATGGAGAAATTTAAATTGAGTATAATATAATTAATTTTCTATATTTTTCATCTAATGGTATAGATGTAACAAATGTCAGGTCGAGCATAATATGAATAAAACTAAGGACACTAAAATGCCCCCTTAGATCTGTTTATTTATAAATGTCGATCAGGGTTGATGCAACCATGATACTAGTGTGTTGGACTTAAATAATATTTAATAAATAACAAAATACTGTCCTACTAGTGCATACACATATACTAATATATATGGTGACGGTGAACATAGAATACTCCTTCATAATTGCCATATACAATTCTGTGATGCAGGACTAACCTGCCTATAAATGTCCCAACTCATCAATAATTAAAAAATAAAAAATAAAAATAAAAAATGGAAAAAGAAAAAAAGAAAAAAATAGAATAAAATTATACAGAGTGTCCACATATTAAAAAGTGCTCATGTTTGTCGACCCTTCAAGTCCCAATAATTGCTTTTAGTCAGAATTCCCAAAATTGTGATTAATTGGGTGTTCTTATTGCTTTTAAATTCAATTAAATTGGTCCATAGTAACCACATAGTAAGTGTTTAAGTTATTTGAAGTTTTCCGGTTATTAGTGATTATCCATATTTTCATATCCCACCAAGTCACAATAAATTGCTGAGCCTGCACCTGCAAGTCTCTGAAACCTGGGATTATTTTACCACCCATGGGTCCTTGGATGCCGTGCAGTCACGCATCCTTGTGGCACAAATTAGAGGACTCTCACCTTAACCCGATGTGGGCCGTAAAGTATTCTCCAAGTTGTTTCTCCCTTTGAAATCCAGAAGGGACCAGATACCGCACCGATCTCTGCCGAACACACACAAGCCTGCTCCATCAAGGCAGAAATTCTCCCCCAGGCCTTCGGAGTATAAATTATGTACTCACCGCTGTGCAACAGATATGTTGCATCAGCTCGGGACGGCCGACTCGGTCGATACAGACATCATCTTTCGTGCCATCTGGGTACAAAATATATGCTCTGCTGGAGGCTCACCCAATCAACACCAAGGTATATATATGTATATATATATATATATATATATAAATATATGTCGTTCTATGCTAAGTGGTCCAGATTTTCCCCACCCCCACTCGGGCAAGAGACTTAAGATTACACATAGACTGACTTGCACCTCAACATATGTGGTCTATATCATTACCTGCCCCTGTGGCCTGTACTATGTGTGGAAAACAATCACCACGCTAAGGGAACGCATCAATAACCACAGATCGTCCATCAGCCGAGCCCTGAGAGAGGGGCAGTCCATCCTACCAGTTGCTCGACATTTCCTCAACAAAGCCCATGGACTACCTACCTTTAAGTGTATGGCAATTGACCACCAGCCACCCCTCTCTAGGGGAGGGGATCGGAACTTGGCCCTTTTACGAAAGGAATCTCGATGGATCCACAGACTGAACACATTGTCCCCTAAGGGTCTTAATGAGTCACTGCCACTTGGCTGTTTCTACTAACTGACTCCCTTAAGCAATATGTGTATGTTCTCACACTATCTCCTCGGTTGTGTGAAAAATAATTTTCCTTTAGTTGCAATCGGTTCATCTTTAAGTTTGTTTTTATCAGTTATTCACCATTTGCACTTTTGGACTTTCACGCCACACTATAACATGCTCTCCCGTAGGACACACGTAAGTGGTCTCTAGTAGACATGGTACAGGACCAGGTACTAATTGCACTTGCTTGTTCATATGTGGGTTGTCTGACAGCATGGCTAATCATTAGAGGTACCCTATGTGGATAGTGGTAATCGGCATTAATCCTCTATACCCCGATCCCAGTGATGCACCACTGAGGTTGTACATATGCCAGGTTGCCTGGGCATACCAAGGTGTTGCTAATCCAGTCTGCCCCCGCAGTTGATGTAGGGGTTAGCTCTGGATGATGCAAACCACCTCGATTATGTGGTGAGAAGGGTCGACAAGGGGACTATCTGGCTGGGTAGGTCTGTACCTTGACACATGCCCGGCCAGTTAGTATGGATAGTAATGCCTACACCCAGGGCCTAATCTTGGGGCCTATCCCAGCAAATGGCCCTCATGTTGATTGGCCCATCCACCTCTGTGGTACCCGGGCTTGGCACGGCCGTGCAGCCTGTATGTCTGAAATCATGCTCCAGGAATCCTTCACAAGCTTTGGCTTGTCACAAAAGCTTTAGCAGACCGAGTACTCAAGACAGATACTTTGAGACCCAGTGTTATAACTATTAGGCATGTTTTCTTTGTCACATTGCTATTACATCATATTGCTTTTTACTGTTAGCAATACCACTACATGTTGTCTGCAAGTTCACTTGATGTGGTGGGGGCTGGGAGCAAGGGTTGCCATGCAACCAGTTTGGCGCCTTTTTTTGACTTTAAACTGTCACTTGTATGTTGAGCACTGTTTGTCCTTGAGAAAGGCTCCAGTGTGGAGCCGACACGTCGGATCTAATAAACCTGAATCTTATTTGATTTCACCAGATTGACCTACTGAATTTTTATACAAAAACTATTCAAATGGTTAATCGTTGGGTGCTAACCACATGTATCAATTAGATATATATATATATATATACTGTATATATAATTCTTATGTTAACATGCTATTCTTGGTTGACATTAGCATATTTAGGGTCAGTTTACACATTTAAGCAGCAGTATACTAAACAGCCATAATTATTGCATTCTGACGACAATGTGTCGTTCTAGCCTGCGCATAAAATGAGCACATGGCAAATAAGTTAGAAGGTAATTGATTAAGAAGTGTTGGTTTCTGTATCTGAATTTTGAAACATAATTTATAGATGTTTAAAGTAATTTTTACATTGTTCAGAGCTATAGAAAACATTATTGTTGGCCAACCATGGTCTGAACAACTATCTGTCCCTACCTCAGTTGTCACTGGTCAGCCATGCACCGTTAGTATATAAATGGGAATGTCACTTCACTGAGGTAAGACATTTTCCCAGAGGGACTGAATAGGGATTAAGAGCTGCCATGTAAGAAGTGGGAAACATATAGTGGCCTAAAAATTGTACACAGATGAGTAGGATCCCTACTTGAATGATATTTCTGCTGATTTTGTTCGTCAGTGTTACTATACCAAGTGTGTGCCCCCAGCATTTTTATTTCTACCATCTCTACATGTTTTTAATGCATGACTAGCATAATGCATGACTAGCACTACTTAATAAGCACATGATTCCTCCAGGCTGCCCCATTAAACAATATTATGCAGAAAACTCCCAAAGGCTTACTTTCATTGTGACTATAGGACAGAATTGGTAGCAATTACTATGCCTACAGTGTTGACTTGAAGCAGTGGATCATTGATATATGGCATACTAAGTGATTGTTAACTATTCTGGGACTATCATTTTTTTCCAGTACAACAGCATGTAATGATAGACACTTGGTGCTGTTCTAACCCTTTTCCTTTCTCAATTCTGTACTACGTGAATTCCTTAATATAGTGGGAAATGTAAAAAAATTTTTAAAAAAATTGCAAAGTGCAAAACTTTGTGAATTAAAATAAGCATTGCAAATCTTATTTGCCCATTGTGTACCTTTAACACCTGCTCCAGAATTTCGCTAAATATTTTGTGGCAAAAAAACTCTTACAGTTGCAAATTTTTATTACATCCACTGCAAACGTTCACAAAAATTTGTTAGCAAACTTTGCAAGGAAGTTGGTAAGGTCTTTAAAACTTACGAAACTACAATAGCTTCCCACAATAGATCATTAATTGCTATAGTAAAGGAAATACCCTTCTATATACATGTGCAAATTAAGCTTTATAAAGGGAAAATATGCCCTCTTATTGACTTGAGTCCATTCAACTAGTCTTAAGTTAACAAACTGTCTAAACTTCCAGAAAAAAATGCATATGGTTATTAAATTTCACACAAACATACCTGATTCCATACCTGGTTTGAAAGAAAACCATGTAAGGTAAGTAATACCTGCTGATTGCTTGAACAGACATACTCCCACCACAGAGGCTGTCAGTTTCCACATTCTCCCTATCCTTTTCCTAAGTGAAAGGAATCCATTCTGGGAATCAAAGTTCCTTTTTCCCCTTCTAAAACAGACTGTGCTCTACCCACAGTGCCTGCTCCAAAATACCATTTGATCTGAAGCTTTACAAGCATTCTTTCATGGTGATGGAATGACACATTACTAAGAATCCCTTGTAGTGTAACCACTGTGGTGGCCATCTGTTGCTTAAAGGGCAGTACACACTTTTGTTCATGCATGCCCACCACACCTAAAAACAGCTTGGATAAAATGTTAAATAAGGAGTTGAACTTACTTGCATTGCAAATGGCGCCTAAAATTAAACTTCTAGTATGATGTAGACAGGTGTATACTACATCAAAACTAAATGGCACATGGGGTGCTTTATCACACACTTGGAACAATGGGGGAAATTCACTTAAGCGCGAAGCGTCTAACGCTAGTGCTAATTCGCCAGTGTGACGTAATTTCACAACTTTGCAAATTCACTAACACCAACTCTGGCGAATTTTCGCTAGCGAAGCAGATACACTTGCGCAACTTCGCACCCTTACGCCAGGCGAAGTTGCGCGAAGAAGACGAAGGATCGTAATTACGCAAATTCACTAAGATCAAAATTTTCCTGAACGTTACTTTAATTCGCCTGGTCAGACCTGGCGAAGTTCAATACAATAGATAGGAGTTTGAAAAAAAAATTGGAAAATTATTCTTAGTGGCAAAAAAACACTGGCGTGTTTTACCATTGTAGGGTGATAGTCTGAAAAAGATCAATTTTTTTATGGGGGTTACCCTCCTTCCCCCCTACATTTCCTAACATATGGCAACTAAAATATACAGGGGGCACATGGAGGGCAATAGGACAACTTTATTTTAGGTTTCCTGGGCTTGTGTAGTGTAATGTAGTGGCTGTAACATATACTTCTATTATACTTTGTAATTCTCAGCCTTATGCAAATTAGGCATCGCTAGCGTTAATGCGCTTTGCCTGGAGAAGTAACACTAGCACAACTACGCTACTGTTCACCAACCAGAGCGTAACTTCACACTTTAGTGAATTTGTGTGGCACTGGTAAAAATTCCCCTTGTGAAGTGTGGCAAACATTAGCGAAGCCAACGCTAGCGAATTTTCGCATCTTAGTGAATTTCCCCCGATCTCTCCTGTGGCAACATAGTACATTGTTTTAAAAAAAAAAAAATCTTTCCGTCTGGATCAATGGGATTCACTGCATGTAAAGCATTTAATATGTGGAAAACTGTAATGTTAAAAAAATGCAGATGTAGCATTTTTGTGCAATTACATTGGGGCAGCACATGTAAAGTGTTTGCCATGTAGTAATTCCCATTAATCTGGTAAGGAAGGTATTTTTGAGCCCTGCCTGCCATGATCCACCCAAGGAAAATCAGCCTTAGAAATGAATCTGCTTGTCACAGTTAAAATTACGTAACTCACATCTCCCCTCGAGGAAATCCCTCCTCCATTGTGCATACTCCTTACTGTGCAGAAGTTTTCTCTTACTGGTCTCCCTTCCAGTATGTATTAAGTTTTAGGAATAGGTTGGGTGAGAAAGCATAGCGACTTTATTGATGAATTTCTAAAAATCCAACAGGCATAGGTTACAGATATAATTTCGTATCATATGACATGCAGGGTGACCTGACGCATTTCATGCCTCCTTCTGTCACTTCATCAGAGGTGAAGTCACAGGATATCATGTGCCTAATACACCCATATCAATTAAAATAATCAATTATTAAAATTTAACAAAACATAGCTTGCTTATTACATGTCATATTGGTTACAACAGATTATGCATTAAACACATTGGCATTCATGTGGCATCTCAAATATAATTCAACTCAAATGTTTATGCACTTATTAAGTTTGGAAAAAAAAGCTTACTTCCCAATCATTGGGAGATCAAGTGGATATCATGTTTTAAGAGTAAATATACAAAATATTTCTCTTTGGTCAATAATTCTTTTTACATCTCCTCCTCGGGGCCCCAGCATGATTTTCTCTATGCTTTGGAACTTAACCAAACTAAAGTTACCATCATGTTTAATCATAATATGTTTTCCTATAGCTGAAGTTGTTTTGTTAGCTGAATTGGATACTTCTGTCCTATCGGGGTCTATAGTATATAAGCTGTTTTTTCCAAACTTAATAAGTGCATAAACATTTGAGTTGAATTATATTTGAGATGCCACATGAATGGCAATGTATTTAATGCATAATCTGTTGTAACCAATGGGACATGTAATAAGCAGTTATGTTTTGCTAAATTTTAATAATTGACTATTTTAATTGAAATGCATATACCAATCTGTTTTTTCGACGCAGAAAATGGGCGCCGGCATCCAAAAATGGAAGCTGGCATCCAAAAACTGACTCCCATGTCCAAAACGAGATGCTGGCGGGAATTTGCAGCAAATTAGCCCCCAGGTGAGTAAATTCGCCCATCACTAGTTACAAAGTAATTAACAATGCAGGCATTCTACTTTTTTATTTACAGCATCATGAAAGGCATTCATACAGTATATTCAAAGACCTGAGCTGCAAAGTAAAGCTAAGCATCTTAAAATATCTCTGAGCTCCTTGTTTGTTTTTCTTTTTTACTCTTTTCTTTAATATTTGGTTTCTTACTGTTATGTATTTTTTTTACACATGTAAATTGCACATGTAAGACATGATAATGTTTTTTTTTATTAAAATGTTAAAATTCAAACAGAATGTTACCAAAAATGTCTGAGCAAAGAAAAACACCCCTTATTTTTATACAAATTATACATCTGAATCACAAAACTACATATCACTTAGCAAATTATCATGTAAATGTATGGGTTGTGCCCTGATAATTACTACGAAATGGAAACTGAATCATGTTCATATCATTCCCCAGTCTGATTTCAAGGGCATGTCATTATTATGATAAAACAAAGAATATTCAGCAGTATAGCATTTAAAATATCAGGCCCAACTCACATAAGATGCTTAGAAAGTCAATTTAGGAAAGTTCTGGAAGCTTCCAGCTTTTTAAATAAGTAATCCTTGAAATCTGGTAGCTGTTCCACCAAATAATCCCTTTTTTGAACAAACCCATTGGGGCATTTATAAAAATAAAAATTTCAGCATCACTGTAAAACCCCTGTATTAAGCAATGTTGTGGAAGAGTGGTATTCTGGAGGAAAATGTAAGAGAGGAACCCTTTAAGTTAAGTATCCCAGAATCAATATGTATGTACATTATATAGCATTAGACTTATTTAGGATACTCTTATTTAGGATACTAGGATTTTATAAACATTTATGTTCCCATGTTCTTGTCAGAACCAATTGGTTCTGATTATTTTTTTTTTGGTCCATTTTGTGTTGTGTTTTAGGTGATGTGTGGGGGAATACATATGTTATTTCATTCAACAGTATCAGTTTTGATTACAAAAAGGACATTTTTTACATGTAGGGTGTTTTTCTATATGTTGTAGCAACTAATGAATATACTGCTATTTTTAAAGTGGTTGATAGAAAGGTTATGCTTTTCTCTAATGTGCACAGCTGCTAATCTAGCCATCTGAAACCTAATGAAATATTTCTTCTTTTGTACATTGCTTTATAACCACAGTTGGTTTCCAACACCCCTCAATCTGATACATAAACAAGCATCTTAGAATTATACATGAGACATATAGTTACATAGTTAAATTGGGTTGAAAAAAAGACAAAGTCCACCAAGTTCAACCCCTCCAAATTAAAACCCAGCATACACACACACACACACCCCCCTACACTCCTTCACACAAACCATATGCCCATAGCTATACTAAATGTAGAGTTTAGTATCAAAATATCCTTTGATATTATGCCTGTCCAAAAAAATCACCCAAGCCCCTTTTGAAAGCATCAACAGAATCAGCCATCACAACATCACCCGGAAGTGCAATCCACAACCTCACTGTCCTCACTGTGAAGAACCACCTACGCTGCTTCAAATGACCTTCAAAAGTCCTTTTCTTTTAGTCTGAAGGGGTGGCCTCTGGTGTGGTGATCCTCTTTATGGGT